>OY998260.1:46532500-47132500 GCA_963922045.1 Persicaria maculosa
TATTGTTGATTCTCTCTTGAGCTAGGTCCCTGATAGTGTGGCTCTTTCCTCTTTCCGTTCTCTTAACATGTTTCACTCGTCCTGATTAGCTTAATGTTGAATTCGATGATTGACTAGCTCTCCGTGATGATTAAACCTAGCATGCTTACATGGTTAAAATGTCTATTACTCTATGTTATTCTCTCGTGCTTGCATGAACCTATGACTTGACACCTCGCTTGATCACACACCACTCTATATCCTGATTTTGCATATACATGACGCATGAATATCGGAATGAACCTAGTTGAATTACTTTAATTGTACTCATGTTCGATGTGTGCTATTAGTACCCTGTAAGACTTATGATTTCCAATATGACCCGCTAAATGATCACGTGTTGTACTTGTTCTATGATGTGACAACTATTGTACCATATATGTACTCTATGATGGTTCGTTCTTAGCATGATTATAATTTAGCACCCATGATGTCCTTCTTGTTACTTTTGATGATGCCTCATGTTTCGTGAATATTATGTTGAACTCCTCTAAATGACTCTTGACTATGCTTGTATCACATTATGTATCGCTAGTATCATGTAGGACCCATGCTCTCTAAATGTATCTCGTCATATGATTACGTGCCATGCTTGACCTAATACATGATCATTGTGTCAGATGAGATAGTTACTATGTTGCCCTTATATTATCTCGTATGATGCATACACCAAACTCGTGCACTGTTCATATATGTGATAAGTACTATGCTGCTCTTATGTGTTCTCGTATGACACTTCACCTGTTTGTTACGACGTACCTTGCCATGATATATTTGGACTCATTTGTTGATGTGTATACCATGCTTTTACATTGTTCATATGCATGACGCTCGTTATCTTCACTAAATTCCGCATGACTTCGAATCATATATGATCATTGTCGGTTCCGCCTATCTTGCTTGAAGTTGCCACGCATATCTGTTTCCATGGAATACTAGAATGTTAGCTTGTTTCACATACATCAGCGTAGGACTTGATTGTGTGTTTGATATGAATACGAATGTTGCCCCGAGATAGGTACATGTTAGTGTGGATTAATGTGACTGATATACTCCATGATGAATTCATTTTGTTCGTCACCGTTGTAGCCTAATAGACTTTTATAAGGGCATCGTTACTATTCCCGGGTCGGAGTCTTGTCTCTAGTCGTGTCATCCTTAGCTTTGGTCCATTTTGTCTCTGAGAGAAACGTTGGGTTGTCCGCTCTTGTCACTCCCTTATCTCCGCTAACATAGACTCCTACGCGATACATCGGATGAGCGACCGCATGGAAAAAGGGATCGGGAAGTCGAATAGCGATAGAGCAGCACAGTGGAAGCGTGGGCCCATAACCCACGGGCCTTAAGATCGACGATGTCGACAGAACAAGCTTGATTCGAGGTTTACGATTATTGAGTACGATATGACTTACAGGTGGGAGCGTCCTCTATTCGAATTGCTAACCCTTTCTGAGCTTGTTGATGGTGTACTGCACTGACTTGATGTGGGAAATTGCGTGTTGATGTGATGACTTGGTAATGATTGTTGCCTGATTATCCGTTGTCTATGATGAGTTATATGATTCGATTTCCTTACAGCTTTAATGTGCCATGATGACTTGATGTGATGCCATTTTGAGTCGCTAAGCATGATCTAAAATTTTGCCTATAAGTATGAACTGCAAATGCTGAGAATCTGAACTGGTTATTAGCTAAGATTATGATGAAACTTGCTAGTTGATTCGATTAGGTTCATATATGATGGTTTACAATACTTTTTGAGCATGGCGGTAATTTAAGACTTTTGATACTTGTTGCAATGCTTAATGATGCTATTGATACAAATGTTAGTTGATATGATGTAGTCCTTATGTGTAATAATGTCCATGATTGCTTCTTCTTTGAACATGTGAGTGAGGTCCTTTTTGGTAGAGTGGTCAAAGAGTGGAGAAAAGTTTTGAGTGATTAAAATGACTGACGGTGGTAAGGGAAAGTTGCAGAAGAGGGGTGTTGACTTAGGTTGGACCGAGTGAGTTCGGGAATTATAAGAGGCAATGCTTGGTGGTTTCGATGAACTCTTAGGTGAATCTTGGGGAAGGGGTATGGTTAGGATAGGCTGGTTAGGTAGTGACCGAGAAAATTTTATTGAAGATGCGTGGTTAGAAGGGTTCTACATTGTGATACCTTGGGAAGAGTGAGAAATGTAAGAAATGACCTTTGGGGGTATTGGGGACATAAAGTGAGAGTGTACTCGGGTGTGAAAACAGAGATGGGGGTTGGAGTCTTAGAGGTGGATTGTTGGTGAGAGTGCTTGGCGGGAGGAGGTGTGAGATTAAAGGTCGGAATGAATTGGGGTTTCTTCTGTGGGATGTTATCCGAGTTGGTGAGTCTAGATGAAGGTCGGTCTTGGCTTGAGAGTGGGAGACGTGTGAGCGGGGATTGCGTTTCGTTTTGACTGGTAGTGAGGTGAGGATTTTCTTGATTATGTGATTTGTGACATGAACTGGCATGATGTTAGATAGCGACCATGATGAACCTGTTATGGCATGATATTATGTGTTGATATGTAATACTGAAATCTGATTGGTAGTGACAAGTGTTATCACGATATATTGATGCATTACTATCCTGTTATGTTGTTCTGGAGGCATGTTGTGATGTGTTGTATGAATCACGAAATAAGGATAGGTTGCCATGTGAGAGCATGATGTTATATTATGATCAGGAGATGTTAAATGATGAATATTGAATTGGATCGTGAATATGACTTATATATATATATATATATGATATAATGGTGCGTGATTGCTAAATGATCGTTATATGGCATTATATGAGTTGAGATGATGTTTTGTGAGTATGCTGACGTTTTGGTGATTGATATATTGATTGACCTTCCCCTCTGATAATTCTCAATAGCCTGACCTTGTTATAATGATGTGTTGACAATGGGTTTTGGTTCGTTGATTCTATGATGAGAGATACTTTTATGACTTCTGGTGTGATGTTGAGACGTTGTTATGACTTTGTTATGTCGTTGAGATGCATATTATGACCTTTAGTATGATATGGAGATGTTGATGTGACCTTGTGGCACTACATTGGTACATGTTGAGACTTGCCGTATGATGTGTTGATTGGAGATTGGTTGGTTATACAGTTGTGCATTTCTTATGGCTTATGCATCTTGCTTGAATTGAGACTGATAGATTGATTCGATTATGGAAACTAGGAAGAGAATATGGGATTAGCCCTTAGAGGTGGATGATTCCACCTCCTACCTTCTGAATTTGATTGATTGGTTGCGAGAAGCTGAATTGGTGTTTGGGAGATTTTGATGAAATCTTGATTTGAAAGGAATTGACTTGTTTTGGTGTAAAGTTTCTTGATTAAACATCGTATTTGAAGATTTTGAGCGGTTTTAAAAATGGCCAACTTTGGGTTTTAAAGAAGTTGAGAGTTTCAATGATTTGGATGACAACCTTTCCATTTACAAAACGCTTTGAGAATTTACGAACTGGATTTACATTATGACGTCTCACGAAGTGGATACAAGCATTCTATAGGGGCGCTTATAGATTGTTTGCTAAGGCCTAGTCGGACGCTATAATGCTTTTAGAGTTGTGATACTTCCGAAAGGTCGAAGCGAGGATGTGATAAGGGCGCTTATTACACACTCGACAAGACCAATTGGAGATGTCACGACTGTGACCAGGATGCTGTGAGAATCCCGGAAGACGCAACCGAGATGATTACAAGATCCTTGGACATGATCCTCGGACTCACCGATTTCAAACTTCTTCTCATTGCATTAAATGATTTTAGTCTCGGGGACGAGACTTGTATTTAGAGGTGGATAAATGTAAAGACTGAATATATTTTTTATATATATTATATTATTATTTTAATTAAATATGTTAGTCTTTATTTCAATTTGTAAAAGCGGAGAAAAAAATTATCCTCGAGCACGAGTTCAAAATTTAAAATCCTTCCGGCATCATTTTAAATTAGGATTTTGACGGGATTTGATTTTCACCTTCGAGTTCGGGTATTAATAAAAATTTATTTAAGCTCCGAGTTTTGATTGAAATTTATTTAATTCCGTTATCTTGAAATTGAATTGAAATTTGATTAAATTTGATTTAGTCGGGATTCGATCGGGCGAGCGGGTTTCGAGTCTTTTCCGCTAATTTGAATTCTTTAGTGGACCCAATTCTTTTATTTCTTTCCATTTTCTTTTATTTCTCTCTCTCTCTCACTCTCTCCCTCTCTCGGTTTTCTGGCTAACAAACTGGTCCCCTCCCACTTTGTCTCCTTCCATGTGCAACAGACCCCAATTGCCCCCTCTGCCTCACCCTCTCTTTCTTCTCTGTATCCCACCAACATAGCCCTTTTTCCTTCCTCTAATTTTGTGTTCAAACAAATCCAATTGCAGGAATACAATCCCCCTCCACATACAAACACCCTCACGTTTCTCTTCCATTTCACATTCCTCCCTCTCCATCTCTTTTTCTTTCAATTCATACACAGCTCCATCCCCTCCCTTCGTTTCTTCATCGGCGCCACCCGAGAGCCACGACCCATCACCAGCTCCTCGTCATCATTACCGAATCCTCTTCAAGCCCTGTTTTCCGAGAGCCAAACCGAGCTCCAACGACTCCCGTTACCTCCTCCTCCTTCAGCAAGCGACGACATCGGTGTCCCAGTAGCAGCATCATCGACTCCATCTCCCTCCGACGTCGACGTGCCCAGAAATCGTCCGGAGAGCCACCAAGCTGTCACCGCCGCCCTCGTCCTCTCACCCCTGCTATTGCGTCAAGTGCTCGGTAAGAGCCCTCCTCACTCTATCCATCTTCTTTTCACCTCCAATGGCTTAAAGGTGGGACTTTAACCCCCCTTCACTCTCCCTAGGCCATCTCCGGCAAGGATCCATCTCCGACGACGCGAATCGAGCTTTTCCGGCGAGTCGAATCTGGGTGAGCTCCCGTCCTTCTTCCTCTTCCTTGGTTGCGTTTTGAGTTCCTTTTCGTGTCCATGGGGTCAGGTTGTGGGTGGGGATGAGCGTTCCGGCGAGGTTCCTCTCTTCCCTTTCTTCTCTTCCGAGCGCTGAACAAAGCTCATAGGGGACGGGGGTAAGGGACGGGTTTGGTAACCGGTTCGGGTCCCCTTTTTCTTCTCTTTTTCTTGTGGTCCGGTTCAGGCATTCCCTCCGGTTCACTAACCTTAGCTGATGGGTATCCGGGTTATGGGCTTGGGTTTTGGGCTAGGGATCCGGGTCGTGGGTATTTGTTTGGGTTAAGGGGTTGGGCTGGCAAATATGGGTTGGTTATTTTAATTTCGGTATTATTTATATATATGTTAAATGTTATGTTTATATATATATATACATATATATTTATATGTTGTATTGATTATTATTTCAGATTTTGGGAATATATATATATATATATATATATATATATATATATATAGAGAGAGAGAGGATAGATCCTGTGTAAGCAAGCCTTACTGTGTAATTTGTGAGCAAATCTGGAGCGTCGAATTAAGAAGATCAAACGGATGAGATTAAAAGTAACTTGTGAACAGTGACATTATTCGTAGGTACCAAGTGATTATTCGTATGTATATACCTATGAATAATCATTTATTGCATACAAATAATTCCATTTGTTCATACATACGAATAATTTCTCTGCTCACAAATTACACCGTAAGGGTTGCTTACACGGGATCCAACCTCTCTCTCTCTCTCTCTATATATATATATATATATATATAGTCTGAAATATTAAAATATAATAGAAGGTTTTAAAAGTAAAATTAATTGATATTGGGTTATAAATATATTTATGGTTATTGTTTTGAGATTTTATGGATAGTAAGTGTTAAACTATTGGAATATTATTATTATTTTGGGATTTGGTTAAATTATAAATTCTGGAAATTAATCGTTATATATTTTTTATTGTTTTAAAATAATATTAGTTGGATTATTTAATTGATGCATTTTATCAGGATTTAAATATGTGAGTTGGGAATTTTAAAGTGATTTGTTGGGTTTGAATTATAAATATGATTTGTGAGCATAGAATTATTTTGATGATTTAATATTGGAATTTATTTATATAATATAATGTTTTGAAATAAGAAACATGCCGGAATGATTCCTATAATATGATTTTGGGAAATTGGTTTTAAGGCCTAAGTGTTTAATGTCGGGATTTGGATAAACGATTTGAAAATATTTATTTGATTTTCTAAGTTGAGTTATTTGAGAGATTGTCTTGAAAATGAGACGAGATGAGATGAACATGGAATGATATTTGAATTATGATGAGATTCGACGGAATGATCTGAAATGAGATATGAGAAGAGATGTGTGATAGTTAGGGACGCCTTGTGTGAATTAGATAGGCTTATGCATTTGTATGTTATTAGGTGATTGTGATATGTTGGACATTGCTTGCTATTGGTGACTCATTACTTGGATTATGCTTCTGCCTTGTTCTCTGTTGTTCGGCTTATTCAGGTAAGTTCCTTTATGGGCTTACTCAGATTCAAAAGAGATTACCTGCTTGTGAATATATGACATACTAGGTGTTGCATAAGCATTAAAGCATGCCATGTAGTATCATGCTAGGATTGCACTTGTGATTGAGCATTCTATTTCTTTATGAGTATGTAACAGAACGGCCGTTATCTGTGATAGTCCTAGAGTCTCTGTTAGGGTCATAGGGTAGCCCAGCCCCATCGGATGCCCTGAGTCTATCGAGTCGATATGAGCATGATATGATAGCCCAGCACCATTGGGCAAGAGATGAGATTATATGATATGATATGATATGATGATGCCGTGGTGAGTGCACCACCACGAGGATATTGCTATGCTATAGCACCGAACTGGCCAGTCTCTGCACTAACGGGAAGGGGTGCAGAGGTAGGAGAGGGATATGCCACTTGGCATTCTTTGGGCGCTTTTACAGTTCTTTTTCGCATATTGTAAATTAGGATCATGTTAGTGTGATTTAATTTCCGCATCTGCATCATCTTTATTATTAGCGTATGTGTATGTTCGCTTGTGGGACAGGGTGTGTTGGGGCCTCGGTCTGATCCCGCTCGCACTACTTGTTTTTAGGTATGATTGCTCCCTGTCTCTATGGCGTGGGAAAGTCCCCCGGGCGATTGCAAAGAAATCTGTCTAACCCCGCTAATTTGGCTATATGACTTTAGAATTTATGTTTTGGTTTTGACCCGGCTCTGCCATGGCTTTTGTATCTAAACCGTACTTCCGCTTTACTTTCGTTTAAATTGAATTTCTGAGACTTCGACTGACTAGAGGTTTGAAACCTCGACCCGTACCTGAATTGCAACATCCGAACGAAGGTATCCGACCTTCGAAACATATCTCGGATATTTATATCCGGGCTGTTACAAAAATCATAATCGATTGAGATTGGGGTTAGAGTTTTGTTACTAAATATGACCAAATAAGTAATGAAAATAGATTGGAGTAATAAATGACCAAATGAATAGTATCTTAAAATTGTGTTAGTTGTGGTTTGGGTTGTATACATCTAGAGTTTTTAAAAAAACACGGTATTATGGCATTGTCTATTTAATATGATTGTGAATATTGTTGAAATGGTTAGAGATAGTAGTCAATGAGTTGTATTGAGTCATTTTGGTTTTAGCGCAGTTCAAGTTCACTTGCATTGATGTAATAAATGATTATTATTTGTGTTATACCAAATACATATTAAGTTAAATGAATTTGAGTTTTTGATACATAGTCAGTCTATATTATTTTTATTGAATTAAATTTCGATTGGAGTAGGTTGTGATTTTCAATCATATTTTAATTGATCTAAATTTTTCTTAAAAAATAACTTATATTTCATTCCTGACAAATAAAATAATGAAAATAATATTTATTTATTGTATTCTTTTAGAATTTATGAAAATATTTTTTAAGGGTAAACGGCAGAAAACCACCCCTTACATATGCCACATTGCTCTAAACCACCCCTTAAATCCAAAATTCCAGAAAACCCTCCATTAAACACAAATTGTTTACAAAAAACCACCCATCACCTCAATTCTGTTTATTTTATGTTAAAATGCTTGAAGTTATAATTTCACCCCTAAACTTTTATGTTTAACGTTACTTTTTTCAATTGATCAAATTTTGTTGTTGCCTCTTTTCCTTTTATATATTTAATTAATTAAAACTAAAAATGAATTTATTATAGGGTTGGCATGGTACGGTAACCACCAAAAAAGTAGTGATTACCACGTACCAATTACCAATTGGTGATATGCAAATTTTCACACCGCATGCCTGTAAAGACCGAGGTTTTTAAATAATATTTTTATAATTATAAATTTCATTTCGATTAAAATTTATTCAATTTCTGAGACTCCGAAACATTTCGAAGATTTTCGTTCTCGAACCAACAACTGATTTAAATTCTTTCAAACAATTCCGACATAAACTTGTTACTCAATTTGGAAACGAAATAGTTCCGCTTTATTTTTCCAAGGCTTAAAAATATTTTCGGGTTTCGTTATTTAATTCGGATTCGATTAATTATTTTAAATCGTGTCGGGTTAAGGTCGGGAAGCGGGTTTCAGGATTTATTTCAGGGTATAATAGTTGACTTTTCACCACAATTAATATCCTCCCCTTCCTAGCCACCCTAAGACCCCTACCCAGCAGTCCTTAGACCCCCTTTATCCAAACTAACAGCCTGCACTTCATCTCTTCACCCGACAACACCTCCTCATTACATCCTTCACCCTTCACCTCCATCCCTCCTTTTTATTTCATTTCATCAGTCCACCATCACCTCCAAAACACTCCATCATCACAGCTCCTTCATTTCCTCCCGACACCACCTCCTGCTCTCCGTTTTCTTTGTTGTCGCAACCACCAGTGCTACCACACACTGTCACCTTGCCTAGTCGCCGAGGGAAGAAGAAGGTGAAGAAGGAGCCTCCCATCCGAGGCTAGCCTCTAGCAGCCGCCACTTTGAGTCCACCCCATACCCAGGGGCTCGAAGAAGGTGAAGAAGGGGCCCTCACCGATTGTCAGAGCCAAACACGAACCCCACCCGTCCCCTGTCTTCGATTTGTATGTTCGGTTTCAATTTCTCTTCGTTTTCGATTCCAACTTTGTCAAAATCCGCCTTTACTCATCCCTCTCCCTCCCTAGGCTCAAGCGCGACTCCCTCTCAAGCTCTCATAGTCAGGAAGGCCACCATTGAAGCCCGGAGTTCTTCCTCGGAGGCGCATCGTGAGTCCCCTTTTTCTCCCTCTTTCCTTGCGTTCGTTTCTTCCTTTCTGGGTTGGCCATGGTCGGGATTTCGTGTCGGTCAGGTGGGGAAGGTTTGGGTTGGAGAGGAGCCACCGGCAGGCCTGAGCTTCTATCTTCTTCTCTTCCGTTTTTCCGTCGTTGTGAACAGGGCTCTGTTCAAGGGGTAGGAGGCGGTTTCACTTCTTTTTTTTGGTGAACCGGCCGGTCTGGCATATTTTTCGATTCATTTAAACACAGGTGCGGGTTGGGCTGGATTGTGGGATCGGGTCCGGGTTTCATTTAGGGTCAAGGGTATTGGGTTTTTCTTTGGGGTTGTTTTAAAAAGGGTTATTTGATTATGTTATATGTTATATGATATGTTATATGGTTATTGGTTTAGTATTAGAGTATTATTATTCCATTATTCTGGGGTTTTTGTGATTATATATATATATATATATATATATTTCTAGAATGTTATATATATATATTATCATTATTACTTTTATTATGAGTTGTCACTACTAGAATTCTGTTATTTAACATCGGCTCATTAACATCAGTCAGAAAAACCTGCCATATTAAATAGTTTTTTAACATCGGTTTCTGAATTTGCGATGTAAATAAAACCATAAACATCACTCATTTATTTGACCGATGTTAAATATGTATTTTGAAAAAAAATTAGAAGGCGCGAAACTATATGTGAATTCATTTGAACTAAATGTGAATTCATTTGAACACCAGCTCAAGAAAAGAAAAAGCCCCCTTTTTCAGTTTTCCCTTCTTCCGCCCACCTCTGACCTCCCATTCCCAAATCCCAGATCTGAGGGTGAAAGTCTCCCATTTCTCTCACTCTCTCCTCCCTTGTTCTTACTCATCCCTCACCTCGCACTTCTCTCCATGAAAGAGGGCACCATTCTTGTCGAACTCGTCGGAGCGTACCTGCTCCCAAAATCTGCGAGTCGGCCAAGAGGACAACCAATTCATAGAGTCCCTCCTCGATCCCACCTTCGAAGGTTGGATATCGCCGCCGTCGACCACCTTTTATACGAAGGTAACGTATCTCCTCTTTCCTGTCTGGGTTCTCTCTGCTTCCCAATTCCAGGGGTTCTCTTCTGCTTCCCAATTGCAAGGTTTAGGGTTTGAAATTTTGGGATTCCCAACTCGAATTTGTGTTAGATCTGACTTGTTTGGCTTGGGAAGGGATTCATAACTACTCAGATCTAGATCCAGATTTACTATTAGGACTCGTAACTAGATCTGTTAGCGTATGTTACTCGCCTTATGATTGTCTATTTTCATACGAAGTACAGACAACACCTGTGAATGATGGTGTTCTTCTTGGAGTTATACGCCAGTTAGTAATTGAGTACGTGGTTCATGCATGTTCCATGAACATTAAGAAAACTTTCTTCCACACTTTTCTGGTAGTGCACTACATGAACATCGCTTTATGACTGTCTATGTTCAATGTCTTGCAAATTGCATTACGTAATGAAAATAAGTTGTAAGTGTGTTTCTATTAAACAGTGAGGCCATCTTTTTGTTGTTCCTTATTATTGTATGCCATCAGGAAATCAGATTATCATCCATTTATTCTAAAGTTGTCTAAATCTGTTTACAATTTGATTTGTGACATGATGTAACCTGGTGGTGCATATTGATGACCAACTACGAATACATTTGCAAGTAGAACTCTAAACATAAACTGCTGATTGTGTGTGTTAATGATAAATTATGATTGTCTAAAATAAATAAATGAACTACGAATACAATTTTATTTTATTCTAAAGTTTGTCTAAAATAAATAAATGAACCGATGTTAATGAGCAGATTTTTTTGACTGATACCCAATCTCAATAAAAAAAATCATAATTTATCATTTCAAGTGGGAACTAGGACTGATCAATATACTGTCTCACTTCAAGTGGGAACTAGGACTGAAACAAGAAATAACCATATTATAGCTGTCATACAATATACTGTCTCACTTCAAGTGGGAACTAGGACTGAAACAAAGAAATAATTTAGGAGCAAGAGAATATGACAGGCAGAACCGCAGAAGATATTGAATTAGATTCATTAGTAAGTCCAATATGAGATCATTTAGCTTAGATTTTGATATTGATAGTTCATTAGTTGCTAGTCATTCGACTTCTAATGATGATGACATCATCATGGTTCATAATATCAGCATGATTTTGCTATGCAGTCTTGTTTTGGATCTTGTCTCCCCTATAGTCTTGAATTTATCATTTGTTGTTTATTCATTAACATTGCTTGTAGTTTTTTTTATTTTGACAATTTTGCTAATTTTGTAAATTCCTCAACTGTGATAGATGTCCTTTTTGTAAAGCCTCAAATGATGCGGTTGAATACCGGGGTGTAAAGTCAAAAGAAGAGCAGGCTGTGTTAGGAACAAGTTGTAAGACCAATATTTCTAACAAATTTGGACATTAGTATGGACTATAGAGTCTATGCTCTCAAGTGTGCTTCTTCTCATTTTGTGTAATGGATTTATGTTTCTCTCAGGAGGAGCAAAAAGTAATTGAAGCGAAGATAAGAATGTGGCAGCAAGAACTCCGGGAGGAGGAAGAAAGAATGCATAAAAGACAAGAAACAACTTATTCAGTTGGGGTTACACACGCTGAGAGAGAAACACGCGTCTCTTCTCAGGACTCGGTTGCTACTCCGTTGCTTAGCCCCTCACTGAACATCCAACAGAACAGGTCAGTATTATGCTTTTTTGCCTTCATTATCTTTTATTTTTCCCTGGGGAATTTTAGTTGACTACCTAAACAACTGTAAAAGCATGTAAAATGCAATTGGAGAGTGTCTTTTTTTTAATAGGAAAATTGGAGAGTGTCTTGGTGAGACCACATATTTGCTATATCATGCAATTAGAGAGTGTCTTTTTTTTAAAGCTTTGAGAAACTACAAGAATGAGAATGTGGTAACTGTCTTACTGACTTGGTTGATCAAATGAAGGCCTCAAAGGGTGACAGCACGAACAAGGTCATTTTTTGGATTGGTATTCGGATGATTTTACCTAGAAAGTTGTTTATTGAATGACCTATTTTTAGTTAAGTTGTGCTAGCATTCGAGATAATTTTGGCCCTCATGATGCCTTTCTTTTAGCGTGTGAGAATTCGCAATTGACTATTGCCTTTTTTGGCTTAAATTGCACTCAATAATAACTGAATTATCATAGCCTCAAGCGCAACTGACTATTGCTTTTTTCTAAGCATCTAAGCATTGTTGCGAGTTAGCCTATTAGCTCAATTGGTAGAGCATTGTGCTCAAGCACAAAGATGCGGGTTCAAATCCCGCATAGGTTACTATAATAAAAAAAACTACAAATATATCATTTAACATCGGGTAATAACTGATGTCTTTCAAAAAATAATATCGATGTCTATGTGGGTGATGTGAAAAGTAAAAGATGTTTAACATCGGCCAAAGCCCGATGTTAAAACATACAAAGACATCAGATTTAAAAATATAAACGATGTTATAAGTGTTATAGACATTGGGCTATGACCGATGTGAAAAACTTTTGACTTTTTACATCACCCACATAGACATCGATTTTTTTTTGAAAGACATCGGTTATTACCCGATGTTAAATGACAAATTTCTAGTAGTGTGTTTTGAAAGTAGTACTATTTGGAATATATTGTGTTATTATTATATGATGTTTTAAATGTGTGATTTTAGGAATGGTAGAGTGATTTATTGAATATTGATTTATAAATATGGTTTGTAAAAAATTGGATAATTTTGGTGTCATATTTTAGTTAGATATTAATGATAAATTATTTAAAAGGGTTTTGACTTAACGGATGATTTCTGGAAATGCTTTTGAATATGATTTCTCTGTGCTTAGTTGATGAAAGTGTAGACTTATCGCATCTTTATTATCTGCATATGCTAGGTGCTTATTGACTTAGCTGAACTTTTGGACTCTAAATTGGACTTGATTATAATCCGCTTATGTGAAGTACTTGCAATGTGATATTGTTACTACATGAGTATAACGAGATTTGAAGCATGATTTAAGTTATTGGAATTTCAGAATAATTCATGGGAATAAGAATGAGATGAGTTGACTAATGATGATGATGACATTATGACCGAATTGAGAAAGATGTCAGATTATGAGATATGATGAGACGAGATGGGAAATGGAGATGAGATGATAATGTTGATAATGGTGAAATGGTCGAGTTTCGTTATCATGCGTATCTTATATGTTTCATATGTAACTTGTGTGCTTTGTGTAAATTAGATTTAGACTTATTATGTTATTTATGAAATTACTAGGTGATCTCTGATCTATTGGATTGCTTACTCCTGCTGCCTTATTTTGTTGCTCTGCACCTCCAGGTAAGTCCTCCGAGGCTTACTCAAGTTAGAACCTCAAGCCTGATGTGTCATATAGTGTGTAGGTGTCACATTCTGTATATTCATGTAGTAACATGCTTAGGTTACACAACTGGTCGAGCATCCGTATTCTCTTTGCGTATGGTAGAACGGTCGTTAAATTGTGAATCCTAGAGTCATTTGCCAGGGTCATAGGACGACCCACTTCCATCGGGTTTGTTCCTAATCGAGTCTGATATTATACCATGAGAAAGAAAGAAAGAAAACAATGACATATGAAATGAAACATGAGACATGAGACATGATATATGACATTATTAGAGCATATATCCTTTATTTAGGCTTAGCATGCTATATGTCCTCAGCGAGGTCTTTAGGGATCGCATGAGTGGCTCGACCTTGACTTCGTGGTTAGTTTCAGGTACTCGTACCCTTGCTTGATCATGTGTTGTTATGGCGGGGGATATCCTATGACGCAGTGAGAGGGAGAGAAAGACCGACTACAAACTCCACACTTTTACTACTTATTTCCTCGTATTTGGTTTTGACCCGGTCATGCCGTGGCAAGTTGTATTATGAGATTTCCTTCTTTATGCTTTTCGAACTTAAAACGTTTTGAGCGACTTAGGCAAGTAGGACAGGTTCAGGGTACCCAACGGCCCTGTCGTGAATTTAGGGTGCAAAATCCCTTCTTTGAAAACTAAAAACTTTGTTTTAAAACTCAACCCGTACTCGAATTGCAAGATCCGAATGAAGGTATCCAATCCTTCAAAACGTAACCTGAATATTTATATTTGGGCCGTTACAATGCCAATCACAAGTTGTAGTTATGACATATGTGGTAACCACAACTTGTGGTTACCATCGATACATTACCATGGTTACCATGTTGTAATTCCTTCTGACGCCAATGCTTCTTCCGAATGAACCCCGACGAGTCACTGGGAGAACAAGTGAGAAATTGGGAGATCTTGAACGGCTGGAGGGGTCGTGAGGCCAGAAGCAACGATTGAATGGGCAACCCTTGAACGACCGAAAATCGGAAGCCTTGAACAGAGAGACTAGAGAGTGGAGGCTAGGGCTGCCACAATGTCGCTTGATTTCCCTTTGTGTTTGCATGTTTGAACGAACTAACAAAGAGACTAAAAACAGTAGAAAATATCACTTTAGGTTAAAATCAAAACACAAAATATAAAGTAAAAACTTAAAATTAAAAACTTAAAACTTAAAAGGTAAAAACAATAAAAACATTATATAATATATATATATATATATTTATTTATCTATACTCGATAACCATGGTAACCATGGTAACCATCATATTCAGACTTCATTATCATTACCATACCATCTTCACGTGGTTACCACCACGATGGTTACCGCCATGTCGATTACTACTGACGATGCCCTGAAAAATAGCCCCATTAATTATTAGAGGTAAGACGTCATAAATGGGTCACCCAACACAAAAGTCATACCTAAAACCCAATACCAACCATTGCAATCAAACTCACCATGCCTTACGAATCCACAAACCCCCTCTCCCAAACGCAAACTCTTTAAGTTACACGAAGACTGCGATCAGGGTCTTGAATACGCATTTACATATCAATTACGCTAAGTAAACAGAAACTCCACATCATCTAAACTCTTCGACGAAGAGCAAGTAGCTTGCTGGCTAAGCACCTCTCCGCTAGTACCGCCACATGTAACAACTCAAAACCTCTGGCATGAAGGCATGGATTGCACGTGTCCTGATACGGGGATTAGCCGTGGATGTCCCGATCTTCCGACAACAAGCACAAAAACACAAAGAACACAAGTTAGACAATAATGACTCGACAAAGACTCAAAGGACTCGACAATGGTAATGAAAAAGATAGATAGGGCAGGAGAAAGTCTAGGTAGAACGAGCGAATAGACCCTTGATCCCAATTGAACAAAGTCCTAAACCAACGACTAGCTAACCAATCTCTACGATCTTACACAACCTAGGACGTATCCTAGGAGCACAAGAAAGGGGCTCGTGAAAGCTTGATAGCACCAATCAACTAGCGAAGATCGACACACACAAGACAAACCAAGCAAGGTCAATTCACCAAGAATCCTCTCGGTCTCTCTCTTGAATCCTCAAGAAACAATGTGTTTGCAAAGCAATGCTTTTCATTAATCAAATATGGGTTTGTTGCCTAATACAACCGGCCTAGGAGGCTATTTATAGCCTTAAATGGAGATAGAAAAGGCTGAAAATAAATGACAACAAAAGAAATTCAGAAAATTGCAAGAAATTCAGAAAATTAAATGGAAATTAAAACAAATTCAGAAATTGCAAATAAAATCCCTAAAAGATAGGAAGTGGCCTTGACTTCTTCAATCATGGCTCCTAAAGAATAGGTCTTCATGGCTGGCCACTTGAGCACTTAGCAAGGCTGTCAACGGCTAGTATTTGGACCCGGTCTTCACGGAGCAAGGTAGGCACATGTGCTCGGTACAACCTCGGCATCAATCCAAACAAGGGTCCGTGGCTTGGGCTGCGTTGATTCCTTGAGGCCTCGTCGGTTCTTGAGCTAGGGCATAGCTCACAAGAGTGTAAGGCCTTAGCTTGTTGGCTTGGGCTGCATTGATTCCTTGAGGCCTCGTCGGCTCTTGAGCTAGGGCATAGCTCACAAGAGTGTAAGGCCTTAGCTTGGATGGTCCCGCATCAACCTCCCCTTCTTTGAAAGGATTCGACCACGAATCCAAGTTCTTGTCCACGAACTCCCTCTTGGCGGCAAGGAACACTTTTGATGGCACCGACCCTCCACTTTCCTTCTTCTTCTCAAACTCCCCGGCTACTTGAGTAGGGGCCATTGGCTTTAGAGTGAAGTTCCTGCCCTTATACTCAAAGGAATAACGGTTAGTGAAACCATTATGTAAGACTTTTCGATCAAATTGCCATGGACGACCAAAAAGTAAGTGAGAAGCTTGCATAGGTACTATATCACACAAAACATCATCTTCATAATGTCCTAGCTTAAAAGAAACCTTAACTTGCTTATTCACTTTTAATGCACTGCAATCATTCATCCAATGCAATTTATAGGGCCTAGGGTGGTGTATAGTGGAAAGTTGTAGTTTTTCAACCAATTCAGTGCTAGCAAGATTACAACAACTTCCACCATCAATAATGACATTACAAACCTTACCCTTTACTAAGCATCTAGTATGAAATAAGTTCTCTCGTTGGTTATCATCACATGGAGTTGGATTGACATGCAAAGCTCTCCTCACAATCAAACTTTCACCATGTTCATACTCAATGCCTTCATCATCACAATCATCATAGGAATTTAAGATAGGATCACAATCAAAATGCAAACACTCATCATTTTCATGCTCAATTTCAGAATTGGTGTTGCCTAAGTGATCAACCATGAGAGCTTTCCTATGTGGGCAATCTTTCATCATGTGTCCTCTATCTTGGCACTTAAAACACACAACTTCCCTATTTCGCAAATTAGAAGGGTTAGGGGTACCTCCTTTAGGGTTACCGAGAGGGTTAGGTGGCTTGGCACTCGATATGGCTTGAACTCCTCCTCGATTCCCTTGTTCTCCTCCATTACCGAGACTAGGATTCTCCCTTGGTGCTAGGGCATCTCGGCCATAGGGCTGCGTGCTTGAGCTTCGGTTTCCTTGAGCTCCTAAGCTTCTTGCCTTCAATTTCCTATCAACCTTCACGGCTAAATGTAAGAGATCAATGCTAGTATTATAAGGATAACAATCAACTTCTCTAGCCAAGTAAGGGTGTAGGATTCTTAAGAACCGAGCATTGGTGTCTTCCTCATCTTCTACCACGTTTGCCCTTGCCATAGCCAATTGCATGGCATTGAATGCTTCCTCCACACTCATGGAACCTTGCTTGAGGTTCTCAAGCCGCTGCTTGAGTTCCCTAGCGTAGTGTTGAGGGATGAATCGTGCCCTCATGAGTGCCTTCATTTGTTCCCACGTGGCTACGGGTGCGTCTAGGGCTCTTCTCCTTTCCTTCACAAGGGTATCCCACCATATTAGTGCAAAACCGCTAAATTCAAGGGTGGCTAGTTGTACCTTCTTGTAATCGGTGAAGTTGTGGCAGCTCCAAATGTGCTCGATCTTGGTCTCCCATTCGAGGTAAGTGTCCGGATCGCACTTTCCCTCAAAAGGTGGGATTGTGACCTTGACCTTGCCAACTCCGTCTTGCTCGGGCTCTCGGGGCCTCCGTGGACGGGGTCCTTGTTCATGCCTTCTCGATTGGCGCTCCCATTGATCCTCTTCTTCTTGGAAACCCTCAAAGTGTTCATAGGGCTCAAAGTCATCCTGCACATCACGAAAATGATTAAAACGACCACGCCTCTCACGAGGAGGTGGGTTCTCTTCCGGTGGAGTATTTCGTGCATAAATAGGAGTTCTAGGAGGATCTTCCCGGTTGTCTTGGGTGTGCTCCGGGGGTGGAACGCGGCTGTGATGTCCGGAAGCCGAAGGCTGGCCTTGGGGTGCCCTAGGCATCTCCGTGGACGTCGAAGGACGTGCCTCTAGGGCTGCCATCCTTTCCATCAACGTCGTGATGTTGTTGTTCATTTTGTTCAACATGTTGAACAACTCCGGGGAAATGGGCTCGGAAGTCTCCGACCTTGGTGATTTGTTACCTATAGTCATCACAACTCAAACAAACACGTAAATAGGTTAAGGTTAGACAAAACAAAAACTTCCTCAAAAGTGTTTGCTCTCGACACTCCTCTCCCTTTGGTGCTGAAATGCTTGTTGTTGCAATTTGTCTTACGATAGTCAATCACTCAAGCTAGTCAAAAGGACAATCAAAAATCCTCTAACCAAAAGAGATTAGCTAGACAATCAATGATAAGGGTCCAAGCTGAAAATTTCAGAAATGAATCAAAGAAAGTGAGATCAAGAGATAATAGAAACAAAGGACAAGAATAAAATGGTAAGAAAGGACTAAGCACAAAACTTGATCAAATCAACCTTGTCTAACCTTCAAACTACAAGCAAGATAGTTGTTGGTAGGCTAAGGATAGGTTGAATGGTAAGATGGTGTTTAGGCTTTCTTGGCTCACAATGGCTCTTTTTCACTTGCAATGCTTACTCTTGCACTTCTCTTGTACACTTAGAACAATCAACAACAATGCAACTCAAATCTGATTTTTTTTTTTTTCTAAATTCTTTTTCTTTCTTTCTTCTCTTTTTTTTTTCACTGTCGATTTCTCTTTCTTTTTTTTTTTTGAAGTCTGATTTTTTTTTTTGACTTTCAGCAATTAAATAACAAATGAAAAATCTGAAAATGAAAATAAAAGAGACCTTGTAACTAATAGAGCTGTTGGGATGGAAGTGTGGCTAAAAAATAGGAGCTGGAAATGGTATGGCTAAAATGTAGGGATTTTTTTGACTTTTTCTTTTGAATTTCAGAAAATAGCAAAAATAGAAGACCAAAAATCTGATTTTTCTTGGTGGTGATGAAAGGGTGGTCGAATGGTGGTCTGATGGTGGTGATAGGGTGGCGGTATGGTGGTGATGAATTGGTGATGGGGTCGGCAGAAGGTAATGCCTAAGCAAACCAACAACAACCAATGCTAATAGTAAGAAAAATCAAACAAAAGAAGAGATGATCAAACCTTGCACTCCAATGGAGTTTTTGAGTTTTTTTTTGATGATGACAATGGAGATGAGACACTTGATGTCGGTAGCCGAAGCTCTGATACCAATTTGATACGGGGATTAGCCGTGGATGTCCCGATCTTCCGACAACAAGCACAAAAACACAAAGAACACAAGTTAGACAATAATGACTCGACAAAGACTCAAAGGACTCGACAATGGTAATGAAAAAGATAGATAGGGCAGGAGAAAGTCTAGGTAGAACGAGCGAATAGACCCTTGATCCCAATTGAACAAAGTCCTAAACCAACGACTAGCTAACCAATCTCTACGATCTTACACAACCTAGGACGTATCCTAGGAGCACAAGAAAGGGGCTCGTGAAAGCTTGATAGCACCAATCAACTAGCGAAGATCGACACACACAAGACAAACCAAGCAAGGTCAATTCACCAAGAATCCTCTCGGTCTCTCTCTTGAATCCTCAAGAAACAATGTGTTTGCAAAGCAATGCTTTTCATTAATCAAATATGGGTTTGTTGCCTAATACAACCGGCCTAGGAGGCTATTTATAGCCTTAAATGGAGATAGAAAAGGCTGAAAATAAATGACAACAAAAGAAATTCAGAAAATTGCAAGAAATTCAGAAAATTAAATGGAAATTAAAACAAATTCAGAAATTGCAAATAAAATCCCTAAAAGATAGGAAGTGGCCTTGACTTCTTCAATCATGGCTCCTAAAGAATAGGTCTTCATGGCTGGCCACTTGAGCACTTAGCAAGGCTGTCAACGGCTAGTATTTGGACCCGGTCTTCACGGAGCAAGGTAGGCACATGTGCTCGGTACAACCTCGGCATCAATCCAAACAAGGGTCCGTGGCTTGGGCTGCGTTGATTCCTTGAGGCCTCGTCGGTTCTTGAGCTAGGGCATAGCTCACAAGAGTGTAAGGCCTTAGCTTGTTGGCTTGGGCTGCATTGATTCCTTGAGGCCTCGTCGGCTCTTGAGCTAGGGCATAGCTCACAAGAGTGTAAGGCCTTAGCTTGGATGGTCCCGCATCATGTCCTCTATCAAACCATGAGGTAACCAGCCAGCTGCTCGCTTGGTAGCAGTATAAATACCCCCTAAGAACCACAAGAAAGAGATCCGAAAAAAGGAAGAAAGACAAGAGCTCCGGAGATTATCTTTGCGTTTGATTAAATCTCCATCGTGTTCATTACGCTGGAGATTACCTTCGGGTTTGATTATTCTCCATCGCGTTCATTACGCCGGAGATAACCTTTGGGTTTGATAAATCTCCATCGCTTTTATTACGCTGGATATTATCTTTGCGTTTGATTAATCTCCATCGCGTTTATAACACTGGAGATTATCTTTGCATTTGATTAATCTCCATCGCGTTTATAACGCTGGAGATTATCTTTGCATTTGATTAATCTCCATCGCGTTTATAACGCTGAAGATTATCTTTGCATTTGATTACATTTCCATCGCGTTTATTTCGCCGGAGATTACCTTCGGGTTTGATAAATCTCCATCGTTTTTATTACGCATGAGATTATCTTTGTGTTTGATTAAATGTCCATTTCGTTTATTAATATGAAGATTACCTTCGGGTTTTATAAATATCCATCGTGTTTATTACGCTGGAGATTACCTTCGGGTATGATTGATCTCCATCGCGTTCATTACGTTGGAGTTTACCTTTGGGTTTGATTAATCTCCATCGTGTTCATTACTGTGGAGATTACCTTCGGGTTTGATAAATCTCCATCGATTTTATTACGCTGGAGATTATCTTTGTGCTTGATTAATCTCCATTGCGTTTATAACGCTGGAGATTATCTTTGCGTTTGATTAATCTCCATCGAGTTTATAACGCTGAAGATTATCTTCGGGTTTGATTAATCTCCATCACGTTCATTACGCTGGAGATTACCTTCGGGTTTGATAAATCTCCATCGCTTTTATTACACTGGAGATTATCTTTGCGTTTGATTAATCTCCATCGCGTTTATAACGCTGTAGACTATCTTCGCGTTTGATTAACCTCCATCGTGTTTATAACGCTGGAGATTATCTTTGCGTTTGATTAATCTCCATCGCGTTTATAACGCTGGAGATTATCTTTGCGTTGGATTACATCCCCATCGCGTTCATTATGCTGAAGATTAACTTCAGGTTTGATGAATCTCCATCGCTTTTATTACGCTGGAGATCATCTTTGTGTTTTGATTAAATCTCCATCACGATTATTAAGCTGGAGATTATCTTTGCATTTGATAAATCTTCATCGCTTTTAGTACGCTGGAGATTATCTTTGCGTTTGATTAAATCTCCATCGGGTTTATTACGCTGGAAATTACCTTCGGGTTTGAATATTCTCCATCGCGTTCATTACGCTGGAGATAACTTTCGGGTTTGATAAATCTCCATCGCTTTTATTAAGCTGGAGATTATCTTTGCGTTTGATTAATCTTCATCGCGTTTATAACGTTGGAGATTATCTTTGCGTTTGATTAATTACCATCGCGTTTATACCTCTGGAGATTATCTTTGCATTTGATCACATTTCCATCGCGTTTATTACGCTGGAGATTATCTTCGAGTTTGATAATTCTCCATCGTTTTTATTACGCTGGAGATTACCTTCGTGTTTGATTAATCTTCATCGCGTTCATTACGTTGGAGCTTACCTTCGGGTTTGATTAATCTCCATCGTGTTCATTATTGTGGAGATTACCTTCGGATTTAATAAATCTCCATCGATTTATTACGCTGGAGATTATCTTTGTGTTTGATTAATCTCCATCGCGTTTATAATGCTGGAGATAATCTTTGCGTTTGATTAATCTCCATCACGTTTATAATGCTGGAGATTATCTTTGTGTTTGATTACATCTCCATCGCGTTTAATAAGCTGGAGTTTATCTTCGGGTACAATAAATCTCCATCGCATTTATTACGCTGGAGATTACCTTTGCGTTTGATTAAATCTCCATCGCGTTTAGTACGCTGGAGATTATCTTTATCATCAATAATTCTCCATTGCATTAAGTACACTGGATATTATATTTATTAAGAAAAAATCTTCATCACGTTTAATACACTGGAGATATCTTTATCAACGATAATTCCCCATTGCGTTAAGTACGCTGGAGATTACCTTTGTTATGAGTAAATCTCTATCGCGTTTAATACGCTGGAAATTATCCTCATTAAAAGCAATCCTCATTGCGAATCTTACGATAGGGATAAACTCGAAGCATATTCGAAAATTATGGATAACCCATACAAACATAACGACAGCCATTACCCGGAAAAAACTGAAAAGTAATTATTTCTTCCTATATCAACATCGAACATTAAAATCTACATCGCCATTTTGGTCAAGCTTTGGATAAATCGCGATGACATCCAAGTGAGAGTGTCGTTCATAGTCAAAAATCAATCACATACCGACTCACATTTCATTGACAATCACGAACTCTCGCCGCCCTTCGGTAAACCAGTAACGATCCGTCCTCAATCTTTCAACCCTCACCAAAAATTTCTCATTTGCATGCGAGCATAGATACACTTGCCTCAAAACAACGTTACCATAGCTTCCATACCCATATGTATGGAGCTGCAAACCAAAACTCATAGTTAAATTCATCAACTTTATTATACAAAGCTAAAACAAAAAATTCATAAAACATACGAGCCTATGCAGATGGCAATCCACGACAATATCTTTTATGAAACCACCAAGGCATGGAAATCCAACGCTTTGGCATGGAAATGAACTACCAAACAACATACTCAAAATAGATACTCTGAAAAAAGAACACATCCTGAAAATCGGTATTTATAGAAACTATCGGAATAAAAAACAATCGACACCGCTATCTTCATTTGTGCCACGAGGTTTGAAAGGATCAATATTAAACAAAAACGTTCAGAATAAATTGCACCATCATCAACACCGTTATCTTCATCCGTGCCACGAGGTTTGGAAAGACTAAAAACATTTATAATAACATGGATGGGATAAACTTCACCGTTGTCCACACCACTATCCACAATAACATCCAGAAGACAGCTCAACACCCTGGAAAGAAGAATCCTACACGCGTCTTGCCTCTAATCCGAAATCATAAACGATCCCGTTTATCCCAAACCATGTTCCAACAAAGCTCTGATATAAATAAATGAGCGACGTAATTTGAATTACAACAACACCCCATACAAAACAGAATGCCAAGTTTTGACATAGCTTCGGGAGAAATTTCCCTTCCCACTTTCACCACAAACGTCATAACATTCCCAAGCCCCAGGTTCAATAGAATGATCCTTCATGAGAGCCACCTAAATAGACTTCCCTTCCCGTATATCTTCGTAGATTGGGAGCGGAAGTACTAGATCATGTTAACCTATGCTCCCCTCTAAAACAAGAATTCATGGTGTTGGTTGAAAGAGGCGAGGGAGATTGGTTCTCCCTATCCGAAAGATGGAGAGACTTTGCGAGGATCAATAACCTGAGAATTGGTGCATGTCTCACATTCAAGTACGAAGGAGACTCACACTTCGAAGTAATAGGGAAACAACCAGGCCTAGAAGAAAACGGAGACATTTCATATGATCTTCTCTGTTAAGTAGACATAGGAAATACCTTACAAGCTTGATCTAGTAAATGAACCCTTGTAAACAAACCACACCGCGATGCTCGACTTTTGACTCTATGAATAAAAGACAAAGTTTTAGACCTACAAAGGGTGCACCCAGCGAACCCTTTTTCTTTTTGTTATATCGCGATTTGTTTTATAAAACGGTCAACAACAGGAGATTGCTAAGGGTATCGCAAGCAAAGCAAAAGATACAAAAAAAAAGCAAGAATATAAGCAACAGAAAAAACGAAGATAAAAATGTTTAAACAAGAAACAGAGAAAAACTTCTTCAAGCATTAGCTAGAGGATCATTCGTCTGATCGCAAAGGAGGTCAGTCGCTTGGTTTTCAATTGGTTGAAAAAGGGATGAGGGGGCTAGGCCTCGTTGTGGATCCTTAAGCACCATGTCGCTACTTTCATAGTTGGGTGCAAATACCGTCACCGAATCGCTAAGATAAGCAAAACGGTAGACACTCTAAATGATCCCACCTTCCATCCCCTTAGAAAAAGCCTCGGACAGCTGATGATAGAGAACCGTCTGACCCTCCCCCTCAAGAAACTTGTTCAACCAATCCTGGCCACCATCAGTCAGAAGATAGTCGCAGAGCGTAGCCTTGGTCAGGACAACATCATCGCTGGATGTATAACGTTTCAGCTCCCCCTTCACAACAAATAGCTCATCATGAGCCTGTTTGAGCCCGGTCTCAAGCTCGCGATTCTGGTTCTCCAACTTCCCCACCAGCGACTCATACACAGCGTTCTTCTCTTTAAAGCTCAGAGACTTGACTCGCGATAAGTCGAGCTGGCCCTTCACCACCTCAAGCTCCCTTTCGGACTTCTCCAAGGCCTCCTGCAAACTCTTGATGGTACCCTCTCTAATCTCTGCATCCCTCAACTTTTACCAGCTGAACCTAGAAGCACTTGTTCTCCTTCCTCAAATCCTTCACGCGATCGATGTATTCCCTCAATCGCTGCATCACTTCTCCCCCCCCCCCCCCCCCCATTGAAGAGTACACTACAGAAGCATAAAACGCAGGAAAGCATGAGATAAACAAAAAAGAAAGAGAAAAGAAAGGACCACGATCGAACAAAAGACTAACTTGCGAAGAAACTCACCCAGCCCCCTGTTTTCTGCCCTTGGTCCATCAACTCTTCATCCGTGAGATGATGAAGATAATCCCTCTCAGCTAGAGAACTCTTCGGAGGGAGAGCCAACTTCCTATAATCGATAGCAGTGAATCCGGGCTACTGATACCCGAACATGGCTATCCCCGATTTTGTAATCGGCTCTTCTGCCGAAATCATACCAAGCACTTTCTCCCACGCCTTCCTTTTCTTGGAACAATTAACAAGGAGCTCGTTATCTCCACACGAGTTGTGTTCCACATCCACGGCCTAATGTTCGATGGATCCCTCCCTAGCAGGACAGGAACTGGCAAGGACCAAAGGCAACTACTGGTCATCACTAGCACGCGAAGCAGAAACAACTGCAGGTTTTGTTACTTTCTTCCACTTCTTCTCAGGGACACCCACAGAAAGTTTAGAAAGGTCCAACATCTATGGGGAAAAAGAAACAAAAATATAGATCAGAATAAAGACTTTACCTTGAGAAGGCTCAAAATATAACATACAAATCGCGATCAAACAGAAAAGGGCACGACACCCACCCCAAGGATGTGGAAGGCTAAGACCATCCATTTCTAATCAAACAGGGGTTATAACATCTTTGTAGCTGCGTTTCCCTAAAATCCTCCCATGAAAGAATGCAGATTTCCACTGCTCAGTCACGGTAGTTTTGTTCTTGGGATGAGCTAGGTAGTTACCAGGGGTAATCTTGAAATTTAATGAATTGCCCGAGGGATCGTGAATAGAAAACCATTTCTTCCTCCACCCCAACTTACTCAACAACCTCTCTACGATGTCTCCACTAAGTGAAGCCGACACAAGCATATCACGACCACACCGTAGGGATAAGAACGTGAAGAGACGATCCAATGACGTTTTCTGTTTAACAGTAGCACTTCGCATCATGTATGCGTTAAATACATCCAGGCATTGAAGGAAAGATGAGCATAACACACTTGTATTTTCTCTAGGAACTTCACGCAAAGTCTAGGCAATGGAAGACGGAAACCCTAGAGAAAACTCTTCAGGTGGACTACCAAATGATTTGGGTATATATTTAAACAACCCCCACTCGCGGAAGCTAAACCCAATTCCACCCCAACTGGCCAAGGGAAAATGCGAGCCACTTACTCCAGATGAGCAGGCTCCAAAATTGACCTCTCCCCTCTGGTTTTAGCCAAGGAAGGAGCCACCCTTTCCCCAAAAACCAGAGGAATAGATTGGGGAGTAGAAGGAACAAAGTTCTCACAAAAACTACAGCTCACGGCCTCTTCAATCCTATAAGCAGGCATAATGAAGTCCCCTCATACCATGTGAACTTCTTTATGCGGTTTCGCTACGCGAGGGAGACCTTCCTTATCACCTTGACTATTTGTGGAGTCAGACATATGATAATACTCCGGATCGTTCTTTGAAAAAGGATGCTTAATAGACCCAACTAAAGGATTTTTCTTTGTTTCCTTCGGCACTACAAGACCCGACCGGTGGAGGAAGACGAACGAAAGATACAGTGGCCTCCGAGTCAATCCTCATCGCGGATTCTTGAGTCCTTGAGGAGCTAACCTCTTCCTCCAAATGTCCTACACTCCAATTTTGGCTATCACTCTTCGACAACATCGCTATTTTGTAGAACAAACTTCTAAGAAGTAAACCCCCTTAAAAGACGCGAAGAAAGAAAATCAACAAAGAGAAATAGTCTTTTCAAAATCGCGATCAAGTAAAAATGGCGCCAAAAACACCTCACAAGGGCCATGTTGGCGCCCCACGCGCCCCATCGCGTTTGATTAATCTTTGCGTTTGATTAATCTCCATCGCGTTTATAACGCTGGAGATTATCTTTTAGTTTGATTACATTTCCATCACGTTTAATACGCTGGAGATTATCTTCGGGTTTAATAAATCTCCATTGCATTTATTACGCTGGAGATGACCTTTGCGTTTGATTAAATCTCCATCATGTTTTATACGCTTGAGATTATCTTTATCATCAATAATTCTCCATTGCATTAAGTACACTGAAGATTATCTTTATTAAGAAACAATCTTCATCACATTTAATACACTGGAGATATCATTATCACAAATAATTCCTCATTGCGTTAAGTGCGCTGGAGATTACCTTTGTTACGAGTAAATCTCTATCACGTTTAATACGCTGGAAATTATCCTCATTAAAAGCAATCCTTGTTGCAAATCTTACGATAGGGATAAACTCGAAGCATATTAAAAAATTCTGGATAACCCATACAAACATAACTACAGCCATTACCAGGAAAAACCTGAAAAGTAATGATTTCTTCCTATAGCAACAACTAACATTAAAATCTACATTGCCATTTTGGTCAGGCTTTGGATAAATCGCGATGACATTAAAGTGAGAGTGCCCTTCATAGTCAAAAATCAATCACATACCGATTTGAATTTCATTGACAATTACGAACTCTCGCCACCCTTCGGTAAACTAGTAACGATCTGTGCTCAATCCTTCAACCCTCACCAAAAATTTCTCATGTGCACGCGGGCATAGATACACTTGCCTCAAAACATCGTTACCATAGCTTCCATACCCATATGGAAGGGGCTGCAAACCAAAACTCGCAGTTAAACTCATCAACTTTATAATGAAAAGCTAAAACAAAACATTCATAAAACATACGAGCCTATGCAGATGGCTATCCACAACAATATCGTTTATGAAACCACCAAGGCAGGAAATCCAACGCTTTGGCTGGGAAACGAACTACCAAACGAAATACTCAAAATAGATACTCTGAAAAAAGAACACATCCTGAAAATCGGCATTTATAGAAACTATCGGAATAAAAAACAATCGGCACCGCTATCTTCATCTGTGCCACGAGGTTTGAAAGAATCAACATTAAAAAAAATGGTTAGAATAAATTGCATCGTCATCGACGCCGTTATCTTCATCTGTGCCACGAGGTTTGAAAAGACAAAAACATTTATAACAAAACGGTTGGGATAAACTTCACCATTGTCCACACCACTATCCATAATAACATCCAAAAGACAGCTCACCACCCTGGAAACAAGAATCCTACACGCGTCTTTCCACTAATCCAAAATAAAAAACGATCCCTTTTGACCCAAACCATGTTCCAACAAAGCTCTGATATAAATAAATGCGCGACGCAATTTGAATTATAAGAACACCCCATACAAAATAGAATGCCAAGTTTTGACATAGCTTCGGGAGAAATTTCCCTTTCCACTTTCACCACAAACGTCATAACATTCCCAAGCCCCAGGTTCATTAGAATGATCCTTCACGAGAGCCACCTAAATAGACTTCCCCTTTCGTATATTTTGTAGAATTTGGATGTTTGCCTATGCTCCCCCAATCAAGAATTCATGGTGTTGGTTGAAAGAGACGAGGGAGATTGGTTCTCCCTATCCGAAGGATGGAGAGACTTTACGAGGATCAATAACCTGAGAACTGGTGTGTATCTAACATTCAAGTACGAAGGAGACTCACACTTTGAAGTAACAGGGAAACAACCAGGCCTAGAAGAAAACGGAGACATTTCCTGTGATCTTCTCTGTTATGAAGACATAGGAAATACCTTACAAGCTTAAGCTAGTAAACGAACTCTTGTAAACAAACCACACCGCGATGCTCGATATTTGACTCTATGAATAAAAAACAAAGTTTTAAACTTACAAAGGTTGCACCTAGGAAACCCTTTTTCTTTTTGTTATATCGCGATTTATTTTATAAAACGCTCAACAACAAGAGATTGGTAAGGATATTGCAAGCAAAGCAAAAGATACAAAAAAGCAAGAATATAAGCAACAGAAAATACTAAGATAAAGATGAAATATTCACAATCGATACATAAATCGCGATGAAGCATATGTTAACATCGCGGGTGAAATTGTTCAAAAGAAACGCGGTACGCAAAACTTCCCAAAAAACCAAATGTTTAAACAAGAAACAGATAAAAACTTCTTCAAGCATTGGACGGAGGATGATTCATCTGATCGCAAAGGAGGTTAGTCGCTTGGTTTTCAATTGTTTGAACAAGGGGTGAGGGGCTAGGCCTCGTTGTGGATCCTTAAGCACCATGTTGCTACTTTCATAGTTGGGTGCAAATACCGTCACCGAATCACTAAGATAAGCAAAACGGTTGACACTTTGAATGATCCCACATTCCACCCCCTTAGAAAAAGCCTCGACGGGTTACAGTAGAGAACCGTCTCACCCTCCTCCTCAAGAAACTTGTCCAACCAATCCTGGCCACCATCATTCAGAAGATAGTCGCAGAGTGTAGCCATGATCTGGATAACATCATCGCTGGATGTATAACGTTCTAGCTCCCCTTTCACAACAAACATCTCATCATGAGACTGTTTGAGCTCGGCCTCAAGCTCGCGATTCTGGTTCTTCAACCTCCCCACTAGCGACTCATACTCAGCGTTCTTCTCTTTAAAGCTCAAAGACTCGACTCGTGATAAGTCAAGCTGGCCCTTCACCACCTCAAGCTCCATTTCGGACTTCTCCAAAGCCTTCTGCAAACTCTTGATGGTACCCTCTCTCATCTCTGCAACCCTCAACTTTGCGAGCCGGACCTAGAAGCTCTTGAACTCCTTCCTCAAATCCTTCACGCGATCGATGTATTCCATCAATCGTTGCATCACTTCCCCTCCCCCCAACCCCAATTGAAGATTACACTATGGGAGCATAAAATGCATGAAAGCATAAGATAAATAGAAAAGAAAGAGAAAAGAAAAGGACCATGACCGAACAAAAGACAAACTTGCGAAGAAACTCACCCAACCCCCTGTTTTCTGCCCTTGGTCCATCAACTATTCATCCATGAGATGATGAAGATAATCCCTCTCAGCTAGACAACTCTTCGGAGGGAGAGCCAACTTCCTATACTCGATAGCAGTGAATCCGGGCTGCCTATACCCGGACATGGCTATCCTCGATTTTTTAATCGGCTCTTCTGCCGAAATCATACCAAGCGCTTTCTCCCCTGCCTTCCTTTTCTTGGAACAATGAACAAGGAGCTCGTTATCTCCAAACGAGCTGTGTTCCACATCCACGACCTGTTGTTCGTTGGCCTCCTCCCCGGCAGGACAGGAACTGGCAAGGACCAAAGGCAACTACTTGTCATCAGTAGCACGCGAAGCAGAAACAACTGCAGGTTTTGTTACTTTCTTCCACTTCTTCTCAAGGACACCCACAGAAAGTTTAGAAAGGTCCAACATCTCTGGGGAAAAAGAAACAAAAATATAGATCAGAATAAAGACTTTACCTTGAGAAGGCTCAAAATATAGCATACAAATCGCGATCAAACAGAAAAGGGCTGGACACCCACCCCAAGGATTTGGAAGGCTAAGACCATCCATTTCTAATTGAACAGGGGTTATAACATCTTTGTAGTTGCGTTTCCCTAAACTCCTCCCATGAAAGAATACAGATTTCCACTGCTCAGTCACGGTAGTTTTGTTCTTGGGATGAGCTAGGTAGTTACCAGGGGTAATCTTGAAATTTAAAGAATTGCCCGAGGGATCGCGAACAAGAAACCATTTCTTCCCCCACCCCCCACTTACTCAACAACCTCTGTACGATGTCTCCACTAAGGGAAGCAGACACAAGCCCGTCACGACCACACCGTAGGGATAAGAACGTGAAGAGATGATCCATCAACGTTTTCTGTGTAACGGCAGCACTTCGCATCATGTATGTGGCTAAATACATCCAGACGTTGAAGGAAAGCTGAGCAGAACACACTCGTATTATCTCTAGGAACTTCACGTAAAGTCTAGGCAATGGAAGACGGAACCCCTAGAGAAAACTCTCCAGGTGGACTACCAAATGATTTGGGTATATATTTAAGCAACCCCCACTCGCAGAAGCTAAACCCAATTCCACCCCAACTGGCCAAGGGAAAATGCGAGCCACTAACTCCAGATGAGCAGGCTCCAAAATTGACCTCTCCCCTCTGGTTTCAGCCAAGGAAGGATCCACCCTTTCCCCAAAAACCAAAGGAATAGATTGGGGAGTAAAAGGAACAAAGTTCTCACAAAAACTACAGCTCGCGACCTCTTCAATCCTATAAGCAGGCACAGCGAAGTCCCCTGGTACCACGTGGACTCCTTTCTGCAGTTTCTCTACGCAAAGGAGACCTTCCTTATCACCTTGACTATTTGTGGAGTCAGACATATGATAATACTCCGGATCATCCTTTGAAAGAGGATGCTTAAGAGAACCAGCTAAAGGATTTTTCTTTGTTTCCTTCAGCACTACAAGCCTTTTTCCTTTCCCTCCGCGAGACTCGACCGGTGGAGGAAGACGAACCGAAGATACCGTGGCCTCCGAGTCAATCCTCATCGCGGATTCTTGAGTCCTTGAGGAGCTAATCTCTTCCTCCAAATGTCCCACACTCCTATTTTGCCTATCGCTCTTCGATGACATCGCTATTTTGTAGAAAAGACTTCTAAGAAGTAAACCCCCTTAAAAGACGCAAAGAAAGAAAATCAACAAAGGGAAATAGTCTTTTCAAAATCGCGATCAAGTAAAAATGGCGCCAAAAACCCCTCACAAGGGCCATGTTGGCGCCCCACATGCCCCATTCAGGGACAATGAAAAGGTGTTTCCCCCCGGAGGATGACGGCTAAAAGTGCCTTTTCATTTCCTCCGTAAAGTTTTCCCCTTCCCAAGGCAGAAAACGAAGATTTCTTTCCGGCGATAAAACACCCTTCAGATTCCCAAAACCCTCACCCCCGCCGAAGCCCTACCACCAATTAAACCATGAAAGTACTATTGGGGTAGCCCTGATAGGAAAACCGCTCTCCCCATCATATAACCACCTTGCCCCTCCCCGGGGAAGGCGATCCCACCACCAAGAGAATACCCTTTTTTCCGAAAACTCTTAATAAAAAAAACTAGAAAAAAGAAACGAGACAAAAGAACGAGTACTAAAACCACTTACTTGATAGACGAGTAAAACCAGAACACAGGCAAACAAACTAACAAGGGAAAGACCTCCAATGAACTCTAACACTTTTCTGCATAATGTTGCTTGGTTTTCCTCTCTTACTCTCTCTTCTCGGGTTCTCCGAAAATGCAAAGTAAAGAAAGAAAGAGGGAAAATCCCCATTTATAGGTCTCTGTGGGACCGTACGGTCGGTCTTACAAATGGGCCTCATAAATGTTGGGACTACCCATAAGGCCCATTAGAGGACAATTTTCTTTTAGCAAAAAAGGCATCGTTCTTTATCGAGACATGATCGAGAGCAAATATTGCACGCGATCTAGTCCTGAGGAGATATGACGACGCCTTGAAAAATAATCCCCTTAATTAATAGAGGTAAGACGTCATAAATGGGTCACCCAAAGAAAAAGTCATATCTAAAACCCAATACCAACCATCGCGATCAAACTCACCATACCTTACGAATCCACAGACCCCCTCTCCCAAGCGTAGACTCTTTAAGTTACACGAAGATCGCGAACAGGGTCTTGAATACAGATCTGCATATCAATTATGCTAAGTAAACAGAAACTCCATGTCATCTAAACTCTCCGACGAAGAGCAAGCAGCTCGCTGGCTAAGCACCTCTCTGCTAGTACTGTCACGTGTAACAACTCAAAACCTCTGGCATGAAGGCATGGATTACATGTGTCCTCTATCAAACCACGAGATCACCAGCCAACTGCTCGCTTGGTAGCACTATAAATACCCCCTAAGAACCACAAGAAAGAGATCCGAAAAAAGGAAGAAAGACAAGAGCTCTGCAATCCTCCCGGAGATAAAGTCCTCGGAGTTGAGTTCCTAGAATCTTTGATCGGAGAAGAACGTCTCTAGAACAAAACATCATCTGACAAACTTCCTCTAAAGACGATGATTGAATAGTGAATACTTAACGCGAGCAAACTTCATCGCGAGGATTACTTTACCATCAAACGCCGACGTATAGTAAAGAGCTTAATTATATACAAATATCCTCCCTTGTTGGCTTCACAAGTAATTAAAGATATTTGTTGTCACCTTGAGGTAATAAGTATAGGTGAATTTCTAGAAAAGCTTCAATTACAAGTGTGGTTACCAACATAGTCAGTTTGTGGTTGGTATGGTAATTTTTGTACCATTTGCCAGCCATACGCTAAACCACCCCTTAAATCCAAAATTTCTGAAAACCCCCCATTAAACACAAATTGTTTACAAAAAGCCACCCATCACCTCAAATTCATTTATTTTATGTTAAAATGCTTCAAGTTACAATTTTACCCCTAGACTTTTATGTTTGATGTTACTTTTTTCAATTGATCAAATTTTTATTGTTGCCTCTTTTCATTTTTATATATTTAATTAATTAAAACTAAAAATGAATTTATTGTAGAAAATATTATAAGATTATATTTATTTAAAACCAAACACTCTTATTTTTTTTAATAAAATATGTTTTATGTATTATTTAGGCTTAAAAATATTATAATTTATTTTTGAATTATTATTTATGAATCCATTTATAATTAATTTGGTTTACATTTTCAATTCGACTGTTTTATTAAAATAATTTTTTTTTTGAGTTATCTATTAATTAAATAGCTAATGAACATATAAACTTTCCTTCAAAAAGAAAAAAAAATACAATTTTCATTTATTCTAAATCCTAAATATTAAAATAAAAACTTTGTGCTTTAGTTTGTAAAAAGTACAAACGAGGTATATTTAATAAAAAAATCGTATAATATTTTTTATACAATTAATTAATTAATTAAGTACATTTCGGTTACAAAAATAAAATTTCACCAAAAAACTAAAACATTTGGCAAAAAAATAAAGGTTTAATATTTATACATATATACACTGTCTTTGTTTTTAAAAATATTTTAAACAGTGCTTTTAAAAAAAACTTCATTATATAAAATATCTTTTATAAAAAAATTAATTAAATAAAAGAATTTCGATCAATAAATAAAATATCATTATAAAATTGCAGCATTTTGCAGAAAAATAATAAAGGTAGAGGGGTATAATGTTAATCTAACATACTTTTATCAACTAATTAACAACGACTTGATAAAATAGTGCAAACGGATGGCTTTTTGTTAAAAGTTTGTGTTTAATGGGTGGTTTCCTGCAATTTCATATTTAAAGGGTGGTTTAGCATAATGTAGCATATTTAAAAGATGGTTTCCTACAATTTACCGTTTTTAATGAACTTGTACAAAACATGGGTAGTGAGCTAGTGTTATACACTAGAATTTTAATTCAATATCTTAAAATCTAACACCACTTTTCATCCTCACATATCATAGTGATTACATTTCTCACGCAAGAGCCGTATCCGATGAAAACCCTCTTCTGCCCTAGACTACGCGTTCCCACGCGCCCCCTTTTCTTCCAAATTGAGCCTTGCAGCGGCCACCATGGCTGCTCTGTGCGCCCCGTCCTTGCCAATTCTCACCAGAATCCGACATCCCTCTCTTCAAACCCAATCGCCCTTGGTCACTCGGTCTACCTGCTTGTGGATCCCACCAGCGCCTATGCCCAATTGCACCAAACTGCTCCTATGGGAGCTAACCCTAACCCGAGACTCAATCAAGAGGATAAGGCCTCCGATTGGACTTCGGATGTCACTGATGGCTCCACTTGCAGGAATGGCTCAACCTCTCACCAGGCATTAATTAGATTTGAGGGCTCTGTCTGGTGGCCAGACAGCGCGAGTCACACCTCGTTGTGGCGTGCTCGAGTGCTTGCTCGAACGTCCCTTCAGCCGTGTTACTTTATGCTCTGTTGCTTGCATCTTCAATCTGTAAGTCTCTCTCTGTACTCCTTTCCACAAACCCTCGGTGCTTTTGCTAACCAGCATAACCTCTATATAATCATCTGTACAAGATGCTTAAGGGCACATCGCTCCTCTATCACCTCTCTGTCTGTTACTCGAATTCTCAAACCTTCTGTTGTGTCTACTACTTCTCATTGCTCTTCCATGGAGCCGTCTAAATCCATCCTTGATGCTCTTCATAACACTCAGGCTCCACCTTCAATCCCCCAAAACCCCTCTAAAACCATTCCGCCCACAAATGATAATACTATGGCCCAAAAAAATGTTGCTGCAATTGGGGTTGATCTACCTACCCGTCTGTCTATTGAGGCAAAGGGGAAGACAAAGGTTGTGGGTGAGGATGCTCTACCGACGCCTCTGTCTGAACCGGAGCTTGGCGATTTTTAAGATTACTTCACCAGGCTTGCTGAGATCCGCCAAAAATCCCTTGTGGCAAACCAACATATTCTGTTGGGCACTGTTTATGGAGGATCTTCGGACTTTGACAGCCTCCAGTTAAAGCTACGTAGTGAATGGCATTTCTGTGCTCGAATCTCTGTTATCATTGATCGAACTAGTGGTTGGTTTGAGGTGAGATTTAATAATTTGGGTGATCTCGAGCGTGTTTGGGATGGTCGCCCCTATCATATCTTCGGCTTTATTGTCGTTGTTCTCAAATGGTTTCCCTCCTTTAGTCATATGACCACAAACGTAACCCATGTTGATTTATGGATGCGTATCCCCAACCTTCCGGTTGAGTTTATGTGTCGTGAAGCTCTTATTGATATCGTTGAGCGTTTCAAAGTTGGTACTTTCATTAAGTTAGACAAGTTGTCCCACCAAAAAAATTCGAGTCAGTTACACTCGTTTTGCTGCAAATGTCAATCTTGACAGGTTGGTTGGGGGCATTTTTGTGCCGGATAAGTTTGCTAAACCCCTTAGCCTTTGTCTTTGGTACGAGGACTTTCCAAAGGGGTGTGGATGCTGTGGGAGTTTCTCTCATGGCTTTGAGGTTTGCAAGGTTGTTGTGCCAAAACTTGCGATTACTAAGATCAATATTTTACCACCGAGGGTATGGGGTCCTCCGATGATGCCGAGTGGCATAAGGTCGGCCCGAAAGGTGCTACTGTTGATTTTGCCCACTCCAAGAAGAGCCTAAAGCCGTACATAACTGATCTCGATTCATTTGTCATAGAGTTCATCAATCCGACCTCTGTCGACTCTTCTTTGATTGATAACAGCACACCTGCTGAGAATTCCGACAAGGCTGAGGAGGTTCTCCCCGCTTCTGATGATGAGTCGCTGGGTTGGATGGGGAGGAAGTCTCTTGGTGGCGACGCCATTGTTGTGACCCAGGGCATGATGGCACCTCCTGTTGGGGCTGCTGCCATGGAGGTGGACAGTAGTTTGGGTGTTCCCACTGCTGAGCTGACTGATGTTAGGCCGCCAAGGGCTTCCTCGGAGGACTCTCTGCAGTCCTCTCATTCTACTTCATCTTCGAAGTCAGTCTCTCGTCGCCTAGCTCGCCTCCAGCTCAAGTCGCCGGGGAGTGCAACTAACCTGCAGGTTCACGGCGGTGACGAACCAGGAGATGACTCCACGTCATCCCATCTGAAGATGCACAAAGCCTAGTTTCGTTATGATAACACAACATAACTCTCTTTTGTTTTTGGATAGCACTATTGATGTTTGGGGGTGTTTTGGTGTTCTTTTTCAAGGTTTTAACTTTTCTACTGATTCTTTCATTTTCTTTATGTGGGATCAGTTCCCTGCTAGAGTGGATGGGAATTATTCTGGCTTAACTCTTATTTTGGCTTATAGGCTTCTTTGGTTGGTGTGTCGGCTCTTTTGCTTTGCCAAGTGGCAATTTGTATGTTGTGCTAGTGTTCGGGGAAATCAGCTCCTCATACCATATATATATTTTTACTGTTATAAATGCTTATCTTCCGATTTAAATCTGCCTGTTTACTATGATCTACCTGGAATTTATTCTACAAAGTTTACTTCTTTTTCTTCCAATTCCTTGTACTGTTGTTCCTCTGCTATTCTGTGCAGGAAATTGCCTTGTGCGGAAGCTTTTGGATCTTCGAAGTCGTATCTTCTTACCTTTCTACTATGGAAACCCTTGTCGATTTTGGGATGTACAAACGCTAAATGGGTTATGCAGTACTGTTTATCATGTTCAACTTGTGAACCGGGCAGCGGAAACAAAACAATAACAAGTATTAGCTTACAAGCCTGGCTAGCTTATCGTATACAAACATTCATGCCTTATATGATCTTCAAAAAGGTAACACGACGATGTCCTAATACGTCTGACAGTCTTCATGGTATTTGTATGTTATGGTTCACGATATTTGTATGTCATTGCACTCTAAACTATCAAAATGTTTCTCCTCATCATCATGAATCGGGCTACAGTGTTTGTATTACTAATTACTATCTTGCTTGCTCCAGTTTTTATGATAAACGTCACAACAATCACTTTTCAACTGATATTAGTTATTACAATCCTAAATCGTTTTTGGGTTGTATTTATACCACCTACGACCTGCTTTATTATCAAAATTATTTGAGTTTTGCTAGGTTGCTGCTGGTTACTCTCAATTTTAAGTTATATCTTCGTTTTGGAAAAATTTCTGTTGTTTCCTACCTTGCTCTACTGCTGCTTGCTTGCTTGGTTGTGCTTCTTTGTAGGTGGTGGAATGGAGACTTATATCTTGCCTTTCTGAGTTGCTGCCTGGACGGACAACCCAATGAGTCTCAAAGTCGTAGCTTTCGTCATGTACTCAGAACGGCTAGGCAACTATGGACCCTTGTACATGATCGTTTGACTTACAGTCACCACTTCTATAACAAAAACTATGCCTTACGAGCCCACTTCCAAGTGCTATTTCATTCTCATAAGCCTCATAAAAAGGCAGATGTAACTTCTACAATATATGTCCATTATATCACATACAAATACTTCATTACTGTCTTTCATACAAATAAATGTAGCTACAGGGTGCATCCCACTTATGTAGGTGATCATTTTTGTGAGCACATAGCTCGGTTACCTTCAAACTCAAATGATAATCGCAATTGTGCTCCCCCAATTGACCTTCGGTTATCTTTCTTTCGAACGACAATAAGCGATGTTTCATCGAAATGGACTATTCAAGTAAATTTGCACTTCTATTTGTCCATTTTATGGATCATGTTACTCTAACATACTCAGAATACCTTCAATACTTCTTTACGTGCTCAACAGGGTATCTTAAAATTGGTTTCCCATAAATTAAGCACACAATCACCAATCTTAAAAGGTTTCTCATGAATATCTACTCTTGGAACTGCTGTGGGATGAAAAAACGCAATTTCTGGACGAATGCGAAATTATTCTGTAAAAACAATTACATCAACGTCTTAGCCCTAGTTGAAACAAAAACTAATATACGCCCCCCCCCCCCCGGATTACTCATGGAGAAAATGTGGATTCTTCAATATCGCCTTTGATCCAGCCATTGGTTTCTCTGGCGGGATATGTTTGTTATGGAAAGATCTCTCCCCTACAGAAGGGGAAATATCGCTCGTATCTGTTAACCACAGATTCATTCACATAAATTACCTTGACGAAGTGCTAAACAGATCTTTTGCAATTTTATTTGTTTATGCTCCACCGAACCTTGCCGCAAAAGACAGTTTCTGAAACTCTCTGATTACGTACACCTCCCACCTCACCGTCCCATTCTGTCTAATGGGCGATCTAAACGAAATAGCCATTCCTAAGGATAAACTAGGTGGTATTGCACCAGCTCCAACCAGGTTCACAAGAATCCAAAACCTAAAAAATACTCTGTCGCTCCATGACGTCTCCACTCATGGGGGCAAATATACCTGGCAAAGGAAAAAAACTAGATCGCCGAATAACAGTTTCGTCAAACTGGATCGTCTGTTAGCGCAATGTGACATCATCGATCTATATGACGGCCTAAGGGTGAAAATACACCCCTTCACCAACTCGGATAATGCACCGATATCCATTGATCTACGATCCCAAACGCACCTACACAAGAAACCGTTCCAATTTGAATTTGCTTGGACGACTAGACCTGACTTTAAAAATATTGTTAAACAAGCTTGCGCGAGAACCCTCAAGGTTCAAACTTTTTTAAATTGGTGAAAAAAACCACATTGCTTAAGAGACTAGCAAAAAAATGGCATAAGAAAAACTGCAATAACATTCACAAACAAATATACCAAACCGACGAGGAGATCATGCGCATTCAACAGATCTTGATTAACGAACATAGACTAGACATCTTTACACGACACAACATATTACAAAATAAAAGAGAAAAACTACTTGATTTCCAAAGGCGTTATTGGAGACAAAGAGCAAAATTAAAACACACAAAACTAAATGATTTAAACTCAACCTATTTCCACTTGATCGCTTCAATAAGACGGGGGAAAAAAGTTATAAAACACCTAACTTCTGCTTTGGGGTGCAGCTCACGGATCATAGCTTAATCAGAGCTGAGTTCGTCTCCAGCTACCATGCTCGGTTTAAATCGTCATATAACCATAACATCTCCTTTAACAAGGACCTAGATGTAATCGGACATGAAATCTCAGACCAGGATAATTCAATCCTAACCTTGGCAGTTACAAATAAAGAAATAAAAGATGCCTTGTTTTTAATAAAAGCTGACAAGACACCGGGTTCAGATGGTATGCCGGCAGGTTTCTACCAAACTTATTGGGACATGGTCGGACCATTCGTCATTAGGGCCATAAAGGCATTCTTCCAATCATGGAAATTGTTGCGACAAGTTAACCATACATTCATCACCCTAAAATAAAAAATAGACAATCCTGAATCGGTTAATCACTTTAGACCGATGAGTCTATGTTCTACAGTCTACAAAATAATATCCAAAATTCTTACAAACAGATTATCCAAAGTTTTCGACAAGCTAATTCACCCTCTACAGAGTGCATTCACGAAAGGCAGGGCCATTCAGGATAACATTCTAATCGCGCACGAAATCTTTCATTCCTTCAGAACCTCGAAAGCAAAATGTGGCTACATGGCAATCAAACTGGATATGGAAAAAGCGTATGACAGGATCGAATGGCCTTTCCTTTTTGTTGTTCTACATAAGTTTGGGTTTCATGATAAGTTCATACTTTGGATACAAGAATGTGTACAAATGGTATCTTACTATGTTCTTATTAATGATGAACCATCTACACCTTTCTAACCATCAAGAGGTCTTAGACAAGGTGACCCTCTGTCTTCTTTCCTCTTTATCCTCGTTGCAGAGGTGCTTGCCAGAAAGCTGGAACGAAATGCGGCAATTTCAAAAGATCTAGGGTTTTGTCTAGGTCACCCGGGAATTAGGATTCCATTTCTGGCTTTTGCAGATGATATTATGCTTTTCGGTAAAGCTAACCAGACAACTTGTAACAATCTTTCAAACATAATACAAAGATTCTGCCTTATATCAGGCCAAAATGTTAATTTGCACAAATCTAGCTTACAAGTATCTGTTGCAACTTCGTCTACGACAGTCCAAACTATCTCGACTTTTCTAGGTATTCCGCAAACAAATAACCTTGAGAAATACCTAGGCTGCCCAATTGTAAATGGCAGATTAAATCGCGACACGTTTGCGGATGTCATTCTGAAGGCTAAACAACAGCTATCCAAATGGAAAGCTTCATCTCTATCCGCTGAAGGTCGAAAGGTTCTCATTAAATCAAACCTCAGTGCCCAACCAATTTTTATTATGCAAGCATTCATGCTTCCGCAACAGATTCTACGGGAGCTAGATAAAGTCTACAGACAATTCTTTTGGAACAAAGGAACAAACTCTACGCCACTAGTAAGCTGGGATAAAATCTGTTTTTGACACACTACAAGGTGGTCTAGGCTTATACAAAGCAGAAATTATTAACTTAGCTTTACAAATGAAGTTACTATGGAAAATTATTGTTGAACCACAAAATATTTGGGTCGCTGTCATTACTGCAAAATACCTAAAAGGCACTCCACTGATGGATTATGAAAAAAAAAGAAACACCTCGTGGCAGTGGTCTAAATTGGTCGGAATACGACATCTGTTCAAGCCGGGCCTTCGTTGGTCTATCGGGGATGGACATTCGGTCAAGTTCTGGAAAGACAACTGGGTTCTCAACTCACCGTTAATAGACTCAGCAATAGCACCAATCAGTGATTCAATTGGTTGAGCGCTTCATAACTAATGATAAAAAATGGGATGTTGACTACATTCAATCTGAGTTACAGAACATGCTCACTACGACCACTATCAAAAATATCATTGACACTAAACTACCAGAAAACAATCTCATTGACAGACTATATTGGGGCCCTAGTAGGAATGGTTAGTTCACGTCGAGCTCGGCCACTTCTATCATCAAGCTGCATGATGGTGATTCCAGTTTCGATTATCAATGGCTATGGAAACTTGACATCCCCCAGAAAATCAAACATTTCCTCTGGAAGATTTCTCGCGATGGTCTACCAACGACTGATAGGCTTCAGCGAATCCATATTGCGGTGCCTTCGGGCTGTTGCTTATGTGACTGCACCACATAATCTACTCATCATATTTTAATTGATTTCCCATGGTTATTGCTCTGACAATCGAACTGCGTATAGCCATACCTACACTTCATGGTATAGACAACCTTTCTAAACCAAATACGATCCTCTCTTCCATATATAATACTATAGGCAAGGATAAAATGGGTTCATTGGCATTTGCTTGGTGGGCCCTTTGGTTCTTCCGTAACCATCTGACCTTCCAACGCACCTCCTCGACTACTTATCGGGAAATAGCCCTTTTCTGTCTATCTAGTACTGACACTTGGAAAAACCGTACGGATGGACAAGAAATTAGCAAAAACAAAGCATCTCCTACCTCCTCACGGAGGGATGTCCCAAGGGGATCAAACAATAGGGACTCAGTGGTTCAAATGCAAGGATGGGACAAACCACCTCAGAACTATCATAAGTTAAATTTTGATGGGTCTCATCGCCAATCGGGGGAAGCCTCCTATGGTTATGTCATTCGGGACAATTTAGGTCAGGTGTTTGCCTTGGAATCAGGTTGGTGCAACAACACCTATGCGGTTTACGCAGAGGCCTTAGGCCTACACATGGGTGTGGCTAGGGCTAAAGAGCTAGGAATTCTAAATCTCCTTGTAGAGGGAGACTGTTTGGCCGTCATAAAGGCTCTCCTGGGTGACTGGTCATGCCCTTGGAATATCGAGCTGCTGATGACTAATACGACTTTAATTCTCCATTCAATTTCTAATGTTGCTATTCGTCATATTTTCAGGGAATCAAATGCAGTTGCGGATCAGATTGCGCGTCTGGCGTACTGCTACCCTGCCGATGATAGCATGGCTACAGATCAGGATCTTCGGGTTCTCGTCCGCTCGGACGCTCTAGGAAAGAAGCCCCTCGTCGGCGTCTCTCCTAATTTTTATCCGGCTTCCAAAAAAAATCCTCACATATCATAGTCTTTCTTTTTAAATTATAACATACTTTTTAATAATAATAAATTATAGTATAATTTATTTTTTTATTTTTAAATTTGTAATTTTTGTGAAAAATGTATTTTACAAAAGTTAATTTCAAAACCGGCCCCATACGCTTCGTCCCAATTGTTACACATGCCGGCCCGCCCTAAGAGTCACTTGTAGTTTCAATTCGTTAAACAATTTTCCTTCAAGCCTAATTAATTTTTTGAAAATTAATTTTAACCCTTTTTTTAAAAAAAAAATCTTATACTCGTTGAAGTCTGTTTAGACTCGTGATAGAAGCAGTACTCCGCCGGCTTATATAGTAAAAATGCAGGAGTCGTGTGCATGGAGGCTTGTGCACTAGTAGCACGTACAACACATAAGCCGAGTGACGTTCCATCCTAAAACTAATTGACCATAAGAAGAGTAACTCATCGACTTATATACTAAGACTTGTTATGTTCAACTTTAGATGTGGAACTCTTTTGTTCTCTCGTCTCTCAGTGCATCCTCCTATCTTTTGTATTTGTTTTAAATCTATATCTATGGAGCATTCAATAAGAGACAAAATCAGAAAAATTTGGTCGAAACTAAATCAGAAAAGATTTTCAAATTTAATATTTTTAATCATTTTTCATAATAATTATCCAAGGTTTTAGGAATTAAGCCTCATATAATATTCTATGATTATTTTTACATTAATTTTATTAAAAAATAAACCTATGTTTTACTTAATTATCGATGATCTTAATTCGAACGCATTTTTTTAGGGTTTGGATTAGTGATGTATTTAATTTCACACGGGTAATTCCAACAAGGGAATTGAAGGAATTGTTAATTTTCTTAATAATTAATCAACTCCAGATCGATTAAACTGATTTGGTTTATTTCAAAAAAAAAACTGATTTGGTTTAGCCCCATTAATTATTTGACCTAGGTCGTTGGCATTACTACAGTAAGCATCAAATGATGATCAGTTCTCGATCAGTTGACTCTCCTACAATTGGTCCTGATCTCCCCATCAGTTCCGGTAAGTGGGCTAATATTCCCCATCCCGATCATAGCGTCTGCAAAATGAGCGAAGAAGGTTTGGAAATGCAAGGAGTAACGCAAGACAAGGGCATCGGTGGAGGCCTGGTTGCCGTAGAGCTGCTGGTCCGAGTGCAGGAGGCCTTTGAACCTCTTAAGGTGGATGAAGTAGGCGTTGTCGAAGTGCTTATCCGTTGTGAAGTCGAGCGGGGCGAGGTTGTTGTCTCCACTGCCACTGGTAGCTGGGCAGTCTTCCTCCCGCCTAACGGCGAAGGACAAGTCTATGTTGGACTTCTCGTAGATCCTTGACCTGAACAACACGCACCTCGCTTTCCCTATCGTGTGGGCCCCTGCGATTTCAGGCCCCATAAAATATAATTATTTGTAATTAGATCTGTCAATCGCGTCGATGATCAACCCATTTTGACCTAAGGTATTGGTGATCACCTGATAGGGCAACCATTTGAGTTGCAGTCAAGCCTTTGTCAGCGAACTTGGATATGAGGGTGCTTGTATTTGAAAAGGGAGATGGGATGTCAGAGTTAGCTGCACTTCGATTTGCGGTCAATGAATCTCGTCTCCCCAACTGCACCGTCCAACCCGGTCCTCCTAACTGCGAGTTAAATTTAATTAGTTTTTTTATATGAAATTCACCTTTTATTACGAATGTTTAATCTATTAATTAATTTATTGACGTCCATCAACAATGATATATAGGGTTCACTTACTGCGACAACAGAGTCCCTTGCAACGACGGCCAAAATATCAGCACAAGACACAACACCAGGGCAAAAGCTCTCGATCTCCGATTTGATGGAGTCGATGATATCGAATCCCCTAACGGAGTTGATGTTCGGACTAGCGGTTTTTTCGCCGGTAAAAGTGGAATTGTCATCTAGGAGAATAGACCCATCACAGCCCTACAAAATTTGTATACACAAAAAAAAAAAAAATCCTCATACATAAAAAAAAAAGAAGAAGAAAAAAACAAAACATGTATAAAAAGGATTTGATAGACATTAATATAGATCCATATCACATGTAAATATGGAATTGCACTTACATTGACAAAACAATCATGGAAATGCAAACGGAGCAAAGAAGCCCCCATGCGCTTCTCAATGAAAACCGCATCATTCACCCCTCTTCGAATTATCGAGAGTGCGATAGGGCATGTGTTGTCGTAGAAGTCTGGTGAGAGCTGCGCAGAGGCTGCTACTGCTGTGAGTAGCAGGACAAGGCAGGTTAAGGATTTTGGTGAAGAAGATGCTAAACAAGCCATATGTAGAGAGATAGCAACTTCATGGAGGTGATAAACTAGGAGATGAATATAGGGTATTTATACAAGAGAATCCTATTCACATTGCTATTAATTAAGTTGAATCACACTATTTATTGAAAGGAATCGATGTTAAAATGAATTACATATAAAATGACAAGTAAATGAATAAAATTTTGTTGGATGAGCAAGTGTCCATATTTTCCTACCCGCGCAGTTACAAAGGAAAAACTTTTGTTGTTATTTGATATATTTGAAGTGCATGTGCATTTGAAAAAAATATCTATTCAAATTCTAGTTCAAAAGATTGAAGAAAAGAGAAGAAACGAGTTTAACCCCATAAGTTGTCTTTGTACGGGAAAACTACCTAGTAACGGAAAGAGAATCTTGTTGTACTAGTGTAGGTACTGTCCCGTGTATAGGGAGAACGTGCACAAAAGTCAAACGACAATATTTTATAGAGTTTTTTATAAATTGATACTCCGTACTTATTAGTAATAAGTATCAATTTATAAAAAAAAATCGATTAAAAAATAATACTCCCTCCGTTAATTAAAACTTGACGTTTTACTATTCACGCACGTTTTTTGAGGTGTTAAAAACTATATAAAATATTAACTTTTTTAATATATTTTTTTAATAATTTCATACTTGTTACTATTAAGTATGAATTTATAAAAACAAATTTTAAAAAATGTTAATATTTCATATAGTTTTTATCATTCTAAAAAAGCGTGCATGAATAGTAAACGACAAGTTTTAATTAACAGATGGAGTATTTTATAGAGTTTTTAGCTCCTTAAACAACGTGCACAAAAGTCAAACGACAATTATTTTCAAACGGAGGGAGCAACATATTGCACATTTCCCTACCGTTAGCATACAACTCGACAGTTCTATTATCACTTAATTACATAAATATAAATATAATATATTGAACATCAGTAGCCACAAAGTTACAAATGATAAGAAAAAGGAACAAAAGAAACTATCAAAGCCAGTAAAGGAACAAAAGAAACTATCAAAGCCAAAAACTGGAGAACATAAATTTTTGGGACATTATGGAAAGTCACTGTCAGAGAGAAGGAAATGCACAAAATGAAACCTTCACTTGAACGCAACCTTCGGCGATATCTTTGCAGCACACAGAATGCAACCGATACATTGTCTCAGACTTCCCCTAAATTTAATCCGGCCTCCCATCTCTTATGGCATCAGTATGAGATCCTGCGCTCAATAGCCACCGCCAAATTTGATGCTAGTCAAATTGAATGAATCTATCATTGCATCGGACCTATTTTAATGCCCTAACTGTAACCATTTCGGAACAAGAGGAGCCGAAATCAATCCAGTCTTTAGTCAATAACCACATTCATCTTCTGATCAAATTTGATGCCAGTCGAAATGTTTGCTAAATTAACTGAAACCATATCAATGTATATCCATTCTCAAATGCAGACTCCATCCTCTGATCAAAACTAGATAAAATATTAGATGAGATAGCATCTTACTGCAGGGTGCTCAGCAGGGTTGGGCTGGGTACAATTGCGCATGCTGCAGGTTGTCCTGAATGAGAAATTGACATCGCCGCAACTAGGACAGGTTCCATCATCTTCCCTTCAAACTCCTGCACGCAGTTTACAGTACTCTTATTACATCTCACATATCAGAGGCAAACACAAGAAGAGGAAACAGATGAAACTAAACTTTTCCTCACCACCACGCAACACAATGCACAACCAAACCTCTTCACAGAATTTACACAGCAACCCATCACCGTCGTCGCGATGAAAATAAAATAAGCAAATATGGAGAAATATATGTAGAGCTCAACCAGCAATCTTGTTTTTCGTATATAGGCCCTGTACTAGGAAGGTGTAACAAGCTCATCCCGAGTGGCATTGGTTATGCGAAGGACTGCTTGTGCAGTAAGTGGGGGGAGCTTTGACTGACAAAAGCTCTCCCAGGAGCCAATTTCTGATTGCTCATTGTCTGAGCTTGATATAACACTCGATTTTTCATAAACACTTGTGAGTTCTATAAGAAGAGACCTTACTGATTCTCTCGACTCTGGAAGTTTGTCACTCAGCTGGGATGCAGCTACTTGAACTAATTTGTCAATGTCATATTCCTTTATACCTTCAACTCCCTGCATATTCACAACCCGAAAAAAAAACCCCAAACCCTAGAGTTACATAGCTATTGGCTCTCACCGGGCGTTCTAGGCATTTCATCGAACAAATTGTGTGCAATCGAACAAGCACACTTGATAGGCATAGAAAGAGAGTTGCAAGAAGAAGGGCGGGCAAGTGATCTGACCTTTGTCTTCGGGGAGAGTTCCAAATTGAGATCCATGGTGATAAGCCAGTGCTTACAGTCACGACCTTCAAACAGAATAGGGCACTCGTTGATCTCATCGTTCCCTTGGTTGTAGGATCTTGAAGCCGAAAGGGAGACCGAGGTGGAGTGCACGCAGCGGGAGTCGATTTTAGATCTCAAACTGGTGGTGGTCGGTGGTAGCGATGAGATGAGGAAACGGGAAAGGGGAGAGCGATGGACGGTGGTGGTGGCCGTGGCGGTGGATCATGTGGCGAGAGTGGAGGAGAATGAGAGGGCTTGCCGGAGGCGGAGAGCTCGACGCCATTGCTGTTGCTTGCTAGTGCTTGAGGGAGGAGAAATCTGAAACGGAGAAAGGGAGAGCGAGCGACAGAATAGGGGTACAAAGGGGCTAATTGTTTTTGGATGGAGTTTTACATGGCCAATTTTGTTTTTATGGGATGTAATTACCTAAAGAGGTTTTGTAATAGGTAGAAATCCGCAAATTTTCTCTTATTTATATGCAAGAACTTTTAGAAGAAAAATGTGTCTTCTTCTAGTAGAGAAATAGGAGAAAGTCCAGAGAAGAAAAAGAGAAAAGAATAAGAGTGTCGAAAGTGAAGAAAATAAAGTGTTGCGTAGAAGTACCGGGGTTGTGAAGGATAAACAACAAAGGTGGTGTTGTACGTGGTAGAAAAGCTTGAAGTCGTGATTACTGCATACATTGAGTGGTTGCAAGGCTATATACGGTTGCTTATTCATGTGTTGTCATTGGTTGTGTTTGTAAGTTTACTAATTTGAAAGTTTATTGTAAGAATACAATCAGTAAACTAGTAAGTCGGGTACATACTATTGAAGTTTTAAGTATCTTTATTAATAAAAGATATAGACTTATTTGAAAATCCTCCTCAAGACAAATGGGAGGTGGTGTTTCATCTTTAAATTTTTGTCCATAGTGCTTTTTCAACCTATAAGTTTTTAATAGCACATTTGGAGAGGTCAAACAAATTTTATATGTAAGAAGCCCATGACAATTATTTTTAGTCTTGACAGGAGAAAAATGATCAGAGGATAAATGGTTCAGGTGAGAAGATCGAATCCGGCATGCTGAGAAGGAAAGAAGCAATTTAATTGGTCGAATGTACAGTAAATAAAAAGAAAAAAAGAGGCGCGTGGGTTTACAACTAATTCCCCCAAAACTCTTCTCCTCCATTTGTTAACCTTCCTCCTCGCAGCCGCCTCCATTCTCCCATAGCCCCTCCCTCCATTCTCACGTACTCTCCGTCCCTCCCAATGATCTCCTTCAATTCCTTGGCTTCCTCGCAGCCGCCTCTTCCCTTCTTCTTCTCGCACCTCTGACTCGCACGCTCCTCTCCCATGGCGGCCCTTACTCTCACTCCGTCTCTCTCTCTCTCATGTATCTCACCTCCTCTCTTGCTCCGACGAGCACAAATGGTCGCAACCGCCTCCTTCATCTCTTTCATCTCCGGCAAGCACAAATGGTCGCAACCGCCTTCTTCTATGGATGAACCTCAATGATTTTTGGGTGATGAATTAGGGCTTAAGAGGGAAATTGGTTGATTTCTCACTTTTATTTTGAGAATTTGAACCAGCAATCACCTTTGTTTCCTGGTTTCTGGTCTTCAATTTCCCTATGTATGTCGAGTGGTGTAATTTATGTAGGTCTGATGTTTGGATCTCTAAGGGCCCATTTGGAAAGGGTATATAGATATAGGATATAGGCTATGTGTATGAGATATAGATCTCAAGCTATGGGTATTGGGTATGAGGATAGGATTGATATCTATATCTTATATCTGCTGTTTGAAATGGGTATATAGATATCAGAAATAAAAAAATGTAATAAAAATGAACCAAAACCCTTATAACTAATTCGAACCCTAATGTTTGAACCCTAATTCGAATAGAACCCTAATTCAGGAGCAACTTGTGTAAATTTTCAAACTACAGCCTATATAACTAATTCGACCAGAAATGTTCAGATAGATTGGACCCTAATTCGAACAGAAATTTTCGAACAGCAGCAATACAAAAGCACAAGAATTCGAAGAGCTTGGAATTCGAACAGAAATCTTCTGTTTTGGAAAGCAGCAATTTGAACAGAAATTTTCGAACAACAACAAAATTTCGAACAGGGATTTTCGAACAGAAGAAGAGATGTCAAACAGAAATCGAACAGATGCAATGGCGAAAAGCAATCGAACAGATCCTATAGAGAAGAAGAAGGAGGAGGAGTATCACGCTCAGTCGCTTGTAAATCCTATAGCCCCCAATTTTTGGGGATATCCAAAAGTGAAAAAAGCTCTAGAATTAGTATGTAGAGATATAGGATTGATATCTATATACTAATTTGGAGAAATATACCAAACAGGGTATATAGATATCGGGTCTTCTATACTCATAGCCTATATCTAAATACCCATCCCAAACAAGCCCTAAATGTTCTTTCGATGGGGTTTATTTTCGATTAGAGCCCTCCGTGATTACATTCTTGTTCCTGTGTAGGTTATGACTTTGATTCTGAATGCCTTTGCCATGAGTGAAATGTAATGAATTTTGCGTCTTCATGATGATTCTAACATGTGTTTTTTTTTTTGAAGTGTTACTGAACAATTTGGAGTCACATTAGTGCCTAATTTAACTCTTCCACTAAATATATAGTGGTTTAATGAATTAAATATAAGTGGTTCATGAAGTAAATAGAGGTTGTTCATTTTTTTTATTTTAAAGGTAAATATATTAAAGAAAAGGAAATATTTACAAAATGAGTTTGGAAATGACCCTAGGCTATGCTAAAGGGTGAGCTCTAGCAAGCCTATGAAGTGAGTGAGGCTCACATCCTTGTGAGACAATGAGGGTGTTTAGGACTAAGTCCTTATGCGGTTCCTATCTCTTCAAGCCTCGACTATCAGAAGTTGGACATGCATCTCAAAAGTAGTATAGTGTAACAACCCTTCGGCTCGGCCATCAATGAAGTTACACCATACAACTTCGAGCACCCTAATACATTTGAAAATCAGTCTATCTCAAACACAATAAGAGACCAACAGAAAAGAAACATTACATGACATTGAAGGCAACAAGAGCAAAAGGTTAGTTTAAACCACATGACTTATGAGGCAACCTTATCATTATAGTTGTGTTGTGGAGGGCCCTTTAAACGAACTGCACAACATCAGGCAAAAAGAAGCAGTTGTGACAAACCTTATTCAACAGATGGGGTTACCTCATTTGGTCTTCTCGAATTAGCCAATCTTGTAGCAAAGGGGCTGAGTTGAAATGCAGGGAGAAGACATGGCTAAGCACCTTCTCATTTCTAGCCTTCTAGATAAAGTAGATCGTAGCTAAGCCCACTCTTTTTTCTTTGGACTGACATCTCTTCCCTCTTGCTTCTTTCTTCATCCATTTGAGGGCCCTTGCAAAGTGTTCATCCCTCTCTAGATTCCCAACTAGGTTGCTTCGGACTGCCATCTCTTCCCTCTTTATTTGGACTGCCATCTCTTCCCTCTTGCTTCTTTCTTTTGTGGAGGGCCCTTCTTTCTTCATCCATTACAAGCAAAAAATATATGTTCATGTGATTCCAATGTTTGGTCACAAAAGCTGCAGTTTAAGTCAACTTCTCTGGTCCTTGTATGATCTTTTGTGGCAAGTCTCCTTTTTGTTGCCATCGAGAGGATGAATGAATGCTTGGAGACAATGGAGGAGTCCCACACCACTGAGCTCCAAGGGGGCTTAGGTGCTAAATAGAGGTGGTTCATTAATTTTACGCCAAGTGATTCAAGGTTTTTATACCAAGTGGTTCAGGGTTTTTATATACCAAGTGGTTCAGGGTTTAATACCAAGTGGTTCAAGATTTTAATATCAAGTGCTTCAGGGTGTTAAACCAAGTGGTTCAGGGTTTTAATACCAAGTGTTTCAGAGTTTTAATACCAAGTGGTTCAGGATTTTTTTTTACCAAGTGGTTCTGGGTTTTTTTATCAAGTGGTTCAGGGTTTTTAATACCAAGTGGTTCAGTTTTAAACCAAGTGGTTCAAGGTTTTCAAGTCAAATGGTTTAAAACCCTGAACCACTTGATATATTTTATTAAAAAAGTAAGTTATAAAAATGTGAAAATTGTAAAAATGTGAAAATACCATTGTGAATGGAAATACCACTATGAAAATTTATAGGGTAAACTATAGGAACCACCCCTACAATACACCATATTGCCCATAACCACCCCTTATATGCCTATTTACCAAAAACCACCATTTATATTAGGTAAGTTAGCAATTGACCACCCTTGTCAATTTTCCGTCCAAAATTCGGTTAAGTTAAATATCTTTACCCCTTGTTTTTATTACAATTTAATGCAAATTTAACAATTAAAAATACGTTAAAATTAAGAATGAAATTGGGGTGTTGGACTGTTCATCACACTTCTAGGTCACCGCGGCCAATAATTGTTGATCACCACCAGCTGCCAACAACCACCTGTCCTCATGCACCAACGCAGCTTCCAACGTCTCTCCTCATTCGCAATCGTTGACCACCGTCTCCTGACTCTGCTCATTCGTAGCCACTGCCATCGTCTCCTATCACTCCTGTGTCATGATCCCAAATATTAGGTAGTATTAGATTAAGGAAGTTTAGGGTATAAATATACCTTATACATTGTAATTGATTATGAAATGAATAATCAAAATACTTACCCTTTACTCTCTCAACTAATCTCTCTTCCAATCTATCTATCTATCTCTCTCTCTCTCTCTCTCTCTCCTTCTTCTTCCCTAAACTCCTGCACTCAACCCTCTCAATCCCTATCACCTTTCCAAATTCAACTCTAATAATCCCAAATCCCTTTAGGATCATAACAAATGGTATCAGAGAAGTAGATCTTCCGACCTATATCCGAGATTATCGTCTTCAATATTTGATATTGTGACCGGAAAGTGACAGCTTCGAAGAGCGACAATGGCATTTGTGGGTTCTTCATAACCAAACGCTTCAACTGGCGATGAATGGTTGCGGCGCTGGCAGAAGATCGAAGACACTATGAGAAGGTTACGATCGACGGTGAAATCGACAACTACTCCAGCCGATTCGAGTGCGCAGATGGCTTATTTGCAAAAAGAGTCCAAGAATCGAACACTTCTCATCAAAATTCATCTGCAGCGGTACTTGATTTCATGGGAGGAGTTGGATTTCTTATTCGCTAGATTAGGGATGATCGAATGTATAGAAGTTTTATGCCCTGGAGAGCAGTATCACTCAAGGATTCGCTTCCAACAAAGAGAATCGACTTTCAGGGCCTTCGAGTCATTCAATCACAAAGACATCTATGACGGATGTTGTTGATTGGAGTTGTTTCTTGAGGTCGAGATCGACGACGGGGCAAGCAAGATCGAAACTCCGATTTAGCCAACTCTAACAGACATCGAAGTGGAGAAACAAGGGACGCAAGCACCAAGTTTCGCTACCATCGGCGAACTTCAAGATTGCTAGGAAGAGGGTGAAGCGTCGCTTGCAAATGCTAATCAAGAAATTGACGCTTCGTTAAATTCAGAGGCTACTTCACTTAAGGAAAGCGACGAGCCCTTTCTAGACGACGAGTTCATAGCAGATATTGACACCCAAAGCAAGTCGTCAGGGAAGGACATGGCTAGCAAAATCGAAACCACGAATCAGAAAATTCTTGAAGGACTCGGAATGGATGAGGAAGGGGCGCAAATCTGGCCAAATTCATCACCGAATGCGCCCGAGCCATCGACATTGTTGATGTCGTGTGCAAATGTGTTCCTGGAGCAAGGTTAAAAAGGATAGGAATTTATCAAACCTAGCCGCGCATCTGTCAATCTCTCACAAGGGTGTAGTGACCCAACTATTGGTTGGGGAATCTGCGTCAGAAGAGATCAAGGAATCAACATCAAAAGGTTCTCAGAGTTGTCGTAATTGCCACAGTTAGAGAGTGAAACACAAAGGCAGGAACTTCAAATTTAATCCGACTCTTCAGAGGTAATTCCCTATTCTCTAGCACCTGTAGTCTTGGAAGAACTAGACGAAATGGATGTTTTTAAGGGTATAATAGCTGATCGGATGGAACAAAGGGATGCATATAAAGTGTTTGTGGAAATGCCTAGGAAAGGTTTTGAACCATTCTAGGTAATTGATACGTTCAGGGGCAAACGACTTGTGCTAGACAGGGATTTCTTCTTCGATCCAGGAATTGCAAGTTTTAGTATTGGACTGGGTGTGTATAGAAGGGTTGTAAAGTTGATGACTGGTTTGGGTATTCAATTGAAGTATTCTGCAGTCAATTGGCCTTATGATAGAGGAAAAGAAACAGTCTTTACTTGCTCTTGGATGATCAAAATTGATGCTTCTGTTGCAAGGGTTAGTGACTTGAGAATTATATGGATGAATCATTTGGCAGATTCAGCAAAGGCTACTGGTGGAGCTATAGATATTCATAGGTTACTAGAGAAGGTTTTGGTTTTTTATCCAGGAGGCAATAGTCATTCCAGTCACCCTTGAAGTGAGGGGGGAACATGGAGCAACAAGTGCTGATTTTTGCCACTATCCGGTTTGATTTTTGCAACTTTAATGTGTTACTGGTGTTGTAGAGAAGGGCGTAACTGTCGTGACTTGTGTGTAGATTTTCTAGTGCGGTTATTGGTGCTGCTGCTCAACAAGTTACATTGATTTTTTTTTGGGTTGCTGTTGGTTTTAGTGCCTTGATCTGCAAAGGTCCATATGTTTGCAAAGGTGCATAATTGGGAGCTGGCTGCAAATTGTGATGATTGCTGTCATACACTTTGTTTTTTTTTATGTGAATGGGTGTGATGGAGGCTAGGCGCTTAGTTGAGCAGTACAAGGCCATCAAGAAGCATATCTCTTGTCATGGAGAATACTAGGAAGCATGGAAATCTTGTGTTTGATTACTTTGGGAGCTGCACACAACGTAAATGCCATCTTCATCCTTGTTATTCCTACCTTATGCAAAATTATGGAAAGGGGACTACAACGTCCTGGTATTCATGCAAGTATGCAACAGGTCTTTGTATGTAGTTGGCCTTATAGTGGAAAGCTGTCATAATTTTTTTCCCCTTTAGAATTTTGAGTAAGCTTTGGGACAAAGCTTTCATAAGGGGAATGCAATGTTATGATCCCAAATATTAGGTATTGTATTAGATTAGGGAAGTTTAGTGTATAAATATACCTTATACATTGTAATTGATCATGAAATGAATAATCAAAATACTTACCCTTTACCCTCTCAACTAATCTCATTCTCTCTCTCTCTCTCTCTCGCGTTCTATCTCCTTCTTCTTCCCTAAACTCCGACACTCAACCCCTCTCAATCCCTATCACCTTTCCAAATTCAACTCTAATAATCCTAAATCCCTTTAGGATCATAACAAATGGTATCATAGCAGTAGATCTTCCGACCTGTATCTGAGATTGTCGTCTTCAATATTTAATATTGTGACCGGAAAGTGACAGCTTCGAAGAGCGACAATGGCATTTGTGGGTTCTTCACAACCAAACGCTTCAACTGGCGATGAATATTTGCAGAGCTAGCAGAAGATCAAAGACACTATGAGCAAGTTGCGATCGACGACGAAATCGACAACTGCTCCAGCCGATTCGAGTGCGCAGATGGCTGATTTGCAAAAAGAGTCCAAGGATCGAACATTTCTCATCAAGATTCATCTGCAGTGGTACTTGATTTCTTGAGAAGTTGGATTTCTTATTTGCTAGGTTTCGGATGATCGAATGCATAGAAGTTTTATGCCCTGGAGAGCAGTATCACTCAAGGATTCACTTCCAACATAGAGAATCGACTTTCAGGGCCTTCGAGTCATTCAATCACAGAGACATCTATGGCGGATGTTGTTGATTGGAGTTTTTTCTTGAGGGCGAGATCGACGATGGGGCAAGCAAGATCGAAACTCCGACTCAGCCAACTCTGACAGACATCGAAGTGGAGAAACAAGGGATTCAAGCACAAAGTTTCGCTACCATCGGCGAATTTCAAGATTGTCAGAAAAGCAACGAGCCCTATCTAGATGACCAGTTCATAGCAGATATTGACACCCAAAGCAAATCGTCAGGGAAGAACATGGCTTGCTAAATCGAAACCACGAATCAGAAAATTCTTGAAGGACTCGGAATGAATGAGGAAGGGGCGCAAATCCGGCCAAATTCATCACCGAATGCGCTTGAGCCATCAACATTATTGTTGATGTCGTGTGCAAGTGTTGTTCCTGGAGCAAGGTTAAAAGGACGGGAATTTATCAAACCCAGTCGTGCATCAATCAATCTCTCACAAGGGTGTAGTGACCTAACTATTGGTTGGGGAATCTACGTTGGAAGAGATCAAGGAATCAACATCAAAAGGTTCTCGGAGTTGTCGTCATCGCTGCAGTTAGAGAGTGAAACACAAAGGCGGAAACTTCAAATTCAATCCGACTCTTCAGAGGTAATTCCCTATTCTCTAGCACTTGTAGTCTTGGAAGAACTAGACGAAATGGATGTTTTTAAAGGTATAATAGCTGACCGGACGGAACAAAGGGATGCATATAATGTGTTTGTGTAAATGCCTAGGAAAGATGTTGAACTATTCCATGTAATTGATACGTTTAAGGGCAAACAGCTTGTGCTAGACGGGGATTTCATCTTCGATCCAGGAATCGTAAGTTTTAGTACTGGACTGGGTGTGTATAGATGGGTTGTAAAGTTGATGACTGGTTTGGGTATTCAATTGAAGCATTTTGCAATTAATCGGCCTTATGATTGAGGAAAAGAAACAGTCTTTACTTGCTCTTAGATGATCAAAATTGATGCTTCTGTTGCAAGGGTTAGTGGCTTGAGAATTATATGGATGAATCATTTGGTAGATTCAGCAAATGCTACTAGTGCAACTATAGATATTCATAGGTTGATAGAGAAGGTTCTGGTTTTTGATCCAGGAGGAAATAGTCATTGTAGCCACCCTTGAAGTGAGTGAGGAACATGGAGCAACAAGTGCTGATTTTTGCCACTATCCAGTTTGATTTTTGCAACTTTAATGTGTTACTGGTGTTGTAGAGAAGGGCGTAATTGCCGTAACTTGTGTGCTGATTTGCTCGTGTGGTTATTGGTGTTGTTGCTCAACAAGTTATGTTGATTTTTTTAAGGGTTGTTGTTGGTTTTAGTGCCTTGATCTGCAAAGGTCCATATGTTTGCAAAGGTGCATAGTTGGGAGCTGGATGCAACTTGTGATTATTGTTGTCATACACTTTGTTTTTTTAATGTGAATGGGTGTGATGGAGGCCAGGCGCTTAGTTGAGCACATCAAGGCACTTAGTTGAGCAGTACAAGGAATCTGCGCCGGAAGAGATCAAGGAATCAACATCAAAATGTTCTCGGAGTTGTCGTCATCGCCTCAGTTACAGAGTGAAACACAAAGGCGGGAACTTCAAATTCAATCCGACTCTTCAGAGGTAATTCCCTATTCTCTAGCACCTGTAGTCTTGGAAGAACCAGATGAAATGGATATTTTTAAGGGTATAATAGCTGACCGGATGGAACAAAGGGATGCATATAAAGTGTTTGTGGAAATGCCTAGGAAAGATGTTGAACCATTCTAGGTAATTGATACGTTCAGGGGCAAACAACTCGTAATAGACGGGGATTTCATCTCCGATCCAGGAATTGCAAGTTTTAGTATTGGACTGGGTGTGTATAGAAGGGTTGTAAAGTTGATGACTGGTTTGGTTATTCAATTGAAGTATTCTGCAGTCAATTGGCCTTATGATAGAGGAAAAGAAACAGTTTTTACTTGCTCTTGGATGATCAAAATTGATGCTTCTGTTGCAAGGGTTAGTGGCTTGAGAATTATATGGATGAATCATTTGGCAGATTCAACAAATGCTACTGGTGTAGATATTCATAGGTTGCTAGAGAAGGTTTTGGTTTTTGATCCAAGAGGCAATAGTCATTGCAGTCACCCTTGAACTGAGCGAGGAACATGGAGCAACAACTGCTGATTTTTGCCATTATCCAGTTTGATTTATGCAACTTTAATATGTTATTAGTGTCGTAGAGAAGGGCGTAATTGTCGTGACTTGTGTGCAGATTTGTTGGTGTGGTTATTGGTGCTGCTACTCAACAAGTTACGTTGATTTCTTTTTTGGGTTGTTGTTAGTTTTAGTGCCTTGATCTACAAAGGTCCATATGTTTGCAAAGGTGCATAGTTGGGAATTGGCTGCAACTTGTGATGATTGTTGTCATACACTTTGTTTTTTTAATATGAATTATATTATTTGACGATGCCATAGAAAATAGACCTATCAGATATCACAAGTATAACGTCATAAATAGGTCACCCAACGCAAAAAGACATCTGGCCCCACTATAAGATCCATCGCGAGTAAAATACTCGTTCGGATCTCAACCAAACCCTTCTCGCGACCTAAATATTAGTATGAACCCGCATAGCGACAAGGGAGGATCCTCCGAGCACCTCGTGGTTCTCCAGAACCCTAAACAAACAGCTCGCTGGCTCTAGCACCTCACCTCTAAACAGCGCCACGTGTATTGCCTACACCCCTAAGCACGAGGGCATGCCTTACACGTGTCCTAGACAGAACCACGAGGTCGCCAGCCAGCTGCTCGCTTAGCCTTTCTATAAATACCCCCTTCCAACTACAAACACGTGATCCGATTCGAAAGATAAGAAAGAAGAGCTCTAATAATCCCCCAGACCTAAAAACCCCGGAGTTGAGTTCTTGAGATCTGTGATCGGAGAAGAACGTTCCTGAAATAAGAACATCATCTGACTTCCATCCGAGTTCGCGATAGAATAACTCAAATCCTCGCAAGCCGAACATAACACCCCATCGCTTGGATCAATAAACGTATAATCTAATCATAAACCTTTTCGATCAAGGCTTGCAGGTATTTCTAAGTTATTCTGTTGTCATAATGAGGTAATAAGTAGAGGTGAAATTCCACGAACGCTTCATTGGCGCCGCCTGTGGGAACCTTTCACGACGAGAGGTTACGCGTAGCAATACGCTCCTTCACATCTCATTTCCTTTAATTCATTTCAACATATCCTTTTTTCATTCAACTATTTACTACCTTTTTTCGTCTTACATTGATCCTATCTAAAGTAATAAATGAACATTGTTCACTTCCCTTTTTAATACCAACAAAATTTGCAGGAAATCATCAATTTTACGCTGTTTGGGGAAGAATGTGGGAATCAACATCATGATGCCGAAGAGACCAACCTCCTCAACCTCAAAATACCTCCCAACGAGGTAGCTCAACATAACACTAACGAGGGCATTCCCCAACAACCTCCCTGGGACACCGCTCAACTACCCCCGTTAGCACCCTATGGAATGTGGGGTGGTTACCCCCCGCACCAATTCTTCGCGGGGAATTATTTGCAGAACGCGTATTTGAACCACCATGCAAGCGGGGTACTGATCCAGCACGACTCTCGTGGCTACTACCAACAACGGGGTTCTATACCTGTGACGGTCAACCACTTCTCTAACCCTGCTGGTGACCCTCTCAACGTTGGCCCGGAACTCGATGAAAACGCCAACAAGATCGCCCGTGTCTTCAGCCCCAGGGATGTATCAACGCGTTCGAACTCCCCTGGAGCACCCGGACAAACACGCAAAGATGAACCAACTTTCCCATCCGCTTTCTACAGGGAAATACGCGAAGCACCGGTCCCCAAGAGGTGGAGGGATATCTCTATCGCCAAGTACAAAGGAGATACTGATCCCAATGATCACCTCAACCAATTCACCACGGCAATGGGTATGAGCGAGGACAATGACGCCATGTATTGTCACTCGTTTCCATCCACACTGAGCAGGGTAGCATTGACATGGTTCACCAATTTAGCTCAATCCTCCATCAACAACTTCGCGCAGCTAGCAGGCACATTCGTCGCCCACTTCGGCAGTGCTCGCACAAGGAAAAGAACCATGCTGGACCTCAATTCCATCAAGCAAGGTGCGACTGAATCACTGGGAAACTTCTTCAGCAGATTCACCAACATGGTGGTTCAGATCCCGAGATTCAATCAAGAGTCCACGAGCACAATACTAATGGGCAACTTGGTCGAGGGCGATTTCAAGATCTGCCTATTCTGAAAGGAGCCGAAAAACTACGATATTCTGAGAGAGCTCGTAACCAAGCAGATCCACGCCATGGAAGCGGCAAGCTCTAGCTCGCGACCCATCGAAACTAGACCGCCAACTTACCACCGAGCACCAAACAAACACCAAGGAAGAGAGAATTTCGGGGACCAGCATCACCGCAATCTTCCCTGGCAATACCCGGTCATTCCACCGCGACCTTAGGTCCAAGAAGTCCAATACAACCATAGGTCGGGTCCAGGACCTCTCGGTGCCCTAACAAATGCGATGATGGCTCATCCTGACTACGTATCACCTCCTGTATACGGGGTCCCTCCAACCCTCCCTCAAAAAGAGGTACCCCTTCAGATTTGTGCACCACCAATAAATCCCAGTCATCCCATCGCAACGCCACAACAACGCCTGCCCCCTGTGGTTCCTCCCCAATAATATAAACCACCGAATGCTCCGCCAAGGCCGTACAATCCTCAATATGTCACCAGAAGAACGGGCAGGGAACCTACCCCCGGAACAGGGGAGAGAGGAATGAAAACAGAGGCGGAGGCTACCGACCTCCTCCAAGGGACATGAGGAATGTCCAGGAAGCCAGGTCCTCGTCCAACCGACACGATCACCCTAACCAGGATCATCGAAAGCCTCCCTCACCAGATGGGTGCATTAATACCATCGCGGGGGGGCCTGCGACATCTGGTGCCAGTAAGCAGGAGAGGAAAAATTATTAAAGAGAAGCTAGATACCCTCCGTCTGAGGCCAGTATCAAGCAAGCATCCACCGCACACGCGATACTCAGTTTTTCTATTTCAGATACACGTGATGCTCGCGACCTAAGAATGCCACACTCCTATGGTCATTCATGTGCAGATAGGGACCAAGACTGTTAAACGAGTCATGATTGATACAGGTTCATCTGTGGACGTCCTTTACTGGGACGCTTTTGAACAACTCGGGATCGCTGAAAGTGCCTTGCACCGGTACGCAGAAAAACTGGTCTCCTTCTCTGGAGACGAAGTTGAGGTAGCTGGAACCATCGAATTGGCCCTGACGTTAGGGACCGAGCCAAATTGGAGAACACACATGATCGAATTCACAGTGGTTCGACTACCATCCATCTACAACGCTATCATGGGGCGCGTAAGTCTATTCAAATTCCAAATAGCCTGCTCCATATATCATTTCAGCGTTAAATTTCCATGTACCAACGGAAAGGTGGGTGAAGCACGGGGAAAACAAGCAGAAAGCAGGGTTTGCTACTTATCCTCGCTAAGAAAAGGCCACAACCGAATATTCGCGATTGAGACAGACGCCCAAGGGTCACTAAAGGAAGAAGCAATCGATGAATGCGAGAAAGAGGCAACATCCGAACAACAGCATGCGGACTTAGAAGTTCGACCCGAAAAAGCAGCTGACAAAATTGTGGAGGAAAAAATCGTCTTCTTTCCTTTCCCAAACAAGGCCGAGGCCCTGTACCACGGTCACAGTTTGACTGGCCCCGCCCTAGAGCGTCTCAAAGATATGTTAGAGAGATCACGTGATGTTTTTGTCTGGTCGCCACAAGATTTGAAGGGACTCCCCCAAGAAATTGTAGAACATTCATTAAGATTAAATCACGACACAAAGCCTGTATGCAAAAGAAAGAGGAAAATGGTCGCCGAAAAGTCGAAGGCAGCAAAACAAGAGGTACATAAGCTTCTACAAGCCGGATTTATTAGCGAGATTAACGATTCGACTTGGTTATCAAATGTGGTGTTAGTCAGAAAGAGCAGTGGCAAATGGAGAATGTGCGTAGATTTCAAATATCTGAACAAAGTCTGCCCAAAAGATAGCTACCCTTTGCCATCCATCGACGAGCTAGTCGACACAACGGTAGGGCACGCCACTCGGAGCTTTATGGATGCTTACTCTGGCTACAATCAGATCAGAATGAGCCCTCGCGATGAAAAAAGCACCGCTTTCATCACCAACCAGGGAACTTTTTGCTATAAAGTAATGTCGTTTGGGTTAAAGAACGCGGGTGCAACCTTCTAGCGAATGATAGAAAAAGTGTTTGCTGCTCAAATAGGAAGGAACGTGGCGGTCTACGTCGATGATATCGTAATCAAGAGCTTCACCAAAGAGTAATATTGCAAAGACTTACAAGAAACCATCGACACACTAAGAAAAAATCGCGTCTGCCTGAATCCAGAAAAATGTATTTTTGGAGTGGATTTAGGAAAATTCCTAGGTTTCATGATAAGACACCGAGGAATAAATGTGAATCCTTCAAAAGTACAGACCATCATCGACATGGCCCCACCAAAGACGTTGAACGACATTCAAAAATTAAACGGATCAGTCAACTACTTAAGCAGGTTCTGTTCGCGATTGGCTGACCCTGTCGTTCATCGAGCAGCTTAAAAAGAAAGGCCCGGTCGAGTAGACCGTCATTTTGGATGAAGCCTTCAAAAGTATGAAAGAATACTTAGCCACTTTGCCCACCCTTCATTTTCCACACGAGCATGAAACACTGCAGTTATACCTCGCCGTCGGCTCTACAACTATTAGCACGGTGCTTACTAGGGAGTCCAAGTTTCCTATTTACTTCGCTAGCCGAGTCTTACAACCCGCTGAATCCAGATATACCCCAATAGAAAAAATGGCTCTATCTATGGTTTTCCCTGCACGAAGGTTGAGGCCTTATTTTCAGGCTCACAGCATTGAGGTGCTTTCGGATCTACCCCTCCATCAAATCCTACACTAACCATCACTCTCTGGAAGAATGGTCAAACGGGCAGTAGAGCTTTCTGAATTTGACATCCATTTCAGGCCCAGGAAGGCCCGTCTAGCTCAAGCCCTGGCCGATTTTATAGTAGAAGCTGTCTTCACCGATTCTCAGGATCGCGATGGAGAAGACTGGGTCATAAATGTTGACGGATCAGTATCAACAGGAGGTTGTGGAGCCGGGGTTACCATCACAAGCCCCAGTGGGGAGATAACCGATCTTTCTTTCCAGCTACTGTTTGAGGCTACCAACAATGAAGCAGAGTATGAAGCTTTGATCGCAGGTATAGAGAAAGCACTGATCAACGGGGCTCGAGAAGTCCAGATTTTCACAGATTCAGAGGTAGTTGCACGACAGGTTAAAGGTGAATATGAGGCAAAGACGGGAATGTTACCTGAATATCTGGCACGCGTGCAGACACTCACTGCCGCCTTTGGAAAGTGTTCCATTTCATCTATTCCTCGCAATCAAAATGAACGTGCCGATACCTTGGCCAGAATGGGGGCTACCTTACCTTTGGGATTGAGTGATCGCGTAGTGATCGAACAAAAGCATGCTCGACGAATCCACCAAGGGGTATTCAAAATATCCAACCTCGGAGACTGGCGAATACCTCTCCTAGAATACATAACCGAAGGGGTTTTGTCAAGTGAATCACATGAAGGTCAGAGCATCAGAAGAAGAGCGGCCCGTTTTCGAGTAAGAGACGGCCGACTGTACAAAAGAGGATTTAACCTTCCGGATCTCCTCTGTGTGTCGGACCAAGAGGGTCTTGACCTCGTCCGAGAGCTACACGCGGGACTATGTGGCAACCACCAGGGGTGGAGAGCCGTTGCGTCCAAAATCACACGTCTAGGTTACTACTGGCCCTCTCTCAGAGCGGATGCTGAAATGATTATTCACATATGTGATCCTTGCCAACGGCACGCATCGCTCAATCATCGCCCTCCTCATCCTTTGAAGTGTATATTTGCACCTTGTCCGTTCGCGATGTGGGGAATGGACATTTTGGGACCATTCCCAACAGCACCAGGCCAGCTGCGCTTCATCATCGTAATTGTTAATTACTTCACAAAGTTTGTTGAGGCTGAAGGTATGGCGACCATCACGACAGAAAAGGTACGTAAATTCCTCTAGAAAAACATGATCTGCCGATTCGGAGTCCCCCAGGCAATCATCATTGATCATGGTCCCTAGTTCGACTGTGAAGCAATTCGTGATTTCTGTGCCGGCCTCCACATCGATTTTCGTTTCTCATCGGTAGCATACCCACAATCCAATGGACAGGCCGAGAACACGAATCGACAAATTCTGAATGCCCTAAAAAAGAGACTAGGGACAGCAAAAGGAGAATGGGCCGAGATCTTACCTTTGGTAATATGGTCATATAGGACTTCAGCAAAGAGTCCAACTTGGGAAACACCCTTTGCAATGGCCTTTGGTGTCGATGCAATCATCCCTGTCGAGTTGCTCATCCCATCGGCTAGAATTATTGATTTCAGTAAAGATACCAATGATGAAGCTCTCGAGTTAGAGCTCCACCTGCGCGAAGAAAGAAGAGACACAGCTTGTCTCAAAGCAAATGAATATCAGCGCCGATTGGCTGAAGGATACAACAAGCGCGTCTTCGTACACCCGCTATAAAAAGGGGACATGGTCCTCCGACAAGCAACAACTGGGGGAAAACTTGAACCTAAATGGGAAGGACCCTACGTCATCCATAAAGAAGTAGGACAAGGTTCTTTCAAACTTCAAAACTCAGAAGGCGCCACACTCGCAAAGGCATGGAACGCCAAGAATCTCAAGGCTTATTTTGCATAATAGGTTAAGCATAGAAAGAAGCCTGATGATTTAGATTTTCTATGTATAGGGGTCATCAGGGTTCCCGATTGGATACACCACTTCATATATCATAAATGAAAGTTCCAAACCCAACCTCATAGATTGTGAACACGCAATAAATTTCGCTATCGCGTGTGCTTTAAACACTGATATGCATGCACGTAAGCCTCCATAGAGAATAAATTTAGCTATCGTGTGTGCTTTAAACACAGATATGCATGCACGTAAGCCTCCAAGGAGAATAAATTTAGCTATCACGTGTGCTTTAAACACGGATATGCATGCACGTAAGCCTCCAAGGAGAATAAATTTAGCTATCGCGTGTGTTTTAAACACGGATATGCATGCACGTAAGCCTCCAAGGAGAATAAATTTAGCTATCGCGTGTGTTTTAAACACGGATATGCATGCACGTAAGCCTCCAAGGAGAATAAATTTAGCTATCACGTGTGTTTTAAACACGGATATGCATGCACGTAAGCCTCCAAGGAGAATAAATTTAGCTATCACATGTGCTTTAAACACGAATATGCATGCACGTAAGCCTCCAAGGAGAATAAATCTAAATACCGTATACCTTTCGAACACAGGTTCGCAAGCAAGTTTCTTTAATCTCTGGAAATTTAATAAAAGCGATATATTTTATTCTACTTTGTTTACAACATGGGTTTGTTCGGTTATTTTCTTCAAGTCTTAATCAAAAGGTTGTTAAAATAGACCACTAAGGTAAGTTGTGTGAACTATTTTTCCAACCTTAATAAATTTTAAAGAGATTTCGACAAAGCGCATATCCAAACCAGCATGCAAAAAGAATCCCAAAAGATATGAACACAAATACGTCCCCTAAAAACCTTTCGAGAAACAAAAACGATTAACATAACAGGATTCGCACAAAAGATAGGATAACAAGCATATAAATACAAGTTCTGAGCTCATCCACGCGAACTCACTCATTCGCCTCTAGAACAATTATGGTAAAACGGCTACTCCCCTCATATTTAAAAATAATAAGAGACTCCCCAACGCGTAAACCACTGTCTACAGCAAAAGCACGCCAACCTTCAGTAAGGATATAATGATCTTGGCTATCTCGGAACACCCTTACTTGAAACTCTTGCCCAGTGGGAGACACCAAGCACACGTGAGTCAATCCCTCGCAAACATACTGAGCGCCAAAAGATTCAGGCAAAAGCTGCGAGAAACCAAAATCAGATATCAAAAAACACGAGAATCACAAACAGGAGAGTAGAAACAACTACCATATATTCCATCTTTTCCTCAGAATCGATGGAACGGAAAAAATCACGCCGACGAGGATGGGGAGAAGTCATAATTCCTCACTTCGGTTCAAGGACAACTAAAACAAAATACAAGTACGACGGCCCAGATTTTATCCAAACATCTGCTATTTATTAACAAAAAAATGCGAGTGTAGTATTATCACATCACAAGAAAGTAATTCACATCCATCCAAAACAGTTTCTCAGAAGGAACTGCATGCCAAGCAAGTGGCAGAATTACAAAGTGCATCTCTGCAGCACGGAACCCCAGTATCAGGCCAAGAGCGGTCACATCTGGGACAGAAAGAGATACAGTAGGGAGACCCAAACCAAAAATTTAAAACATTAAATAGAGATATGATTACATAAATCTTCGCGATTACACATAACAAACCGAATAAATAAAGTTAACAAAAGCATGACGAAAGACCGGACATCTTATAACACCGCCATTACAATTCAATCAAACCCTACTCATCCTCATCCTCAAGAACAAGAACTTTGAAGCGATGTCATCCCACATATTGAAAAAATACCATCGATGCTCCAACCTTAACGTCATTATTGGTCGCAAATCTGTTCCAACCTTCAGACAACAACCAACGATTCAAACCATCCTTGGAAACCTCGACACGAAAGTTTTCACCAGCCGCAGAGATCAAACATACATGGTCAGATACAACATGACCATACATCCTCTCAAAAGCATCAGGGAGAGGCTGCAAAACAAAAAAGCATTACTTCATAAACAAATCAAGCTCAAAGATACAGAGCACAACCAATGTATACAACTTACAAGGCGATGCATCCTCCCCTCTACGTCGACACAACGAAAAAAATCTCGCATCACAGGTTTAGGAGACGCCATCTTTCTACCAGAATAATAGTAGTTAACAAAACAAATGGATGACTGCAATTGTCACAAACACCACACCTTCTTATATCCAAAAGAGAACTGTACACGCTTTAAAAAATTCAGCAAAGGCATTTATTACATGCATCGGAACCAGACAGAGAATCTGAAAGTAAAATTTCACGAGATACTCTGCATGTATTACACATGGAAACAGTCATCTCAAAACCCGACCAGATACACAGACATTTCAAATCCAAAAACAGTCATTTATTACAAAATTTTGCATACAAATCGATACCATAATGAAAGGATTTCTTCTCTACGGCACAAAGGGCACAACCTTTTTCTCATCAGAAATCTTTCCAAAAAGAATCATGGCAACGGATACTAGCGATCAAAATCCAAACAACCCCTTTGATTTTTATATCTATTTAGTAGGAAGCGAACAATACATACGCATGATGTTTTCCTACGAGTTCGCCCAACATTTCCAACCTCATGTTCCCGATCAAATCTTATTGTCCACTCGCGTCGTTAAAGATTTCCCTGTCCACATCGTAGGGGGCAGTTACAGATCTCACTGGGTAGCACGCGGATGGAGGGACTTTGTCGAAACGCACGGACTCGATTTGGAAACATCAATAAAGTTCACCCAGCTAGGGGAAACAAGGTTTCAAGTCCATTTTTTCGACAAGGAAGGTTACTACATCGACGACGAACTCTACAATAACGACTACAATGGTCCAACATCAAATGGTTTCCATTAGATCCCAGGAACAGTATGGTAAGCAATGTTCTAATTGTTTTTCCCTTTTTTCAATGAAACTCGGATTATCAGTAAAAACCCATTTTCCTTGGATTTATATTATCGTTACTCTCTATCTAAAAATTCGACCAGTAAATTCCTGCATCCAAGAACGCTGGAGATAAGCGTATCTATATCGCGATCGATTCATTCGAGTTTGCTTGATATTTAATTAAATCTCCTCAACATCCAAAAACGATGGAGATAGACAATTCTATATCGCGATCCATTCGCTGGAGATTACTTGATCATTAAATTAATCTCCTCGACATCCAAAAACGATGGAGATATACAATTCTATATCGCGATCCATTCGCTGGAGATTACTTGATCATTAAATTAATCTCCTCGACGTCCAAAAACACTGGATATAGACGATTCTATATCGCGATCTATTAGATGGAGATTGTTTGATCTTTAATTTAATCTCCTCAGCGTCCAATAACGCTGGAGATGGACGTCCCTATATCACGACCAATTAGCTAAAGATTGTTTCATCTTTAATTTAATCTACTCGGTGTCCAATAACGCTGGAGATGGACATCTTGCTATCGCGATCAATTAGCCGGAGATTACTTGACATTTAATTGAATCTCCTCAGCTTCCAGAAACGATGGAGAAGGACGTCCCTCTATCACAAATACCACGCCTAAAGACTACTCAGCTTTGTTAACAACCTCTCCGGCGCCCAAAGGCACTGGAGATTGCTAGGTAGGTCTGTCTATCATAGACAAACATGTTACTCAGTTTCGCCTACGTCAAAGGATTTTAGAATTTCGTAAGAATATATCATCTCCGCGATCAACAAAGTGAAGATTGGTTCATATAAAAACCAATAACTAAAGAACTATATAACCGCTATTCGCAACGACCTCCAACAATCAGCATATTAGCGAGATATTGGTTTATTAATTATACACCATGCAAAACTATCCAACAACAGGTAAACGATATAACCGCAGGAAAAGTTACGACGACGGAACATTCAACACCAAACTGTGAAATCTAAGTCACCATTTTGATCAGGACCATGATTCACATCAACAACATCAAAACAAGAGTGTCCTTTATACTCAAAGAACAAGCGTGTCCCAATTCGAAGTTCATTCGAAACGGCGAACGCAGGTCACCCAGTGGTAAACCAATAGTTGTTGGGCCCTAAGGGTTCCACCCTCACCACAAATTCCTCTTCAGCCCGCGTCCATAAATGGACAAAGCCAAGTGCATCATACCCATAATCACGATATATGGATGGCAAGGGCTGCAACAAAAACAAATACATCACAAACGCTTTACTTATCAAGGAATAAAATTGCACGACATAGCTTACCAACCAATATAAATGCCCCTCGACAGCAATATCCCGAGAAAAACCTCTAACGCGAGGAAATACTACACTTGGAATATCAATTGGGGTCGCAGGCATCATTTTCGCAAGAAGAAATACAATAACTCTTTACTCTTCTTACCTTTTTTATATCGATCTATACAAAGGAAACAACAAAAAAGACCGCAGGCCACCCAGGTCTACCACGAGGTCAACAAATATCAAACAACACAACAAAGAACGTCTGATAAGCCAAACCCCTCGCCAAGCGGCGAGGAAAATTACAAGCAAACCTCATACACTGACCTGCACGAACAACGTACTAATAACACGCACCACCCTGCTTCATAGTAATTCAGATAACTCCGCAGAGCAACATCCATATCTGCCATATACAAAACTAGTATAAGATGAAAACGGTAGGCAGGGTACAAACGAAATCACTCGGAGGACAATGCCAAGCTTTGACATGGCTTCAGGAGAACTCTCTCCACCGCAAATCCCACCACCAACCTTCGTTATAAACACGATGTTTTTTCCAAATCCAAAATTTACCAAGACAATCCTTAGGGAAAGCCAATTACATAGACTCCCCCTACCATATATCTTTATAGAGTTCGGGGAAGAAGTTCTAGACCAAATCTTTCTATGCTCTCCCGCAAACCAAGAATTCCTAGTGCTAGTCGAAAAAGATGAAGAGGATTGGTTCTCTCTCTCGGAAGGATGGAGATCATTCGCGAATATTAACAACCTCAGAATAGGGAGTCGGCTTACATTCGAATACGAAGGAGAATCCCACTTCGATGTAGCAGTAGAGCAACCAGGCCCAGAAGAAAACGGAGATGTTTTACCCGACTACCTATGCTACGAAGAAATATAATTACAGAAGATACAAATCCAACTCTACTATATTTCACCGCTAAGAATTTAGAGCTTTGTCTATCATCCACATAATATCTAATAAATCCGCGAACCCTACTTTTTGTAATCTCACGATTCATTTCATAAAATGATCAATGATAAGAGATGGATAAGGGTATCGCGAATAAACCTGTCCAGCAGAAGAAACCGTTAAGAAAAACAAGTGAAAGACAAGCAGAAATATGTCGCATATTAAACAAAATATTTACAAAACACCATAACAAGGCATCGCTTGTCATGGGCCATAATGTCTAAACATCCAAAATAAGCGCATGCACAGACCGCGGTAGAGCACGAGGCTCTCACCATGGGTAAAAATGTTTGCAAAATTCCCAAACACAAAATAAAACTTCACAAGTGTTCATAAGGCGGGGAGAGGCTGTAACACCCCCGTCCCACATCGGATATCATAAGGATGGTGGGAGTGATTTATAAGTGATTCAAGCCCTACCTATGTCACAAGAGCTCTTCCTTTTCAGGCTCCAAGTGAGGACAACGGACCTGAGAGGGCTATTAAGCATCAGTGCAAGGGTTGTCATCGCGAGCTGGCTCAGGGGTCTTCTCGCCAACAAAGGGAGGATCGAGGGCAGCGGCATCATCAATTGAAGCATCAAGGGAGGGAGGCGGCCCACGTTTAGGGTCTTTAAGTTTCATGTCCTTCTTTTCATAACTAGGAGGAAAGACCCTTACGTCGTCACCAAGATGAGCGAAGCGATTGACACTTTGGACAATCCCACCTTCAACCCCCTCCATGTACGCATCAGAAACCCTGTCATAAAGGACATCCTGCCCGTCCGTCTCAAGGTAATGATCTAACCAGTCTCGACCAGCATCCCCCAGAAAATCAGATAGCCACCCCTGGCCGTCGTCACTGAGCATAAACTCGCGACGTGACTTCCTGGAGAGAACAGCATCTTCCCCGGAAGTAAAGCGCTCCAACTGACTCTTTACGCCAGAAAGCTCTTCGCGAACTGTTCCTAACTCACGCTCGATATCCACAAGCTGACCCCTCAAGCACGAGGCCTCTGATTCATGTTTAGCCCCTACCTCTTGAGCCTTCGCAAGTTCGATTCGCGATAGGTCCAGCTCGCTCCTCGCCGCTTCTGCATCCTTCTGGGATTTCGTCAAAGCTTCTTTAAGACTCTCGATAGTTACTTCCTGAAGCTCCGCGTCCTTCAACTTTTCCACTTTCGCCTTCAGAGTAGTAACTATCGCTATTAACTCCCTCACTTTGTCATTGTAATGTCTCAAACGTCCAGTCATTTTGGACCATTGCAGATTATCCTACAACAACGCATGAAGAGTAACAAAACAAATGTTAAACAGGGAAATTGAAAGAAAGAAGGAAAGCATAGACCGCGAAGAAAATTACCCAGCCTTTGCTTTTTTGACCTTGCTCCACTAATTCTTCATCCGTCAGATGATGAAGATAATCTCGTTCAGCTGGACAGCTCTTCTTAGGGATCTCCAGTTTCTTAAAATCAATAGGGTCGAACCCAGGCAGCCGGTAAGCCGTCATAGAAATCCCCGCCTGGGTAATCGGCTCAGAGCTTAAGAGCATAGTGGCCTCTGTCCCTTCCCTTGGTCGTTTTCGCCCGCGATGAGCCAGTGGCTGCTCATCCGATGATATGCTTTCCCGATCGTCAACCGGCTCCTTCCCTTTAGAGTTCCTGTTCGCGGGAGGAGATCTGCGGGGAATGTTTTGACGACCATCACCCGATCGCGGGGCAATAGCAAGGGCAGGTCTGGATCCGCCTCGGGCAGCGCTTTTCTTCTTCGCAAGCGCGGCAATCTTTGACTTATAAACTAACATATCTGGAGGAAAAAAGGTTAAAACAAGTCAAAATAGAAGAAAATCGCGATTAAAATACCAAGAGACTTAAGAGAAAACTCTTGGACACCAACCCGGTCGATGTGGGAGACTAAGTCCGGCCATCTCCAGATGAACCGGAGTCACAACTTTTCTATAACCCCGTACCGATACAACCCCTTCCCCGAACGCAGCTCTCCATCTCTCCGCCTCAACATGCTTGACTTTAGGCGCGATATACTTGCCAGGTTTAATCACAAAATTCAGGATAGTCTTTGTGGGACGCGAATGAGAAACCATTTCCTTATCCATCCTGGACTGCTGGACAACCTCTCGACAATCTTTCCAGCCAAAGAAGCGGACACTAGTCCCTCACTATGTCTCAAAGAAAGAATAGAGAAAAGATGGTCCAATGATGGCGTTTGATTAATAGTGGCACAACGCATGACGTATACCGCCAGGTACATCCATACGTTAAAGGCAAGCTGGGTCGGGCATTGGTTTATGCATGCCAAAAAATTTGAATATAGTGGGGGAAGAGGAAGGCGGAACCCCTAAAGCAAACTACCCAAGTGGACAACAACATGGTCTTTTATTCGTTCAAACATCCCCCATTCGCGGTAGCCAGACCTATCTCTATCCCAGCTGGCCATGGGTAAAGCCTCGACACCTCCTCCAGATGCTTGGCATTTAGCATCGACTCTTCACCCAACGTCTTGGCTACGGTAGGAGCTACGCGTTCCAAAAAGATTGCTGGGAAAGGAGGAGGTACCGCAAAAGCATGACGTTCACAGAAACTGCAGTCATCTACCTTTGACCGGTTGTATGAAGGCAAGGCAAAGTCACCTGGAACCACTCGGACCGATCTTTTAGCCTCTTTGGGTACGCGAGATGACTCACCTTTTCCCAAATCATTTATGGACTCCGAGGTATGGCAGTACTCAGGGTTATCCCTCTTCAAAGGACGTTAGATGGTTCCTGCCATTTTTTGTTTCTTCGTGATGGAACCGGCCTTAGGGTTCACTTTCTCTTTTTTCTCATCGCGAGGTTTTTTACTCAGTGGGAGAGGAGCTGGACTCACTGAAGAATCCGAGTCAACATCTGCTCGGGATCTGGTTCGCGAAGAACTAACCTCTTCATACCTATAGCTCACGCTACGGTTCTGGCTATCACTAGCTTGCGACATCTTAATTCTAAAAACAAGAAGAAAACCCCCTGGAAAAGATGCAGCAAGAAGAAAAACCAACAAGGGGGAACTACCTTTTCAACATCGCGACGAAGCAAAAATTGGCGCCAAAAAGCCCTCTTGTGGGCCCAAGTTGGCACCTCACGCGCCCCCCGAAGGGACGTTGAAAAGACATTTTGCCCCCATCCGGCGGTTTCTTCCATCCCTAAGTCATCGGAGGTTTACGGAAAAATCCAAATAGACCGCTAGAGGTTTTCTGGAAAAACCCAAAAAGCAACACCACCCCGCCCCAGCACCACCCCACTGTTACTAAATGTCCCTCTACCCCTCCATAAAAAACAGTTATGACCAAGAGAACTAAGGAGAAGGTAGGGGATTAAACGGTGGAGCAGCGGAGGAGGCAGGGAATGAGGCACCGGAACACTCCCTGGTTCCCACCCCATAAACCGCCAAACACTTCACCTAGATAGAGTAATTCCACCACTAGGTTCGGTGTCTCCGACTACCATAAAAACGCCAAAAGGAAGACACAAACCTAGAAATTGAAAAGATCAGGAGAAAAGCCGAGAAAGACTCACTTGAGAGATGTGGATGAAACACACCGGTAAAACTCGGAAAGCTGAAGAACGAACCGCCACCAAACTCCGATCTCGTCTCTGAAAACACAGAAAAACCCTTAGACTCTCTCTCTCCTCTTTGTGTTTTCAGAAATGTAAAATAAGGAAATGTTGAGTAAAAAAACCCCACTTATAGGTCACTGTGGGACCACTCCGTCCAATGGGATGAAATGCACTTTAGGCCCAATTGAAGCCCATCCAATAAACTGGCCTTTAGACAGAAAGCATCGTATTTATCGAAACCTAATCGCGAACGACGCATCACTCGCGATCCGGTTACGAGGAGATATGACGATACCATAGAAAATAGACCTATCAGATATCACAAGTATAACATCATAAATAGGTCACCCAACGCAAAAAGACATCTGGCCCCACTATAAGATCCATCGCGAGTATAATACTCGTTCGGATCTCAACCAAACCCTTCTCGCGACCTAAATATTAGTATGAACCCGCATAGCGACCAGGGAGGATCCTCCGAGCACCTCGTGGTTCTCCAGAACCCTAAACAAACAGGTCGCTAGCTCCAGCACCTCACCTCTAAACAGCGCCACGTGTATTGCCTACACCCCTAAGCACGAGGGCATGCCTTACACGTGTCCTAGACAGAACCACAAGGTCGCCAGCCAGCTGCTCACTTAGCCTTCCTATAAATACCCCCTTCCAACCACAAACACGTGATCCGATTCGAAAGATAAGAAAGAAGAGCTCTAATAATCCCCCGGACCTAAAACCCCCGGAGTTGAGTTCTTGAGATCTGTGATCGGAAAAGAACGTTCCTGGAATAAGAACATCATCTGACTTCCATCCGAGTCCGGGATAGAATAACTCAAATTCTCGCGAGCTGAACATAACACCCAATCGCTTGGATCAATAAACGTATAATCTAATCATAAACCTTTTCAATCAAGGCTTACAGGTATTTCTAAGTCATTCTGTCGTCATAATGAGGTAATAAGTAGAGGTGAAATTCCACGAACGCTTCATTATTATTATTATTATTATTATTATTATTATTATTATTATTATTATTATTATTATTATTTTTCTTATTATTATTATTATTATTATTATTAGATGAAATGGGTGGGAAATTTGGCTTTGTATATGGTTAAATTTTTTTTATTTTGTTAAAATAATAGTATATGGGTATTGTTGACATATTTTTTTATATAAAAATAACATATGCAAAATGGGTTGTTTATGGGTAGATAAAATTAATTCACACTTGAAAATAATTTTTCTTTTAGAAAATATGCCAAAAAAACAGTTTTAAAGAATTATATTAAACGCATTGAGGATTGGGTCAAGTATCAGTGCGCTGCTTCTTCAATTTTCACCCGGCTTCATTGCAATGCTCTGCGTTTCGGAATTTCCCTGTGCTAGACGGCGTCGTTTTGTTTCTGACCGGATCTCAAAAGATCACGTGCTCCTCTTGCTGCCTCTTTTCTCGCACTATGAGCTCACTTCACCCGGGCTCTTATATAGGGGCAAAGTAACAGGACCCTTAGCTCAATATAGATTCCTTTTCTTTTTTTTTTAATCCGATGGCTCTTATATAGGGGCAAAGTAACAGGACCCTTAGCTCAATATAGATTCCTTTTCTTTTTTTTTTTAATCCGATGTGGGCAGTTTAAGGGCGCAAAAACAAAATCCTCATGAGTGTTGATGCTATTAACCAACACTTCAATCCAAAACCGTTCCTGAAAAAATGTCTCTACCTCTCTCAAGTAGTGAAGTCAAACCCCTTCACCCCAAAGCCAAACACACCAAACCCAACTGCGAACGTCACAGGTATTGGGCTTATGGACTATTTGACCAATAAGTATACCTAATTTCATTATAGCCGCCAATATTTTGCGGCCCGCCCGCGCCGAATGTTTACCGGTCCAAAACCGATTTGACCCGATCTGCGAGTTCTGGATATGACGGGGCTGAGTTACATCCCGTGATCGTCACCGTTACCGTTACGGCGTTCTCACCGTTTCTCACATTGCCCTTTGTTTTTCCCCGTTTAAGTGACACGCTCATTCTTACAGACAGCGGTGACCTGCAGACATCCGACTCTTCAACCTCCGATTGCGGTGCGCCCCCGTTTTCTTTTCTTTTCCTTCTTCCTGATGATCTTGCTGTCTGCTTTTTGAGATTGAATTCCTTTCTTTGCATTTTCCATGTGCGATCTAATTGCTATCGATCTGCTTTCTTCTTCTCAAGCTTTTGTCCAATTGCGAGTAATTAAAGCTTCACGAATTTTGCTCTAACATGTTATTTTTGGAGTAAGCGAGCCCAATTTGGCTAATTTTGGATTTGGGGATTTCTGTTATTTGGGGCCTTTTCTTGGTCGTGTTGGCGAATTTATGCATTTGGTTGAGAGTTTTAGAGTTGTGATTGTGTTTCGGCTGACTCGAGTGCATTAATGAAATCGCAGCCTTTCCATTGTGATCTCAGTGTCAGCGATGCTTGGATGTATCCATGGGTCCGTCATTTTAGGGTTTTGATTCAAGCAGAGTTTTTTTTCTTTTTTTTAAATGTTTGTTTCAATTTGAGCATATGGCTTGTATTCGTTTGGGGTATTGATTGAATGAAGATTCTTTATTTATGTTCTATCTCTTGATGGTTCTTGCTGATATTTTTTCGCTGCTGATTGTCGTGTAGGAATGTTACCATCAAAATGGATAATCAGTCCGGTCCAGATTTTTTAAGTGATCTTCCCTTGAGCATCATAGAATGCATTCTCACACTTCTTCCAATTAGGGATGCTATCAGAACTAGCATTTTGTCAAGCAAATGGCGGTACAGATGGGCTAGTATTCCTTACCTTGTTTTCGATGATGGGTGTGCGATTCCGTCAGAGGAATTTGAAGTTTCTGAAAACAGCTTGAAAAGCTTCATCACCCATGCTCTTCTCCTTCACAAAGGACCCATCCATAAGTTCAAACTATCAACCTCATTCCTTCAAAGTTGCCCCGATGTTGATCAGTGGCTACTTTTCCTATCTAGGAATGATATCAGGGAGTTGTTTCTAGAATTAGGTGAAAATAACTGTTTTCGTATGCCCTCTTGCCTTTTTTCTTGTCAAAAACTGACCCAATTGGAGCTGTTTCGATGTGAATTGGATCCTCCACCTTCCTTCAAGGGATTCTTATTCTTGAAGAGCCTTCTTCTTCAAGACGTTTTGGTGCCTCCTGATGCCATTGAAAACCTTGTCGCTAATTGCCCTCTTCTTGAGAATCTTACATGGTCATACTTTGAAAATTTGGAGGTGAGTATTAATGCTCCAAATCTCAAGTATTTATGTTTAGAAGGTGAATTCAAAGAAGTATGCTTTGAGAATACACCACTTCTGGCTGAAATGGATGTCACGTTGTATATGAATGACGACACTGCTGAACAACTAGAGCAGAGAAGTTATGTTTGTAATTTTTCCAAGTTTCTTGGTGGTTTATCGAATCTTCAGAGGTTGATAGGACATGTCTACTTCACAAAGGTGACGAAATTATATTTCCTCTTTGCTGTTTCTTCCGTTCCATGTGTTTTTTAATCACCCTTGATAGTTTTAATTTGACGTGGGCTAACTTGTTTCTTATACGTCTTGTTTCATTTCCCAGTATTTGAGCATTGGTATTGACCTCTGGCACCACTCATCGGTGTACCATCATCTAAAGGTTATTGAACTATATCAAGTGAGTTTTGAAGATACGAAAGAAATATTGGTTGTTCTTCGTCTCATCACAAGTGCCCCTAACCTACATGAGCTTCAAATTTCAGTAAGTGATGTTGAATTAATTATATGGTTATTGGATTAAATGGCGGAGAATGAAATTAAGTGAGCATCACAACGCTTTGATTTGTGAAAAAAAAATGCCCTGAACTTTCAATTGCATGTCTACATGCTGCTACAACAGAATACATTGGTTACTAATTCTGTCCAATATATTGAGATGTCAACCAGAAATCTAGTTGTATGATGGTGTGTTGGACATAGCTGTGGTAGTGTGTTCGTTCATTTATTGGACGGCTGGATTTCCTGTTGATATCTAGGCTTGGTCACCAATTCTGTCCACTTTGTTGAGCTGTGAACCAGAAATCTAGTTGTATGATGGTGTGCTCGACACAGTCATGGTAGTGTGTTCATTCCTTTATTGGATGGTTGGATTTCCAGTTGATAACTAGGTTCAGTCACTAATTCTGTCCGCTTTGTTGAGCTGTCAGTGAACCAGAAATCTTGTTGTATGATGGTGTGTTGGACATAGTCATGGTGGGGTTTTCATTCTTATATTAGCCAATTGGATTTCCTGTTGATAAGCATATTAAACAAGGTTAGTGACCGAAATTTGCCATTGTAGCTAGTTGCTCACATGCGATGGAAAGTTTGGGATAATTTTTTAACAAATCAAAGGTTGTGGGCCTGTGGTTCACTGTGGCTGGTGCTTGCCTCACACCCCCTAAAAGATAGATTGTTTGATTTAGTTTTCCCATTAAAGGATGACACTCACATTGTGCTTTTAGGGTTCTCCCAATGCCGTACCTGCATCAGAAGCTCCTGAAGCATGTTTCTGGGATATTGAGGACTCCCCAGACTGTGCATTGAAGCAACTGAAAGTAATCAAGATAACAGATATTTGTGGTGTGCCCCATGAGATGAAATTTATCAAATTTTTGCTTCGAAGTTCTCCAGTCCTGGAAACAATGATCATTAAACCCTATATGTATGTTACCGAAGGGATAGTAAACTTCTTGACTAACTTGCTGAGGTTTCGACGGTCTTCTCCAAATGCTGAGATTTTGTTCGACATTAAAGGCCCTGTGTAGAGACACTGTTTTCTGTTAGCAAGGAGTTCACCTTATTCTCTTCTATTGGTACCCCGTTTCAGATTTAAATTCAGTCTTCTAACTGACTTGCTTGTGGTTGTGGTATACATAAGATTTGTCATAATACTTTGCTTGCTTTACTAACAAAAGGTTGCTCCAGTAGATGTCTGGTTTTTTAGCTGCAATGTAAAAGGTTCTTGGTAGATGTAGGAAAAACCCAAGGGATGCTCACTTTAGTAGCCTATTTTTATTGCAGACCTTGAGTAGAAACCAGTACAACACTCGCTGTACGTGTATACACATCTAAATTTCTCGGAATCCTTTTTATCGACACGAATAGAAAGGATACACAATGCACACCCATGCCATTTTGTGATTAACACTCGCAAAATTCTAGCATAAACTAAACAAAACCCTTGTAGACCTTATTCTTACAAACCAGGGAGTGACTCCACAGAAGATATTTAAACACTAATATGAAGTTCAGTTGCTCAAAATCTGAATCTGTACAGTTTAGACTTGAGGGGGGCTTCACAACTTCTACTATAGTGATGGAGAGTGAGTAAAGGAACCGCAGAGAACCGAAACTCTGAAGCTTGTTTGGAACATATAACACAACCCTCGTTCTTTTGTTGATGATATGTTATCTGGGTCCAGAGAGTTCCATTGCTTGGACAAGCAGTGAAGAATCATCCGTAAGATCCGAGTACCTCTCCGAAGAGGAAAACTCGTTTGCCCTAGACCTTGTCGATTCAGCTCTTTGTGAAGCTTCCCATCTCTCCGCAAGCCCATCACCTTCAAGCATCCGGACAACTTCTGACATCTTAGGTCTGTGGCTAGGTAGGTACTGAGTACACAAGAGAGCTACTCGGACCATTTCCTCCAGCTCAATTCTGTCATAGTTGTTCTTCAGCTCCTTGTCAACTAACATCTCCAACTTCTTTTCTTGGTGGATCTTTCTCACCTGCAACCACAGCCACATCAAATAAACAGAATAGTTGATTGAGAAGGGAGAGAAGGAAACGGGCAATCGATTTATCGCCAGGGAAGTTCAGATCATACTGACCCAATCAAGCATCGCTCCTTTTTGGTTTGCGGCTTTACCAAAATCTAGAGCCCTCTGGCCAGTGATCAGCTCAAGAAGGAGAATTCCAAAGCCGAAAACATCAGTTTTTTCTGAAGATTGGCCTGTTGAAAGGTACTCTGGAGCTATATGTCCAACTGTTCCCCTAACGGCTGTGGTGACGTGTGAATCTCGATGATCTAAAAGCTTTGCCAGTCCAAAATCACCTACGATAGCTTCACAGTAGTCGTCTAGCAGAATATTAGCTGCCTTAACATCTCTATGGATTATCTTAGGGTCACACTGCTCGTGCAAATACAATAATCCTCTTGCGGCTCCTAACGCAATACGTTTCCTGGTACCCCAGTCAAGTGCCGGTTTAGCTGTATCAGAGGGAAGTAAAAGATGAACATCGGGACTGCATTGTTGTCATTCCGTGTTGTAATTAGAAAATCCAGATGCTTTCATGATCATTGGGAGGAATATTACCTTTGAGACGAAGAGCAACACTTCCATTTGACATGTATGGGTAGACAAGAAGCCTCTCTGTGGACGTCATACAGAAGCCATAAAGACGTAGCAAGTTCCGGTGGACAGCCAAGCTGATCATCTCAACTTCAGTCTGAAATTGGATCTCTCCTCCAACAGCATTCCCATCTTTGAGTCTCTTAACGGCAACAACAGTCCCGTCCTGGAGATGCCCTTTGTAAACAATCCCAAAACCACCCTTACCAAGTATGTTTTTGCTCGTGAAATTGTGTGTAGCAACCTGGAGTTCTCTAAATGAAAACCTCCTAAGATTACCAAGGCAAACGTGCTGATGACGGTTCTCTGGATGAATTGAAGGATAGGTGGTAAGAAAATGAACCAATATGTCTAAAAATAACTGCACTTAATCAGTTAACTTCACTAACCATTAACTTCAAAGAAAATCTGCTGGTTGTGCTTTTGTCTCTGCCAGAAAAGAAGTCCTAAACCACAAAGCAGCAAGCAAACACAAGCCAGACTCGTGACCAAGGCTACGGCAAGCTTGTGACTCTTGGGTCTTCCAGAAGGTTGTGCGCCTTCATAAAGAAAAAAAAATTAGGTTTGAAATCAATACAAGAGATGCTTGTTTACTTTTTTGTAGGCAACGAAAAACTCAGATGTTGCAACCTAGTATTTAACACATGAAACAAGGACTCTGAATGAATCACAGTCTACTTTATGAGTTGTTCAGGAGTTGTATGTTTTGCTGAATAATGATTTCATGCTGCAAATCATAGAACCTTTCAGAGGCAAAGGAAGAATATGAATCACAAGCTTACTTATTGAGTTATTCGGGTTGAAGGAAATAGGCAAAGGTGCCGTCCCAGAGCAATCTATCTCAGTTCCTGTCGTGCATATTAATGGGTTTCCTGCAATGCTGAATAAAAGCGCAACATAATGAGTGCAAAGGTTCCAACGGTCGCATGTATCATCAGAGAACAAAGTAAGAGTGCCAAAGTACAAGGGAGTGACGAACCTGTATGTCTTAGCTTGGAACCTTGGTACTGGGCCACTCAAATCATTATAAGACAAGTCCCTATTACATGAAGAAATAAAATTCACAAACACCTTGATTAGACTGCATATTCGGGGTGCAAAATCATTGAAACAGCAACAGAAATTAGGAAAAGTTGCAAGGGATATACAGGAATGTGAGCTGTGTCATGTTAGCCAGTGAAGAAGGAATTGATCCTGTAAGATTGTTGTTGTTTAGCCTCCTGGTCACGAAAGCGAGAACCCGTTGTCACCATTAGCAACAAAATAACAAAATTGAAGCACAACTAAGCTTAAAACCAATGAACAAAATCTATCATTCAACACCGTTGATTGTTTTGAAACCACTCACAGATACTGGAGGCTTTTCAGCTGAGATATGGCAGAGGGTATTTCTCCAGTGAACATGTTACTTGAAAGATCAAGTTTCTGAAGCTGTGTGAGCCTTCCAATCTCTGCAGGAATTGGGCCTGATATGTTGTTGTTTTGCATAAGCCTGCGAAATTAAATGTGAAAGAGAAAGAACAACAATTTTAACTGACTTTTTTTTGTGCATACAAATTCGAGGTGCCATTTCTCTCTCATATTTAATGCTTTTGAGTACATACACTGTCTGGAGATTAGTCAAATTTCCGATGCTTGGTGAGAGTGTACCGTACAAGTCCTGGCTTGGAATCCCCCTGCAATTCAAAGCCGTTTAAAAGCAACTATTAATTTCCCATAATTGCTGATTTTGATGAAACTTGTACCGGTTATTCAAACTCAATGAACGAAAACTGAAAACAAAAATTAAACTGCAAAGATTGTTTTTCAAAGAGACTTACAAGCTAATTACAAGATTATCAGTGGAACATGTAACCATATTCCAGCTGCATGGATCAACAGCATTAGCATCCCAATCATCCAGAATACCGTGGGGATCCCTCAAAGAGCTTTTCATTCCCATCAGAGCTTGTACTGAAAAAGAAAGAAAATAAAAAAATTGGCATCTTCACTTAATTTCTGGAGATTGTAGAAGCTATCCATGTGAGAAAATTAAGGTTGGTGAAATGGGTAAGAGCCAAATTTACCTTCATAGTTGACCCCTTTGGGTGACAGCAAGCCATTAGCACAAACACATAAGCAAACTAGACTGAAAAACCTTATCAAAACCACTTTCCCTGAAACTCTCTTCATTGGGGCAATTTATCAGTCACCTGGTGCTCAAACCCCCCAAAACCCGAGCTTCTGTTTGCGAGGAATCAGAAACTCCAACAACAAGGAGAGACCTTAAACTGGGGGCTCTTCAACTGTAGTGAAAAATTCATCAATTGGTGCAGATCCTCATGCCTCCCATACTATGAGTGCAAGCTCTGACATACAATCTGGTGCATCAGGAGGCAAAAAAGGAGTGTTTTTGAGCGAGGAAGAGGGAAGAGATCAACATGCCTGTCACCGGAATCACAGACCCCAAAAGAAGAGAATTTATAAAAGCAAAGGTTGGCCAAATTTTAGATAATTGCAAATGGGGACCAAAGAAATTCCCTTTCAATCATGCATTTGGGGTGGGTTTTTTGAATTGGGTAATGGGGAAAGGCAAAGTATGGGATAAAGGGAATGTTTTTGCCTGTTAAGCACTCATCTCTCCATTACCATGGATACCTTGTTTAATCAAGAAATTAAAATTTTTAAAGTACCGCTGTGGGTCAGGATGATTTGCTGTAAATCCATCTGTGGAAGAGAGAGAAAGAAAAGGCGAAAAGAAGAACAAAGATTTGCATTGGATTGTGTTTATATTCCATGCGGTTTTGGCCCTTTCTTCAGTAAAGAAGTTCAGATTTTTTTATTTCAAAACAATGAAAACAAATAAAGAAAGAAACTGTTGAGAATCTAGAGGATTATTTATTTTTTAATACAAAATTTTAAGTAATTATATAATTGATGCTATGGAAGATTTGTGATAGTAAAAGTTGTGTTGGATTATTTTTGAGAACTTCTGTTTGAAACCTGTAGCTAACTAACTACTGGGTGATTTAATTGGAGAAATTTAATCTTACAATGTATAAAAGTAGTGTCTTTGAGTAGCTAACACTCGTCTATTCAATCTCAAAAACTTGTGATGTTCATCACCCCATAATTAATTTTAGTTTAAACATAGCATAATGGAACATTAGAGGGGTTCGAAAAATTAATCTTTAGGAAGACCTAGCCTACATTCGAAAAAGAAATAATCTAGATATTTTAGTTCTCACAGAAACAAAATCAAGTGAAGGACCTAATAAATCACTCTATAAACGAGGAGGCTTCAATAACGCCCATTATATCCCTTCTAATAGAACTAAAGGTGGAATTTGGATCCTAATTAAAAACTCAAAATTTACAGAATCAATCAAAGAATTAACAAAAACAGATAATTACATTATATACCTTGGCAACATTAGCAATTTTAAATTCATAATCTGTTTCATTTATGCACCCTCCAATCAAACTGAAAAAAATACCTTTTGGACTGAACTAATAACAAATATTTAGGAACAATCTTTACCATGTATGATAATGGGTGACTTCAATGAAATTGAATCTGCTCAAGAAAAAATAGGTGGAGCACCACCACATATTAAAAGATTTCAAAGAATAGAACAGATCTCAAAGGAATTAGATATCCATACAATTCCCTATACTGGAAGCCCAATCACATGGAGAAAAGGAGAAAACCGTATAAAAAATACCTATGAACGATTAGATAGAGTTATAATTCATACAGATGTCTCAAATCAATTTCAAAATTTATCAGTACACAACCACCCCTTTACAACCTCTGACCACTCTTTAATATCCATATCTATTGGAACAAATAAATTAAGAGCTGGATCACCCTTCAGATTCGAAATGTCCTGGACCAACAATGATAATTATAACAAATTAGTTAAATCAACTTGGGAAAATAAACTACACGGATCATTCATGTTCACATTACTACAAAAACAAAAACTACTCAAAAAAATACGAAAAATTGGTGTAAATCATACCCTAATAATAATTTTCGTCAAATAAAAGAAATTGAAGACCAACTCCTTCTTTTACAAACAAAACAGACCGTCGGAACTTCAACTGACAATACAAACAACAAATATAACAGACTCTTAAACAAACGGGAAGCCCTTATGGAATTCAATAACACTTTGGAAACAAAGAGCCAAATCAAACTTCTTGAAATTTGGAGACAGAAATACCAAATACTATCAATCCATATCAAAAATAAGAAATTCAAAAAATATTACTCGAAATTTTATAAATAAACATGGAACATTAATTGAAGACGAAGATCAAATAAGAGAAGAAATTACCAAAGAACTAGCTGAAAGATTCATATTAAATAACCCGACAAACAACAACAACACATTCTTTCCTAACTTAATAAATCACACCATCACTAATTCTGAAAACCTTGCCTTAACAAAACCCTTCTCAGATAAAGAAATCAAAGACACCTTATTCTCAATGACAGATGACAAAAGCCCAGGCCCTGATGGCTTTCCACCAGAATTCTACAAAAAGTATTGGGACATTGTAGGTAATCTCTTATGTAAGGCAATCAAATCCTTTTTCCATTCTGGAAACCTCCTGAAGGAAGTAAATACAACTTTCATTGCTCTTATTCCGAAAATAGACACACCTTCTAACATTAATCACTATCGACCAATCAGCCTGTGCAATACTATCTATAAAATCATCTCAAAATTACTAGCTAATCGTCTAAAACCGATCTTACCGCGTATCATAAATCCTTTTCAAGGAGCATTTATTCAAGGTAGAAATATCCAAGACAATATACTAATTGCTCATGAAATTTTCCATTCTTTCCACAACAAAAAAGGAAAAATAGGATGGATGGCACTAAAGCTTGACATGGAAAAAGCCTATGATAAATAAACTGGAACTTTATTGAAACAATTCTAAACAAATTCGGTTTTGAACCTAAATGGATTAATTGGGTTATGACTTGCCTTACCAAAACAAGCTTTTCCATCCTAGTCAACAACTTACCAGGACATACATTCCAAACACAAAGAGGAATAAGACAAGGAGATCCCCTTGCACCTTATATTTTCGTAATAGTAATGGAACTACTGGCAAGAATGCTACAACAAGAATTCCTAGAATGTGATCCTTTAATTGGTATCAAACTCACAAACAATAGCAGTCCTATCCCTTTCCTCTCCTTTGCTGATGATACACTAATCTTTGGACGCGCCGATGAACTAAGCTTATACACAATTAAAAATATCCTAAACAACTTTTCTAATTTATCTGGATTAACCATCAACTACAATAAAAGTTCCTTACAAGTCTCCAAAAATATACAACAAAATAAAGCACAATCACTCGCCAAACAATTAAATATTCCTATTACCAAAACAATGGAAAAATATCTTGGAATACCACTCATTAGTGGAAGAGTATGTAATGCTACCTTTGATGATGCTATACTAAGTCTCAAAAAACAACTCTCAAAATGGAAATAAAACACTCTCTCACAAGCCGGCAGATCAGTACTAATTCAAGCTAACCTCAACTCTAAAACAAATTATTTAATGCAATCTTTCCTTCTTCCGAAAGGAATTCTAAATAAAATTGATCAAATAAATAAAAACTTCTTTTGGAACAAACTTCAATCTGATAATTATCACCCATTAATCAGCTAGGAACACCTATGCACCCCCAAAAAGGACGGCGGATTAGGATTCAAATCAGTAGAAGAAATTGACATTGGAATGCAAATGAAACTGCTCTGGAGAATCATATCCAATCCTAACAACATCTGGTGTCTAAGGTAATTTCAGAAAAATACCTCTCAAAAGAATCGTTAATGGAAAGAGGAAAATTCAAAACCTCATGGCAATTTGGAAGACTTCTAAATATTAGAGACCTCTTCTCAAAAGGATTACTTTGGCTTGTAGGCAATGGCAAAAGTATAAATGTATGGACTGATATATGGGTAAATGAACAATATCTTGAAACATTTCGAAATAATCAAAACCCTAATCTAAAAGTCTGTGACCTTTTCACTAAAAACAATTCGTGGGATATGGATAAATTGAATAATATCTTTCCCCCTAACATCGTCCAAATGATCAGCAACATACATATCCCAACTAGAAATATTCCTGACACACTTATTTGGATCTATAGTAACAATGGAGAATTTACAGTTAAATCCACTACTTCCCTTTTCAATACCAGTAACACAAATAAAATTAATGCAAACTGGATCTGGAAACTTAACGTCCCTCCAAATATAAAATATTTTATATGGAAGATTATCTTGGATATCTTACCTACCACTGCCCGATTAAATAAATATATTAATAGAGTTCCCAACACTTGCTCTCTCTGCAACTCTGACATAGAAGCCACAAACCATCTCTTATTTAACTGTCAGATAACCAAATCTCTTATAGTAAACCTTAGCGTCAAATTAAAAAAATCATTTATTATACCGGACCTAACAGACAACGCCTCTGAAAACATCATTAACACCAAAACACTCAATAAAGACAAAAACAAAAACATCATCAACACGCTATACCAAACAATTGACAACATATCCTCCTGAAATAAAGAAAATAATAATAATTATATAAAACCTAAAATCAGTAGACCTCAAAATAAATTGTTTTGGAAACATCCACCTCCTAACACGATCAAAATTAATGTAGATGCCTCAGTTAAAGTTAATCATGAAACTCAAATTGGTTGTATTCTGAGAAACAACTACGGTCAGATAATTCATATATACAAAAGCAACATTAGAAAATGCTCTATTATTCTAGCAGAAGCTATGGCTATATATGCAGGTATAAGACAGGCAAACGACTTGGGGATCAAAAGAATCATTATTGAAAGCGACAACGCAACCATCATCAATGACATCAATCACATAATCAAAACCCCATGGGAGATAGCACAATTAATTGAAGAAATCAAGTCTCTAAAAGAAGACTTCGAATCGATCAGTTTCCAGCATTGCTACAGAGAGGCAAATCAGGCAGCCGATTTCCTTGCAAAATCTCCTTTAAATTGTAATATTAACCTAGGTTCTTACTGTTACAAGTTCCAAAACATCTTTTCAGATGATCATGGATGTCTGTAGCACATCCAACTCTTTGCCTACTGTAAAAAAAAAACTCTAGAGCAATGAAAAACAACATGTCTCACGCGCCCCTTTCATCCTCCTCGTATTGCCGCCGACAACAAGCAGTCTCCCTCTTCACCCACCTTCATTGCCGCCTGGGTCAACTTTCCCACTCAAATCGTGCGCTCCTATTAGGCCTGTCCACAGGTCACGAGTCAACCCGTGACCCGGCGGGTTTGGCGGGTCATGGACCCGGCGGGTCCGGGTTAGACGGGTCAAGGGTGAAGGCGGGTCACGGGTTCGGGTTAGGGTCGAGGGTTTTGCTGTCACCCGCTGGGTCGACAAATTTTTTTTATTTTTTTTGAAAATGAGTGATTTTGGGTAAAATTTTTTTAAAAATCGATTTTTCTAAAAAAAACGGGAGGACCCGTGACCCGCCGCGTCACTTGACCCACCGACCCGCCTATCCTACGGGTTCGGGTTCGGGTCCTGATTTCCCGACCCGTGACCCGCCGGGTCCAACCCGTCAACCCTGGCGGGTCGGACCCATGGACAGGCCTAGCTCCTATGCCTGCTCAAGTTGGTAGCTCCCTCCACATGGGCTTAGGTCAAAGCGCGTACTTGCTCTCACCGCATCTGCAACTTATGAATCACTTCTGGTTGGACGGCTTGGGTCGTATTGACTGGCCAAAATTCGCCCACAAAACTCTCAATTAAAGCGAAGCCAGTTTATGCAAGTGTACACCCCTGCAGGGTACTTGGGTAGTGGGTTAATTCAATTGGGAGGCATGGTCGGTTTTGCAGGTGGCGAGGTTGGGTTTTCGCAGTCTTTGTCACTTCTGCTTCTTGTTGATCTCCTCTCTACCCTTGCCTTTTGATCTTCATCCACCAGGTATTACCCTCCCTTTATCTTAATTACCTCTTACTCCTTCCTACTTGTTGCTTTGATGTTGCTTATTTAAACCCTGGTCGGGGCTATTTGTTGACCCGCCGAGTCGACAAATTTTTTTTTAAAAGGAGTGATTTTGGGTAAAATTTTTTAAAAAATTGTTTTTTTTTATAACGGGTCGACCCGTGACCCGTCGGGTCACTTGACCCGCCGACCCGCCTATCCTACGGGTTCGGGTCCTGATTTCCCGACCCGTGACCCGCCGGGTCCAACCCGTCGACTCGGCGGGTCGGACCCGTGGACAGGCCTAGCTCCTATGCCCGCTCAAGCTGGTAGCTCCCTCCACATGGGCTTAGGTCAAAGCGCCTACTTGCTCTCACCGCATCTGTAACATGCGAATCAGTTCTGGTTGGACGGCTTGGGTCGTATTGACTGGCCCAAATTCGCCCACAAAACTCTCAATTAAAGCGAAGCCAGTTTATGCAAGTGTACACTCCTGCAGGGTAACTGGGTAGTGGATTAATTCATTTGGGAGGCATGGTCGGTTTTGCAGGTGGCGAGGTTGGGTTTTCGCAGTCTTTGTCACTTCTGCTTCTTGTTGATCTCTTCTCTACCCTTGCCTTTTGATCTTCATCCACCAAGTATTACCCTCCCTTTATCTTAATTACCTCTTACTCCTTCCTACTTTTTGCTTTGATGTTGCTTATTTAAACCCTGGTCGGGGCTATTTATTGACCCGCCGAGTCGAAAGTTTTTTTTTTGAAAGGAGTCATTTTGGGTAAATTTTTTTAAAAAATCATTTTTTTAAAACGGATTGACCCGTGACCCGTCGGGTCACTTGACCCGCCGACCCGCCTAACCTACGGGTTCGTGTCCTGATTTCCCGACCCGTGAACCGACGGGTCGGACCCGTGGACACGCCTAGCTCCTATGCACGCTCAAGCTCGTAGCTTCCTCCATATGGGTTTAGGTCAAAGCGCCTACTTGCTCTCATCGCATCTGCAACTTGCGAATCAGTTCTGGTTGGACGGCTTGGGTCGTATTGACTGGCCCAAATTCTCCCACAAAACTGTCAATTAAAACGAAGCCAGTTTATGCAAGTGTAGTCTCCTGCAGGGTACCTGGGTAGTGGATTAATTAATTTGGGAGACATGGTCGGTTTTGCAGGTGGCGAGGTTGGGTTTTCGCAGTCTTTGTCACTTCTGCTTCTTGTTGATCTCCTCTCTACCCTTGCCTTTTGACCTTCATCCACCAAGTATTACCCTCCCTTTATCTTAATTACCTCTTACTCCTTCCTACTTGTTGCTTATTTAAACCCTGGTTGGGACTATTTGTTGGATTCACATCCATTTACCTGCTTTGTTTGCTATTTATATTATAATTTGCACCCCTGCCTTCGTTTTGCTAGTGTGTTTTTATAACCTATATGTATTTACCGTCGCAAGCTTCTTATGCTGATTGCATTTTGGCGATTATGGGTGACAACTTGGGCAATCAGTTGTTTTTTGAGGCGCTTTTGGTTTTATGCTAGTTTATGTTTCAGTTTCGAATGGGTGCTTAATGTGTTTGCTTATGAGCATTGTGTGTTCTACTGCTTGTAAGGGATTGCACACTTTTAATATCAATATATTTTACACTCAGTTTTGTGTCTTTTATGTTCTAGTGTGTTTCTTGTATTACTATATCCAGGGTGCTCATATGCATACTCATAAAAAATTATCTGTTGTGTAGGGCTTGTGCCTCTCAATTTTTCTATGCTTTTGCATTTCTACGATTTGTGTTCATGTACACTATATGCTACTATCATTCATGGTACCCTTGTGTTTTGGCCATTTGGTTGTGGTGCAGGATTGACACAACTGGGTTGTATGCTAAGTATCCATGTCTTCTCAGTTCGGGTGCACACTTTGGGGTAACCCTTGCTATGAAAGTATGTCCTATTAGACCATAGGGTTAACACCTATTTGCAACGGGGGTGGTAAGTAGGAGATTCAAATATTTAAAATAAAACAAAGCACAACTAGACTATCTCCCTGTCCCAAACAAATAATACAAGAATCCCCTCCCTTGTAGTAGTAGGGTAATTCAGGATCGAATCCACGAGGAGGTATGTCAGCGCTTCCTTTGTTGTATTCACGGTTAAGGCTTTCGACCTCAGCAGACACTCGATATCGAGTATACAGGTCGATATCGACCTCAGTTCTGGTCGATTTCCTAGCGCAGTTCCTGCAGAAGACAAAACAGCAAGTTGATGTCGAGCAGAGACCTCGATATCGATGTTAGACCTCGATATCGACCCTTATGGTCGATTTCGATGCTTGTCACAGAAACTGTTTTCGTAACCAATTTGTCGGAAAAGAGTCCGAAGAAAATAGAATGGAGAAGGAAGATGAACAAAAACAAAACTAAGACTTTTATGAAGAATTCAATTAATTAAAAGGCTTCCAAAGTCGGGGTTTCATGCCACAACGATAACAATGCAAGTTTTATGCTAAAGCTATGAACTTTAATGTCTTTCCATCAAATAACTTTCGTTACCAACACTTAGGTGATTAGGGGCTCTTGCATAATTCCTAAGAGTTACTATCCAATTCATGAGCAATTCAAGTTCACAATATGAGTGGCTTTCGCTTCAATAATGCAAATAATGAATCTCCTTAACTTTCCCAAAGGATCATGCATGGGGTAGAAGACGAAATCGCATAAAAAGTTATACCTTTGATGCACTTACCTCACATTGCTATCGTCGGGCTCACCCCGACCCTAGAAGTGGGTTGACTACTCGCTCCTCATAATGCACATCATCATCATTGTTATTGAAAGAAAGCTACTTTGAATTAAAACTCCGAAAGAAAGTACAACCGAACAAGCCACTCTCGCTTTCGCTTTACAACTCCACTCGGCCTCCTCTCTCTCTCTCTCTCTCTCTTTACTCTCTATTGAAACTGAAATTTTCTGCGAAATTCGATCTGACATTGAATACCTAAACTCAGCCCTATTGGCCTCTATTTATAGATGTCGATAAGGACTCAAAACCTTATCTTTATTCTCTAAGATAAACTAAAACAAAGTAAAAGCTAAAACTTCATGGTGAAATCAACCTCCTCATGATAGACCTGGTGTTGATTGATAGGAAATCTCGACCTTTGGATAGATATTGCAAGCTTTGGATATAATTCTATCAAAATCGAAGTCGAATTCCTCTGCTGGCATGGTCGATATCGACCCTTGGACATCGATATCGACCCCTCCAAAAGTTCATCTCGAGCTTCTCCTTCTCCTACTCGAACTGGCACTCGACTTCTATCAATTTGGTCGATCTGACAGCATCGATATCGACCCCCAGACGTCGATATCGACCCCTTCTGTGTCGACATGCTCTGTTTCCTTTTCTGCTCGATTCCTATGTCTCTGATGTACTCGATGTCGAGGTCTTCAGTCGATTTCGACCTCTTCAGAAGACTTCGAGTTCTTTTTCTGCTCTTCCGAATCATCCATTTTCATCCTATTTTCTGCGAAATCACATGAAAACTCGTGCAAACCCAAATATTTGATATTTAAGCATAAACTACACTATTCCCATGTTTTCCCATAAATGTGCATGCAAAAGACAATAAAATGAATTCATATGTGCATAGAAAATATGGCAATTTGCGCGCACATCAAACACCCCATACTTAAGCTTGCTTGTCCCCAAGCAATACTTTTAATGGTCATTCAGGGGAAGAAAGTAAACTCTTAACATCATAGATTCATTTTTCATATGTCCCTACAATCAATTTCCATCCTCGAGAAGGTACTTATGTCAACCAAGTCCATGCCTGTGTATGAAAAGCAATTCCATACTCATAAAGGAGGTAATATGCAAAAAACAATTTTAGCGACATAGCATTAATAATCAAGAGGACTTTTTTTCAAGCTTGTGAGAAGTGGATTGGTAAAAGGCTAAAGGTGGGCTAATATTTGGCCATGTGGTGTTAAATCCGGGGAAACAAACTTTCTTTCCAAAACATTCCACATTCCTTCTTCATAATGTCTCACCTTTCACTCATCGCTCAATGTTTTTTTCAATATAATGTTTTTACCTCTTTAACCTTAGTACTGCCTTCTCGCGAGTCGCAAACATGGGTGTCATGAATGGCCCTGGATACTTAGTACTTCGGACTCCTCACCTTGTGTCCCATCCTGCGGAACTATTATCTCTACGCAAGCAGGGTCGACCCACCTTTATCTCCTGAGGTGATCGGATTTTTTTCTCGCTCATTTAATTTTCCATATTTCATAATTGTATCATTCCTGCTAACAACTTCATATATGCACAACTCCATATAACTCCACAGATGACATCCATTAAAAAAAACTTTGTCCCCGGATAGGGTATAAGGTAAAAAATGGGCAATATGTGTATATGTGGAGCAATAATGATAAGGCTCATAAATGGCTTTGTGGCTTTTGCAATGATGCATAGGTAAGGCTAGGATATGAACTTTGCTTGTATGGAATTTTTATAAAAAGTCCTCTATCATCTTATCATGCACATGTCAAAAACAACTTCAAATTTTCATCTCCTTTATTTTCTCTTCTTGTACTTCATTGGGACTTCCCTTAACTAGGCAATCTCATGTTATATCTCTAATGAATCTAATTTTGCATCATAGAACTCTTTTTTATACTTCCATGACTCTTTCTTTTTCAAAATTTTTGATGTGGGTCATTTTTTTTATATGCATTAAAATAAATATGCAACTCTAATCTAAGTATGAATATGCAAGTAAGCCTTTCCCCCACCCCATACTTAAAATTTACAGTGTCCTCACTGTATTAGAACTAGGGTTAAGAAGAAAACTTACTAAACCGTCACAAATTTCAGGAGTCGAAGAAGACAACAGGGAAGGTCGATATCGACCTTTTATATCGATATCGATGTCTCTCTTGATTTCTGCTCAGGCTTCAGGGTGATTTGGCCTCGATCACAAACCTTATCCATGTCGACCTTAAGGTCGATTTCGATGTTTGACATCGATTTCGATGCCTTTTTGTGTGCTTTTCTCTCTCCTGCAATTTGAAAACTAAACACAAAATATGCAAAACAATAAAGTGTCTAAAACCAAAACAAAGAGCTGTCTAAAATCAAAACTAAGTCTTTGTTACAAGCTCTTGATTTTTAAGTCGCTAGGCCGACTTCTTCCTTTGCGCTTCTCAAGGTGGCATCTGCAGAGCCCATGTGGCTTGGGCCTCAAATATCACTCCTTTCTTGTCCCGCAGCTACATTCCGCCGGGATTGATTTGATTCACCGTGAATGGACCTAAGTTCTTATCCTTGAATCTTGTAGGGAACCAATGGTCCTTAGACTTGGCAACATAGACCTTGTCTCCTATCTCATATTGGCTTGAATCATCATCGGATACCCTAAATAAGCGCACATGCCAAGGCACACCTCTTCCAAATAATGATAAGTCCTTAATTGTAATTGAACAAGAGGAATCCGTACCTTGACTTACCTTCTTCTCAGTCTGTGGCTCAGGTCGATGTCGATGTTCGGAGGTCGATATCGACCCCTGTTGTACACCTGGAGGATTAGTCGATTTGGAGAGTTTTGACTCGATATGATCAGGTCGATTTCGAGCCTCAGAGGTCGATATCGAGGTCTCCTTGCCTCCCTTCTCAGTGCTGATGATGGTCGATTTCGATAGGGTGTGGTCGATATCGACTCTTGACCCCGATTTCGATGCTTCCTCTTTTCCTCCGTCGACCCCATACTTATGACCTGTCACAGAATCTTGAACATTAGTGGTCGATATCGACTTACCTGGGTCGATTTCGATGTTCTGTTGAGCTCCTTCGTCCAAGATTGCTTCAACTTCCTCTACTTGGGCTTCATTGATAGCTTTTATCTCCATTGGCCCTTGACTTTGCACCGTCTTGTTGAAGGAATACTCTATTACTTCATCACTAATTGTGAGTGAGAGCAATCATTTCTTCACGCTAATGTTGGCATCGACGGTTGCTAGGAATGGCCTACCTAAAATAATTAGACAAGCAGGGTCCTCTGCTATGTCAACAACTAGGAAATCAGCATGGACAAAGAACTTACCTACTTGTACTGGCACATCCGTCACTATCCCAGTTGGAATCACTACCGTATTGTTAGCCATGTACAATCTTGCATCCACGGGCTCCAGAGGACCTATCTTTACCTTGTGCCATATGGTTAGTGGCATCATGCTAACGCTAGCGCCCAAGTCAACTAAGGCATTAAATTTGAATTGACCTAGACCTATAGCGATAGAAAACTTACCTGGGTCCGCCCGCTTTTGTGGTAGCTCCAAACTGTTGCATTCCTCTGCGATCTCAGAGAGCGATCGCTTCTTACCCAAGATGTCCTTAAGGAACCTTACATAAGATGGCATCTCGTGAAGTGCCTCTGTGAATGGTATAGAGACATTAAGCCCTTGGAGCATCTTCACGAACCGTTGGAACTTCTTTTCCGCTGGGTCCTTAGTCACCTTTCTCGTTGGGAATGGCAACACCTTCTTCCTTCCTGCGGCTGCAGCGAGGTCGATATCGACATCAGTAGGGTCGATATCGACTGGAGGAGTCGATTTCTGTGGTGACGCAGAATTAGGGTCGACATCGACAGGAGGGTCGACATCGATGTCACCTTGGTCGATATCGACAGGGGGGGTCAATATCGACGCCTGTTCTGGCTCCTTCTCCTCCGCTTTTTGCTCGGGCTTTTGTAATTGACGCCCACTTCTTAGGTTTATTGCCGCAATGTGACCAGTGGTTTTGCCCTTTTGGTTGGGCACAGTGGATCCAGGGAGTGATCCGGACGCTTTGGGCATTGCTTCCGCCAGTTGACTCATTTGAGTCTCCATGTTGCGCTTCCAAACGTCGATCTCCCCAAGTCTAGAATTGATGCCCTGCAGCTGAGTATGGATGGAGTTATTGGCTTGTTTGAACTTAGCGTGGTTCCTCCGCATCTCATCAAGGATGATTTGCAGGTCATCTTTCTTAGTCTCCCGCTCAGGGTGCCCTGGTGCCCTATATGTTGGGGGATCCCTTTAATAGAACCTTTGATCACCCCAATTTTGTTGATTGCCCCCTCCATAGGGGCCTCTCGTCCATTTGACCTCCTCATGTTATTCTGCCATGGATACTTGCTCAGTATGTGGACAGGCACTGGTGTTATGCCTTATTGAACCACACTCCTGACAAGGTTGATTGTTGCTCAGGAACCTTACTTGCTTTTGAAGGCGGCGTGTTTGATCGTTATGGAATTGTTGCCGTAATTCAGGATCTATCTCCCTTGAAGGCTCATATAGTGGTATAGATGGGGCAGGCCTTGCATCATAGGCCGCAGCAGCCCCATAGGTGTTGTCAAAGTTCACAAGCCTCTCAATGGTCTCCCATGCCTCCGTTGGTGTGAGCTCAATGTACCGATAGGAGGTATATGAATTGATCCTCGCCTTATTCGGCGCATCAAGGGCGTTATAAAAGATCTCTTGGATGACATATGGAAGTTTCCCATGAGTCGGGCATGATCTCAGCAAGTCCTTAAAGCGCTCTCACGCATGTGCTAGGGTTTCACCTGGCTTTTATTTGAAAGTCGTGATCCTTTGTCGTAGCATCGCCGTTTTAAAAGGTGGGAAGAATTTGTTCAAGAATGCGTCTTTCACCTCTGCCCATGTCCTTAGCGATCGTGGAGCCAAACTTTCAAGCCATTGTAATGCCTTTCCTGCCAAAGACCATCGAAAAGATTTTAGTCGCACATACTCTAAGTTTACTCCATCAACAACTGTTTCACATAAGTCCATAAAAGTATAGATGTGTTGCAGGGGGCATTCATTATGTCTTCCTTCAAAATTATTTCTTTTAATCTCAGATAGGAAGTTAATTTTCAATTCATAGTTGGAGTGAGGAATTATAATGGCAGATTCAGGAACATGAAGCGGCGGATGCATGTATTGCATCGCCGTCTGTGGATACTAATTTAGCCGCTCTTGGGCTTGTCTGCGCGTATCCTCCTCCCTATCAACACGGGCTCGCTCAGCAGCAGCAGCGGCCCTTTCAGCAGCGATTGTAGCATTGTGGTCCTCGATATCCTTCCTCAACCGCTCTATGATCTCAGCCTGCATCTCGTTGTCAGCCATGATGCGAATTGCTTTGTTGCGAAGATGGTAGAAACGTTCAGGCTCGTTAATTGGTTCCAGGATAGGTCCGCGATCAGAGCGTCGCATAAACCTGCAGAATAAGCTTAGAAAAAGATCGTGATTAACTTAGGTGGCGATTGATTGCCTCCCCGGCAACGGCGCCAATTTTTTCGCAACGGGGGTGGTAAGTAGGAGATTCAAATATTTAAAATAAAACAAAGCACAACTAGACTATCTCCCTGTCCCAAACAAATAATACAAGAATCCCCTCCCTTGTAGTAGTAGGGTAATTCAGGATCGAATCCACGAGGAGGTATGTCGGCGCTTCCTTTGTTGTACTCACGATCAAGGCTTTCGACCTCAGCAGACACTCGATATCGAGTATACAGGTCGATATCGACCTCAGTTCTGGTCGATTTCCTAGCGCAGTTCCTGCAGAAGACAAAATAGCAAGTCGACGTCGAGCAGAGACCTCGATATCGATGTTAGACCTCGATATCGACCCTTATGGTCGATTCCGATGCTTGTCACAAAAACTGTTTTCATAACCAATTTGTCGGAAAAGAGTCCGAAGAAAATAGAATGGAGAAGGAAGATGAACAAAAACAAAACTAAGACTTTTATGAAGAATTCAATTAATTAAAAGGCTTCCAAGGTCGGGGTTTCATGCCACAACGATAAAAATGCAAGTTTTATGCTAAAGCTATGAACTTTAATGTCTTTCCGTCAAATAACTTTCGTTACCAACACTTAGGTGATTAGGGGCTCTTGCATAATTCCTAAGAGTTACTATCCAATTCATGAGCAATTCAAGTTCACAATATGAGTGGCTTTCACTTCAATAATGCAAATAATGAATCTCCTTAACTTTCGCAAAGGATCATGCATGGGGTAGAAGATAGAATTGCATAAAAAGTTATACCTTTGATGCACTTACCTCACATTGCTATCGTCGGGCTCACCCCGACCCTAGAAGTGGGTTGACTACTCGCTCCTCATCATGCACATCATCATCATTGTTATTGAAAGAAAGCTACTTTGAATTAAAACTCCGAAAGAAAGTACAACCGAACAAGCCACTCTCGCTTTCGCTTTACAACTCCACTCGGCCTCCTCTCTCTCTCTCTCTCTTTACTCTCTATTGAAACTGAAATTTTCTGCGAAATTCGATCTGAAATTGAATACCTAAACTCAGCCCTATTGGCCTCTATTTATAGATGTCGATAAGGACTCGAAACCTTATCTTTATTCTCTAAGATAAACTAAAACAAAGTAAAAGCTAAAACTTCATGGTGAAATCAGCCTCCTCATGATAGACCTGGTGTTGATTGATAGGAAATCTCGACCTTTGGATAGATATTGCAAGCTTTGGATATAATTCTATCAAAATCGGAGTTGAATTCCTCTGTTGGCATGGTCGATATCGACCCTTGGACATCGATATTGACCCCTCCAAAACTTCATCTCGAGCTTCTCCTTCTTCTACTCGAACTGGCACTCGACTTCTATCAATTTCGTCGATCTGGCAGCATCGATATCGACCCCCAGACGTCGATATCGACCCCTTTTGTGTCGACATGCTCTGTTTCCTTTTCTGCTCGATTCCTATGTCTCTGATGTACTCGATGTCGAGGTCTTCAGTCGATTTCGACCTCTTCAGAAGACTTCGAGTTCTTTTTCTGCTCTTCCGAATTCATCCATTTTCATCCTGTTTTCTGCGAAATCACATGGAAACTCGTGCAAACCCATATATTTGATATTTAAGCATAAACTACACTATTCCCATGTTTTCCCATAAATGTGCATGCAAAAGACAATAAAATGGATTCATATGTGCATAGAAAATATGGCAATTTACGCGCACATCAACACCCATTTTCAAAGTCCCATGACCGGATCGTTGAGTGGCTATGGCGCTGAGTTGTACCTTCTGAATTCGATGGAGTACATTGTCTTGTGGTGGGCGTGCCTTGGCGTGGGTCTTCCCACTTTTCGTAGATCGCGAGCGTTATGTAGTATATCTATTCTTGTTTAGCATAATGTTCACAGAACGGTTGATAGAGTTACCAACGCTTGGGGATTTGTTTTTCTCATTATGAGATTTACATCCTCTTCCTAGGGTGACCGATGTTCTTATTTGATGGTGTACCAAATGCTTAGTACACTTAGTTTATATGTTATCATAATTATGGGTTTAATAAACAAGTTTCTTTACATCGCAATATCTGTTCATGATGATCATTTTGAATCCCTCGCCCAAGGTTGTCGATTGGTGCTCGTCAGTCGTTGGAGTCACCCCTTTACGTTGAACAACATTCTTTTTCATTCAACCCTTTGTGTACTACTGGTGCACACGACTACTCTTATTATTGTTATATATACACAACAATCCTATGGGCTTTGTGCTTCTACCAACATATTGTGTTTCTTAACTGGTTTCGACTAATTTTGGTTTCCTATGAATTTAAGCACTTGGAACTGTATGGGTCTCAGTAGGTGTAATATTTGGAAAAATATTGACTTGTTTTGCAAAAAATAACTATATCAACACTATGGCGTTCATTGAAACTAAAACGGATAGGATTCCGCTAGAAAAACATTGGAAAAAAGTGTGGATTTACAAATATTGCTTTCGCACCCGCGAACGGTTTCGCCGGTGGTATCTGCTTCCTTTGGAAGGATATTCCTTCGAATATAGGAAACATTGAACTCATTGTTATTCACGACAGGTTCATTCATATCAAATATGGGGATGTACTCAAAAATAGATTTAGAATGAGAACAGACCCAGGTTTAGATATTACCAACGATCTTGGGGTAATCACCACTTAAGTGTCTTTGGCATATAACATAAAACTTATTTCTCCTATTACAAACAATGAAATCAAATGCGTTGTCTTTTCATTAACAACTGATAAAGCGGATGGACTTGATGGGATTGCTGGTTTCTACTGGAAATATTGGACAATTGTGCACCCTTTAGTTATAAGGTCGGTCAAGGGATTCTTTTCAAATGGCGGAATTCTCAAACAGATCAACCACACTTTCATCACGTTACTCCCAAGTGTGATAATCCTAATTCCATTAACCTGTATCGCCCAATTAGCCTCTGCTCGACTATTTATAAGGTCATATCTAAAATTATGATAGCTATACTGGCGAGGGTCATTGATAATTACAAAGGATTGATCCATACATTATAACATTCTGATTGCTCATAAGATTTTACACTCTTTCAAAGCAAACAAAGGGAAACTAGGGACGGTGGCTCTTAAGCTAGACATGGAAAAAAATGTACGACCGGATTGAATGGTCTTATCTACGATATGTTTTGATTAAATTTGGCTTTCATGAGAAGTTTGTGGGCTGGGTTACTGAGTGTATTTCGGCTGGCTCTAACTACATGTTGGTAAATGAAGTTCCAACGGAGTTTTTTTTCTAGAACGGGGGTTGCGTCAAGGGGATCATTTGTCATCTCTTCTGTTCATTCTCTTTACTGAAGTGTGGGCTATATCCCTACATTTACAAGCAAACTCTCATAAGGATATTTATAAAAATTATCTATCTAGCATTTGCAAATGATATCATTTTTTCCTCGAAGGCAACACCTACTGCTTGTAAAAACGTAACGAGTGTTCTCAATAGGTACTGTAAAATTTCAGGCCAAAAGGTAAACTTGCATAAATCCTGCTTTTAAGTGTCTTCAAACACCGACAGAGTGCCGGACGATCAACTCACTTACAATAACACTCGAGGTAGCTCACTCGTCTTATATGGAAAAGTATCTTAGATGCACAATTATAAATGGGAAAGTACGTTAATAGGGACACATTTGTCGATGTGGTACTCAAAACTAAAGCACAACTTGCTAAATGGAAGGCCTCTAATTTGTCTGTTGAAGGTTGTAAGGTTATTATTAAGGCAAACCTCGGCGCACAACCAATCTTTTTGATGCAATTTTTTCTACTGCCATCATCCATCCTAAAGGAGCTTGATAAATTTTATTGGGCTTTCTTTCAGAATAAGGATGTGAATTTTACACCTTTGATTAGTTGGGATAAGATGTGCACTGACACTTTGGCTAGGGGTTAGGAATTTATAATACAAAAATGATGAGCATCGCATTGTAGATGAAACCGCTTTGGAAGATTTTCGCTGAACCAAACAATATTTGGGTTTGGGCCATATCTGAAAAGTATTTGAAGGGTAGTAACATCCTTCAATATAAAAAGAAGTTTGCCTACTCGTTGTAATGGTCCAAGTTAATGCCGATTAAACATTTATTCACCCCAAGATTAAGGTGGACCATTGGAAATGGTTTTCATGTCAACTTCTAGACAAACAATTGGGCATTCGAGAAACCGCTTATTTCTCATGTTCTTACATCTATCTCCCTAAGGATGTTACAGTGGAAGGTTTACCATTTCTTAATACGTCCAAATGATTGAGATAAAGCCTTTTTGCATTCCCAATTTGATGGGATTCTTACCTACTACGATATTGAACAAATCTGCAACATCATGCTTCCCTTGCACAACTTCGCCGATCACCTATATGGGGGACCATCTAATTTGGGTTGGTTCACGACCAATTTAGCCACTTCCTTGGTAACAAACAGAGCAGTACGTTGACAAGAACTTTCAATTTGGTTGGATCTGGAAACTTGATGTCCCTATGAAGATACGTCATTTCTTGTGGAAAATTGCTAAGGATGGCCTGGATACAAAAGACCACTTATAGAAAATCACATATTTAAGTGTTTATAGGGTGCATTATGTGTGATTGTACTTTTGAAGTGACAGATCACCTTCTTTTGTCCTGCCATACGATTAAGGAAGCCTTCCAAGAATCTAAGATTCCTAATCTACTAACTTCACTGGATAATTTTGATATGGCAAACCATGGCACCATTCTTAATAACATCCACAACTGGTCTGGTAATTCGACAATGAGTCGGATTGCTTGGTCTTCAGAAATCAAGTTACCTTTAGACATGTTGATTCAGTTCCTATCATTACAATTATGGGTTTTATGTCTCAGGCCCAACAGTTTTGGAAATTGGCTTCCTTACAATTATTTGAGAAGGGATTCTCAAAGATCTACCTCGTCAACATCTCACGGGGATCTTTGTAGGGCTGCCAGATGGTTCAAGCCTCCATTTGGGGTTTGCCAAATTGAATTTTGATGGTTCTCATAATCAGACCGATAAGGGAACTTACAGTTTTGTTTTGCGAGACCATAATGCGAACACGCTATATATTGGTTGGGGTTCATGCAATAACAATTCAATTGTGTATGCGGAGGCGCTCGTGCTTGATCATGGGTCTTGAAAGCACGTGAACTGGGCATTGTCAATCTGCTCATTGAGGGTGACAATTTAGGGGTTGCAAATGCTCTTATGGATGACTGAATGTGTCTTTGGAATATTAAGCTTTTACAATCAGATACGAAATTGGTATTAGGTTGGTTTTCTAATGTTATTTGTCATATTTTGAAAAAGCTAATACTGTGACTAATAGGATCGCGCATCTGATTTACAGTATCCATGTCGTCATCAGTTTGTCAATTATAAAGAACTCCAAGTTCTCGTTCGATGCTTTAGGACTGTGCACAATTAACTTGTAATGTCATCTTTAATCATGGTTCTAGATCTTTAGGGGTTTTGAGTTAGACATATGATAGATTAAAGGCTTTATATGGATTATACTCACATACTATATACTCTCCCAACTATTATGTATTACACATTAGAATTGCAAGTTATTACACTTGTGATCATGTGTGATATATAATATATGGTTGAAGAGTTAATAAACATGTGATACATAGAAGTGTATTTATCCGATATTGGGCCAGTCAAGCCCATTACTCGGAAACGGCCCAATGGATGCTCCTTAGCTGACCAAGGCTTGCCTTAAAGCTAAACGCTTCGTTTTAGCTAAACAAGCTCACCTATATAAGTTGATGAGGGCGCTAGGGTTTCTCACTTTAGACGGTGCTTCAGGTAATCCACACCAAGAGAGAGAGAGAGAGAAATCAGAGCGGCGCTAGGGTTTCACAGGCGTTGCAGTCCTTCCCCGGCGTTGTTGCTCAGATCCGAGGCGTATCTCCTTGAGAGACCTCCGATCTGATCTGCGAAGATCAACACCGCTGTTGTGTGCTTCTTGTCCTGTGTTGATTGTCTTCTCCGACGACCTGCTAGGTGTAGATCTGGTCTCCGACACCAGATCCAAGGAGTTTCTTCGTCGCTTTACCACTTCTCCTTGTTCATTCTCTTGATACTTGAGATCCTCTATTGTATTCTATGTATAAGCCTTAGATCTAGCCTCTCGACCTCGAAACCTTGTAAACCTGATTTGATATAGTGGATTGAGCTCGAGTCTCCTCTTCTGAGGCTCCGTGGACGTAGGGAAACCGAACCACGTAAAAACTCGCTGTGTCGTTTCTTGTTTCTGTTTTTCGATATCGTAAACTCGAATCTGAATCTTGATCTCCAATCTGTGAGTCAAGAAAGCTTAGATCTTCATAACTCGTTGTGGATTGTTCTAAATTAATTGGAGGTTTTAAAAAAAAAACCCTCCAACTTGTAAAGTTGGACGACATTGCACCCAAAAGCTTGGACTGGGCATTGTCAATCTGCTCATTGAGGATGACAATTTAGGGGTTGTAAATGCTCTTATGGGTGACTGAAAGTGCCCTTGCAATATTAAGCTTTTACAATCAGATGTGAAATTGATGTTATGTTGGTTTTCTAATGTTATTTGTCATATGTTGAGAAAAGCTGGTATTATGGCTGATAGGATCGCGCATCTGATTTACAGTATTCCTGCTGTCATCAATTTGTCAATGATAAAGAACTCCAAGTTCTCGTTCGACACTCTAGGACTGTGCATAACTAACTCGTTGTGGATTGTTTTAAATTAATTGCAGGCTTAAAAAAATACCCCTCCAACTTGTAAAACTGGACGACATTGCACCCAAAAATATTAAAAAACACAAAACATGATTGAAGGAAGTTATTAGATCTTGGTTGGAGACACTGTGAAATTATGCAAGTTTCTATTCTACTTAATTTATTTAAGGGAAAATTACAGAAAAACACCCTTTAAATATGGGTGTTTTCACTTAACCACCCCTTAAATTCAAAATTACAGAAAACCACCCTTTAAATGGTATTTGTTTACAACTCACCACCCATTCAACTATTTTCGTTACTTTATCATTAAATATATTATATTTTAATATTTTTAAAATCAAATTTGAATGTAAATATATTCAAATTTTGAATTTAAGGGCCCAATTATATTTTAGGGATCATTGTATTTATTTTTAAAAATAATAATCAATAAAGCCTAGAATTATTATCTTAATTTATGTTTGAAAATGTTTATAAATTTTTAAAACATTATGTAAGTTACTCTTATTTGAAATATAAATAAATAAGAGTAATTTCCATAATATTTTAAAATTTTATAAACATTTTCAACTATAAATTAAGATAATAATTCTAGGCTATATTTATAATTATTTTTTAAAAATAAATAAAATAATCCCTAAAATATGATCGAGCCCTTAAATTCAAAATATGAATATATTTACAATCAAATTTGAGTTTAAAAATATTAAAATATAATATATTTAATGAAAAATTAAAGAAAATAGTTGAATGGGTGGTGAGTTTAAACAAATACCATTTAAAGGGTGGTTTTCTGTAATTTTGAATTTAAGGGGTGGTTAAGTGAAAACACCCATATTGAAAGGGTGGTTTTCTGTAATTTTGCCTTTATTTAATTAAGCGCGTGTTTGGCAAAAGGGGTTTTTTTAGGGGTTGTGTATTGTTTAGGAGGTGGAGATTATTTTTGGGGTTTATGGAGGTGTGAGAGGTGGAGTTTATTTTTTAAAATAACCTTATAAAAAACTTGAATGGTGTTTGGTGGTTGTGTGGTTTGGAAGATATTTTTTGGTTAAAATTACTAAAATACCCTTATTAAAATAAGATACTCACATACCCATCCTTTCATTATGAATCCAAATTCGATTGGTACATATCACTGCAATATTGTCGGTGAAAGCATGAAATTCTCTAAGCAAAAAAATTGACCAAAATCAATATCCAAACACCAACAACGCAAAATATGAGAAATCAATTGGGATTGAGGGAGGATTATAAGCATATATGACGTACAAAGCAACAATTGTCAGTGTTTGCCGTCTGTATAACATAGCATACTTTACCTTCCTAGTTGAGTCCCAGGCAGAATTTGAGATTGTGCTCAAACGACAACAGCAAGAAGCAACATAAAATCTGGAAAAGCAATGGCATCCCGCAGAGCTTCAAGTGATTACTGGATTTGCATCTCTTAATTCCATTGATCATCTTCCAATTACAGAAGGAGAAATCATCAAAGCACGAGGACGATTGTCGGTGTCTGTACGCTTCCAAACAAATTCGAAATCAACAGTGCGGTAGCTACTTCCGCAAGCAGAGATCTATGCAACTTTACTCAGTTTTTTGAGCTTGCAAATCCCCAGGGGTAGCAGAGAGAGGAAGAAGATGAGATGAGGAAGAGAAATCGTTGAAATAGATTGAGGGCAAAAGCCAAAAACCAGATCTGGAAAGCATAAGCCAAAAGCGAGATATGTCCTGCTCAATCTCAACCAAAAACTTTAGAGACGAAGGAGAGGAAGGGTCGAAGATGGAGGGCTAGAGAAGGACGAAGGAGGAGTACCTGGCTTCGGGTGATTTTTCAGGGGTAAAATTGAACAAGTTTTTGGCACCTAATGAAATAACCTCCGAAAGCTCCCCTTCCAGGACTTCCATTTTCACAGAATTTCACCTCTCCAAACCTCCAACTGCAACTCATGAAACCTGTTGCCAAACACCCTTTCAGATGAGCTTTTTTTTTTTGGCACCCCCAAAACCTTTTGGCACCTCTTGCCAAACACATGCTAATTAGTTTAAAAATTGGGGATTGTTTGTGTTTTAAGAAAGGATTAGGGATTGAGTGGGTTTGAAATGGGTTGCTTTTTACCTCTAGAATCAAATCACGCTGGGCAGTCAAGGTCTTGACAGTGCAACCAATATTACACGACAAGACACTGTGACCTTTAAAAAGCAAAAGCTGCACACTCTCTCTCTCTCCCCACACAAACACACAAAAGATAATAAAATTGGAAAAGATAGAAGGTAAAATGAAGGTGGGGATCCAGAAAATGAAATCTACAGGGCAAGTTAACTTGAGGAAGTGAACGCAGGTACGATCAATCTCTTTTGCTCGTCCACTGGATTCTAGTTCAACTAGTTCCAAGGAATTCCAACAGCGATTCGATCTGTGAGTATGGGAATTTGGATTTTTGCGTGCTTTGGATTTAACAAGTTGCAGATTAATTAATTAATCGATACTCCGTATTCAATTTGGGTCAATAAATCTTTGAACGGTATGTTAAAAATGGCCATTAAGTAAGTTTTTAAGAAAAAAAAGTACTTATAAAGGGTTTTTTTTTTTTGGTTTCCCCCGTGACCAAGCTCTTAGCACTACCATAAAAGAATATAAAAACACAATCAAGAGGTTTAAACAACACATGCAAACCTAAAAGAAATGGAAAATCTAAGGGCACTAAAAACGACCAGTAACTCTATATACGCTTGTCCAAAATGGATAATTTATAAGTTTCTTCAAAAATACTCATAATTAGCATTAATGTGTTATGATGTTGAAATAAGCCCTATTGAACGATTTATTGAGAGGATCGATCACTAATTTAGAATCACTTGCCTAGAATCACATTTTCTTAAAAATTGTTAGCTAATTTGTAGTGGTTAATAAATCACTTACTCAAGGCATATATGATATATATGTGAGAACCTTAATTAATTTGGAATTTTTTTTTCCAAATAGCCAAAAATCAAGAAGATATTATGAAACTAGCCAAAATCTGAAACAATTTAGCGATTTAGCCAAAACAGGGTAAAGTCGTTGTTTGTAACAACGACTTTACCCAAGGTTTAAAAAAATATATTAAAAAAAGTAAGTCGCTGTTAAAAACAGCGACTTATATGTATTTCGTTTTTTTTTAATTTTTGGGTTTAAATTAATTAATGTGAACAGAAATGAAAAAAAATACAATTTTAGGGAGAGTCGCTGTTTGTAACAGCGACTCTCCCTTTTTTTTTATTTGTTTTTATAATTTTTTGTCAGTGATAAACGAAATAAAAAACCAGAGTCGCTGTTACAAACAGCGACTCTGGACCCTGGTCAAAGGGAATCTCTGCCCCCGTACTTTGTGGTGCAGTGGGAATAGGTCAAAGGGAATCTATGCATCTCATCACTTCCCTCGTAGAGAGATGGAGGCCAGAGACACACATATTTCACCTCACAGTTGGGGAGGCCACCATCACACTGCAAGATGTGGCGGTTATAATGGGCCTACGGGTGGATGGAGCGGCAGTTACGGGCACCGCCAGCCACAACTGGCGCAGGGTTTGTCGAGATCTACTTGGGGTTGAGCCACCACCCACGGACTTACGAGGCTCGTCCGTCAAAGTGCATTGGTTAAGGAATGCGTTCGGCCACCTGCCCGATGACGCTGACGATGCATTGGTTCAATGTCATGCTAGGGCATACATATTGCAATTGATGGCAGGTGCCATGTTCTCTAACACTGCGGGGGAGAGGTTCAGCTACTGTACCTGCCACTGTTGGCAAATCTGGAGCAGGCAGGGCAATTTAGATGGGGATCAACGACTCTGGCGTACCTGTACCGGCAGTTATGCAGAGCCGCACATAAGGAGAAGATGGAGATCTCTGGGCCAGTTATCTTGCTTCAGGTAATCTTTAAACTTACTCGGCAAATGCTTTCAATGGGGAAGTCTGTTCAAATGACATGATAACAACGATGAATATCATGTGATTCAGATATGGGCATAGGAACACATCCCAATCGGCCGACCAGTTTGCACCCCCGTGTCGCACATGACACAACATCAGGCCAGGAGAGCAAGGAGAATGCAGCAAAGGAATCCATCGATACAGGGGAGCCAACCACCCCTTCTTAGGCATCACTTTCAAGTGGGGTAAGACTTGCTGGCGGTGAGGTAATATTTTCAATCTTCGTTATTGTCCGTATTTCGTGACGTCGCTAACAAACTTATGGGTGAATATGCAGGTGGATGCACTGCACGTACGACTAGGGGCACGAAAGGATGCAGTTGCCACAATTTCGTGACGCCCTCGACAGACAGCAATAGACTCAGGTTCATTTCAATAACGAGTTCCTTGTGATTTTTAAAAAAATATTCTTCTTGCTTCTGCTAACGGGCACTTACAATGAATGCAGTTTGTATGGGAGCCATACACAGAGGCGATCCTGAGCCAGCTCGGGGACATCTGTCGAGAAAGTGCCCATATCTGGATGGCGCAGGTCCCGCTGATCTGCTTTGACGTGGTTGAGGTGCACCAACCTGGTCGTGTGTTGCGCCAGTTCGGCCACGCTCAGTTCCCCCCAGGGCCTGCAGTGTATGATGTGCAGCTACACGCCGTTGATCGTCGTGGCAAACATACTACGAACTGGGCAACTCTGTTTGAGGAGCATATCAATTCCTGGAACAACTGGGAGGAGTTGACAGTGCAGCCTGTCGAGGGGTTCCCTCCCTCATATGCGCATGATGAGTACATGCGTTGGTATAGAGTGCGCTCCCGCTTGTTTATCAGCCGACAAGCTATTGCTCCGCCTGCACGATATCAGCCGGCCGCACCTGGCATTTACTCTCTGGTGAGTGAGTAGTTTATATCAATTGTTGCAATACCATGGCCTAGGGTCACCGTTACTCATGTATACTCGCATCTATTTTTAGGGGCACTATGCAGCTGACGTTGGCGATCGAGGGCGCCAAGTAGGTCAGATCGTGCAGCAAACATCCCAACTGCGCGACTACTCTGGTCTGGCCGGTACCGTGGCATCCTTTGGGGAGTACGTCTCCTCACAAAGCTCAGAGGTATTAGGTCGAGTTTCTTTTGACCAGGCTTACTTCGGCGGGGGTTTCAGCGGAACGGACGCATCTTTTTCGCAATCTACCCCGCACCAGACCCATCGCTCGGGAGATGGAACCCAGTCTGGGTATGCTGGTCTTTCAGGATTCGATTCGGCCCCAGGATATGCTGAGTGGTCCGGGTATGGTCCATTGACGGGATCTGCTGGCCATGTGCACCCATCTGTATATGCTCAGCCTTCGAGTGTTGGGTTCCCATCGGCGTTCGGGTCCACACCTCCATCAGCTTCTGAGTACATTCCTTCTTCACTCTCCCAGTGGGCAGAAAAGACATTTTTTGCCTCCTACTAGGGTGCACCATCGCATACTTAGAGCTCTACAGTATATATTGTCTATTTAACTACTTTTTATTGTCATTGAATAATAGGGTGAATTTAATTGAGGAGCACTTGGCTAAGTGTTCTTCAATCCTAACCCAGAACCCCAACTCTCAATCTCATACAACTCGAAAATTCATCCAACAATCATCCCAACACACACACATAACAAACCGTAAACACAAACCCTTAGCAGTCGTTCACAGAAGAAGAGTTTCGGGTCAGAGCATCTGAGTTATGAGATAGAATCCGATCACATTCGCCTCGCTGAACATACATCCAGGTCGGAACCCCAGCCTTTCGAATCGAAACCTAGGCATTCCGAGTCGAAACCTTTTTGTTTCGGGTCGGAAGTCTTCATCGTTGAGTTCTTTGGCGAGTTTTTTTTGGCTACACAATTGACGTAAGGATCTTGCTCTGGGCCCACATGTGAAGGATCGTGATTTTCCATGTATCCATATGGAACTCACCTCACATTTCCATTGGCTTCTCTATTTTATATCGTCGTGTACAACGCATTTCGTTCATATTTCCTTCAATTATGTACAAAAGATATAAAGCCTATTAAAGATCATGGAAGTACTTTGATACTCATGGGGGGAAATGATCTTGATCGTTCTGGCACCTCCTAGCCTCGTCACAATCCTCGCGGGAGCAAATTGTTTGGGATAACGTGATATTGGGGTGCGAACCAAGACAACTTATCAGATGTGTGAATAACCATTAATTCTCATTGAGTCTTATTCAATTCGATCATAGACTGGTGGGTATTTAGTGGTGATTTATTTGGACACGCTCCCTGTGGTATTCGATGGGGGTATCGTCTCCAATGACCTCGATCAACAATATATAGCGGTGCAGGTGAAGTCACCTTGATTTAGTCATTTTGGTCATCAAAATATAAACTCTATAATTTTGTACAAATTTGAATATGGATACCACACTATTTTCTATATTGTTCTCCTTGTGCAGAACTCACACTGAGTGAGTCTGCATCGAGACACGGGCTGGTTCCGCAAGTACTTGCGTAACATGCTTGTCTGATTCGTATCCAATTGCGGACAATATCCCTATAAATACCCCACTGTATGGAACTCCACTCACATTTCCATCGACTTCTGTATTATATATCATTGCATACAATGCAATCCTTTCGTATTTTCCTCTTCTCCATATTAGATATATAAAACCATGTGAAGATCGTGGATGCACTTTGATGGTAATGATTCTCAATGGGCTGTTTCGGGGACAAACAGTTTTTTATCATGGTAGGTGATAAGAAAGCTTCACAGGGCACTTTCCCTCTCCATCGGGAGTCGGGACCGTTAAATGAGGAAGTTGGATGACATCCGAGACAATTGGTGAGACGAAAGTGAAACATTGTCTTAGAATGTCTCAAACCACTTGTGTAGCCATTGATCATGGACTGCACAAATAAATGGGTACCAAGTGATTCATTCTATGGAACGATATCGTTTCACAACAACTTGAAGATAGGGAAGAAATTTATGAATGATCCCTGGGGTTTCTTTGTACACGTGATAATCGACTTTGCATTTGGTCATGATATGTTTTTTTACAATGTTTTATCTATTATCTTATGCTAAGGCTCGAACCGAAGACCTTTTGGCTTTTCAGCAAACCACATGCCACTAGAGTCTACAAGACCTTTTTTTTATACATAGTCCTAGCAACTTGCAAGTCTCTAGAAGACCACAAATTCTCATTGAGTCACGATAATGAAACTACAATCGCAACCAAATTTGGTGCGGTCGTGGTTACTATTCCTGTAAAAAATCTTGATCGAATCTAATCTTGACATCAACATGAAAGTCGTATGTTTCATAAATAGATTTACAACGCATACTCATAATAATCAATCGAACAACTAAGGCTTCTAGAAAGTGCGATACAAGTTTAGTATACCGGGCAACAATTTTTGCTGATTTGTTCTTTATTTAGGCTCTCAAAACCTCTTTAGATATTCATTAAGCTCCTTAGATCAGCTTGAATTTCTTAAGAAATGTGTTATCAACCCTTGTAATCTCTTCGGATCCACATTTACCCAAAATCATCAATAAAAATGTGTGGATCCTGACGCCACCAACATAACGAGTACAAATGCATAATGCAAATTAAATTATATATACATCACACCAAGATAGATGTAACCCATTATGCCTATAAAAATGTGTGATATCAGGACACATGAGAAAAAGATAAGTGGTGATAATTTGTGCCTATTGGATAAACTGGTAGTATAGTAGATCTAGCACCACCGTTTAAGGATAACCAAAGTTGAATTTGAGAGTAAGAGCTTAGACATATCAATCTCAACAGGAGCTATATCTCCGTTGAGGGATAATATGATGCACATTGCTGATGTAATATGGAGGGATGATGTTGATGCATTAATGAGGGTGTGTATGCATACATAAGCGTGGAGCCATGGTAAGGAGGTCGGATAAGTTAGTAGATAATGATGCTCGAGACACATGCTTCCAGTTAGTCCTTCATAGTGGACTACGACCATTATGAGATTTCTTTTGGGATGGAGTTGACTATGTTTGGATTTCAACATTTATTGAGCATTGGCATTAAGAGACTAACTCGTTCTATTTTCTTGGGGAGAGATCGCCATTACTCTTCATAATGCTTTCTTCATTATGGGACTCCTATTTGATGGTTTGGAGTGAGCCCCCATTGCATTTGATGTGGAGAGGGATTCAGTTAGGTCATGATACTGCTTCTATACGGAGCAAAGAAAGTTTTTTGATGGACACAGTGGGCCCACCGTGGATGCCTTGCTCGAGGCTATGTTGAAATAAGGGCTAGAGTTATTATGGGTGTCCCCCATCCACATGATCGGTTGCGAACTGTTGTTGTTGTTGTTGTATGCGACATTGTTCATTGAGAAGTCGAATAATAGAGTTCGACATAAGATGATTGTTTGGGTGATCGACTAGCATCAGGCTTTGCAATTGACATAGCCCAGTGGCACACTGGCATGTTTGTATTGTGGGTTGGGTGAGGCATCGAGGGTAAGGGAAAAAGATACGGATGAGTGCACTTTCATGCTTCAGGTAATACATCAATATTCATATACCTTTTGCAATTAAAATTACATTTTCATTTTTTGTACATCTTTGTTTCGATCTATAGGTCTAGATATGGTTGTATTTCCCATTTTTTAGAGGGAAAAAGGCTTAGGCCAGAGATAGGGTTCGAGATTATTGCCATAGTTTTTAACACATTGAGTTAGCAACAACACAGACGGCGTACAAAGTTAGGGCTACCAACCTTTCTCGATTGGATGAGATTAGGTAGAGGCTAGATAAGGTGATGGTCAATGAGGATGGATTGGAATGAAATAATCAAGCACTTTTGCAATATCGCCCTAAAGTTGAGCATAGTGCTAACAATCAAGTGCTTATGGAGCAACACCGCCAATTGACGTGGTATTGTGTTGATCGCTTGCGAGAAGTATGGGACATACACATCAAGGAAAAAAAGGAGGGCATAGAGGGATGCCCAACATCAAAGATGTTGTAGGTTAATATCGAAGATTGAACAATGTCAATTTGCTTTGTCCGGTGTAGCATTTAAAAGTGGTATATGGGGGATGGATGTCCTACATGGAACCCACAACCATGAAATTCTCAATTTATTAGAAGGGCACTCGTTCAGAAGGCTAGATAAAAAAGACAGGTGGAGACAACGTCATCTCTCACCTTTGCTGGGATTCCAACGAAGCCTGTTTTGGCTTCCTTCTAACAAAAAAAACTAAGAAGAATAAGTTGTTTGTGACTTTTAAGAGACAAGTTTATAATGCAAGGATGAAGATGAAAAATAAAGCTTGGGGAAGAGAGGACTATAACACAAGAAGCATTGCATATGTACGTTGAGGGAAGAGCTACTTCTACATTGCTAGAAGAATTGTAGGGGATGTAAACATGCTCCAAGATCTTTTTCTTACTCATCCCAAACATGCCACTTGCTCAAATTTTTTCCATATGTTGTCATAATAGATAATATCTATAGGACGAACAAGTTAGTATTTCTCAAACATAATTCCGCATGATGTTTCATACTTTGATCAAATTGAACTTGTTTCTATAACGGCCCAAATATAAATATTCGGGTTACGTTTCGAAGGATTGGATACCTCCGTTTGGATCTTGCAATTCGAGTACGGGTTGAGTTTTAAAGCAAAGTTTTAGTGATCAAAGAAGGGATTTCGCACCCTAAAATTCGCGATAGGGCCGTTAGGTCCCCCGAACTTTTCCTACTTGCCTAAGTCGCTCAAAACGTTTTAATTTCAAAAGCATAAAGAAGGAAATATCATAATACAAGTTGCCACGGCCTGACCGGGTCAAAACCAAATACGAGGAAATAAGTAGCAAAAGTGTGGAGTTCAAGTCGGTCTTACTCTCCCTCTCACTGCGCCATAAGATATCCCCCGCCACAACAGCACGTGATCAAGTAAGGGTACGGGTACCTGAAACTAACCACGAAGTCAAGGTCGAGCCACTCATGCGGGCCCTAAAGACCTCGCTGCGGACATATAATACGTTCTAATCCTAGATGAGAATGATCTAATGCAATACTGGAATGTTAAACACGCAAGCAATTTGGCAGGATATATAATATGCAAAAATGCGGTAAATGGCCCAAAGAATGCCAAGCGGCATATCCCACTCGAAAACCACGCCCATACCTAGGGTGGCGACTCGTCCACTCCCATACCTAGGGTGGAGGCGACTCTGCGCCCATACCTAGGTGTAGAGACCAGGTCATATCCGAGATCATGTAATGTCCATTTCATGCTCATGTAAATATCCCATAATATCCATCATCATGTTCATATAATCAGACTCGTATGACAAGACTCGATTAGGTACGAACCCGATTTGGCTGGGTCGTCCTATGACCCTAGCAAAGACCCTACACTCACGACTTACGGCCGTTTCTACCAATCGCATTCAGAATACGTATGCTCATTTGTCAATGCAGAACCTAGGCATGCTACTACATGACATGCTATTATAATGCCTACATACTATATGACACATCAAGCATGAGGTTCTAACTTGAGTAAGCCCCGGAGGACTTACCTGGAAACGCAGAGCAGCAAAATAAGGCAGCAGAAGTGAGCAATCCAACAGATCAGAAATCACCTAGAAATTTCATAAATAATTTAATAAGTCTAAGTCTAATTTACACAAGCACACAAGTTACATAAGAAACATACAAGGTACACATAATAATATAACCCATCCATTTCATCATTATCACCATTATCATTTCATCTCCATTTCTCATTTAGTTTCATTATCTCTCATAATCCGATATCTTTCTCAATGCGATCATAATATCATCATCATCATCATCATTAGTCATCTCATCACATCCTTATTTCCATGAATTATTCCAATATTTCAAATTATCCATTTCAAATATCAAAACTTAGGAATTAGTTTAATCATATAAATCATTCTCAACAAATTAGTTTAAATAACTAAGTAAATAAATCAGAGAAAAAATAATTAAATAACTTAACAATGGAAAGAATCATAATCCGACATAAGTTAAATAATTCAAAACTTTTATCTTAAAGCTTTAGTAATTTCTGCCACTTTCCAAATATTTCAAAATAATCTACATGTTCCAAAACTAACCATTTAAAATGTCAATACTTAACAAATAAATTCTTTTCACAAATAATTCTCATAAGTCAGGTTACATAATTAAATAAATAATTCAGAAAAATAATATAATTAGCAACTAAATATTAATAAAGAATTCATAACTCAAAGGGTCATTTAAATAACACTCACATCCTCAAAATAATATAATTAAACCATTAGATAACACTTAAATCAGATTTTTAAATACTTAAATAATTAATTATATAAGGAACATTTAAATAGTAATCAAATACTCAGAATAATTTAATAAGAATAACTATCAATTATATAATTAATTATATAACAATTATATTATAGGTGAAATAAATTATTGAACCACCAAACATACCCCAAAACAGCCAGCCCAACCCGATAGGCCCAGCCGAGATCCGAACCCAAACCCATACCCGGATGCACATACCCAGCCTCACCAGATTAAAAAAAAAACTGAACCGGAAATAAAAGGGTGAACCGGATAATTAGAAAAAAGAAAAAAGGGGGGTGAACCGGGGCTTGAACCCGCCCCCAACCTCTAGCCCTGTTCGACAGAGGTCGAAGACGAAGAAGGAAAAGAAGAAACAGGGGGGGTCTCGCCGGAGCTGACTCACGCTACCCGATCTCTCTCTCCCTCTCTCTGACCCCGACGTCCCGGAGATAAGGAAGGGAACCGAACCCGACTCAAAGAAATGGAGAGAAAGCTCACCGAAGTTCTTCGACTTCGCCGGAGGAAATATTTGATTCGGCTGCGATAGTGGTGGACGGAGCTCCAAGGGGCCTGGATTGGACGAAAAAGATTATAAAGGTTCACATTTACACTATTTTGAGTTGATAGGAGCGGAAACAAAGGAACCGACCTCGAACGGAAAACGTGGGGAGGTGCGACTATGTTTGGGCTCCGATGGCCAGCGTCGACGCTCTGGGCTTCTGTTGTTGTTGTCCTCCGACGAAGGAGGAGGGATGAGACAGTGATGACGATGAAAGAGTGGGGAGGTGTGGTTGGTGGTGGTGATGGTGGAACGTATGGCGTGGGCTCAAGAAACAGGGGCGTGAAACGGGAGGGATTTGCGCCTCGGTGGTGGTAAGTTGTGATGTGAACAGGTGGTGGTGGCACTGGTGGGTGCTTGAACGAGCTGAAGGAGATGAAGGAGATGAAGGAAGAGAGGGGGCACTGGTGCAAGCTAAAAAGAAATGAAAGTGAGGGATGGAGGTGAATAGGTGAAGGCAGTAGGATTTGAAAGAGAGAGGGAGGGAAGGTGTAGGTGAGGGCTAAAGGTGATGGCAGCTGCTATTGTTTGGGAAAGGGGGAACTACCTAGCTAGTGGTAGGGGTTTAGGGTGGCTAAGGGTGAAAGTCAACTATTATACCCGGTAATAAATCCTGAAACCCGTTTTCCGACCTTAACCCGACACGTTTTCAAATAATTAATCGAATCCGAAATAAATAACGAAAGCCAAAAATATTTTTAAGCCTTGGAAAAAAATAAAGCGACATTATTCGTTTTCATGTTTGAGTCACAAGTTTATGTCGGAATTGTTCGAAAGAATTTAAATTAGTTATTGGCTTAAGAACGGAGATTTTTGAAATTTTTCGGAGTCTCGGAAATTGAATAAATTTTTATCGAAATTAAATTTATAATTATAAAAATATTTATTAAAAAATCTAGGTCATTACATCATCCACCTCTAAAAACAAGTCTCGTCCTCGAGACTAAAATCCTTTTTAAAGCAAGGGGATGAAGTTCGAAATTGGTGAGTCAGAGGATCATGCCATTGATCCCGTAGGTACCTCATAAGTGCCCCTATGAGATCCTCGCAGTATCTTCGTCATGATCATAATATTCCCAATTGGTCGTAGCAAGAATGTGATATGGGCCCCTATCACAACATTACCCCGACTTCTCGGTTACATTATAACTCAAAAGAATCATAACGTCTCCACTAGGTCTTAGCAAACAATCTATGAGTGCCCCTATAAATGCTTGTATCCACTTCGTGGGACATTATAATGTAAACTTGTGTCGAAAAGTTTCAAAAGGGTTCTCATTTCAAGTTAATCAAGCAAATTCTCGACCGCGTTTGGTCTTTCAAAATCAAAATCATTTCTCTTATTTTAAGTCTATCAGATTTTAAGAATTTTAAGAGGTGGCAACATTTACTTCTAAGGGCTAATCCCATATTCCATTTTCTAGGTGCTTTTCTCAAGATCAATCTCGGCAGATCAGCTCAAAGACATCATTACACATCAATATTTCAACATAATCAACATCATCATATCAAATTTCATCATAGCATCAAATCTCAATTATCAACACAATAGAACACATCATTAATAGATCATAAAAAAAAAACATGGAATCTGCACATCACTACTAACCAGATAGGCACAATCAAGCAGCAAATTGAACACGAAATCAATTATGCGGAACCACACTACCTGCAGTAGGAGGGGCGAGATACTCCTCTGTGCTCATCTGATGGACACGGGGCGGTGGCCTAGGAGCCTCTGTGATGTACATATTTGCACCTTCTTTTATTGCATCTTTTGACTTCTTATTTCATTCGACCTCCAAAGAAAAGGTTCAAAAGAATACAAACTTGTGTAAGAATGGGCTAAAATGCAAGAAATAGAGTCCGCACAAGTTTTGAGCTAACCATGCAGGAATTCGAGCGAAATCGGAGTCAAAACGGAGAAGCCAAGTGAAGCTGAGCAGAGGTAGATATCGACCTTAGACCCAAATATCAACCTCTGGTGTCGATATCGACCTCCATATCGACCTTAACATAGACATCAAGTGAAGCTGAGAAGAGGTAGAAATCGACCCCTGACATAGATATCGACCTTTGGTGTCGATATCGACCCCATATCAACCTCAACATAGAAATCGACCATGCTGAACAAGTCAAGCAGGAACAGAGACCTCGATATCGACCTCTGGTGTCGATATCGACCCCTTATCTCGACAGAAAATAGACTCGATTTTGAATGCGGATTGGAACTATATCTTCAAGGAGGCACAGATTTATCTCATACTTTCAAAGATAGATGGCAGCTGAAGTTTTAGTTATCTTTTACCTTCAAGTTTTATCAAAATAAAAGACCTATCCTAATTGTTTGGATAGAGTTCATAGTTTAGATAGGAGTTACAATCCTTGGATAGCGAGGATTAGTAGCCTATAAATAAAGCCCTAGGGGCTGATTTGTTAGATCATCTTTCAATCTTTAAACAATCTTTTTTTCATCCAATCTTAGAATCCAAGAGACAGACAATAGAGTTAGAGTTAGAGAGAAGTTTTAGGGTTTGACGTTTGCGAAAGTTGACGTTGAGTTGTAAAGCTTCGGAGTTTATTTTAATGCAAGTTTACTTCCTTCAATCAACAATGAATCCCATGATGAGAAGCGAGTAGTTCCCCAAAGCTCTTAGGGTCGAGGTGAGCCCGACGTTAGCCATTCGCGCTTGAGGTAAGTATTTGATGTTGATATCGTTGTGTCTATCTCTCCTCCTACGATTCTATGTTTAGTCCTAATCGAAAGAAAAGGGATTCATGCTAACAACTTGAGTTATAAACATAAAATTGGTAGAGACAATTAGGTTTATTTGCAAGAGTAATCCTAAGAGTTGGTGTACGGCGAAAGCTTGTCCCTCGGGTGAAATAGCGCAATTGTCCGTCTTATTTATCTTATCGCATGCATTGGTTAACGTTGTGGTAAACGCTAATCCTAGGAGTTTCCTTTTAAATAAGTTTATATTCAGTCAAAACCACTGTTATTTCTGCTTATCCTTTCTCATCCATTCTTAAATCTTCGGCCTTTCTTTGCCGACGAAGAACTAACCCACTGCAGGGAGATATCGATATCGACCCCAGACGTCGATATCGACCACTAAGTTCGTCGACAATTTTTTGAGTCGACGACGAACATCGCTGCGGAGTTTGCTGAGTATCGATATCGACCCCCTAGCATCGATATCGACCCTACTGTATCGACTGGCAGTCTTTTGAGCCAGTCGATTTCGTGGACTGACATCGATATCGACCCTCTCCAGTCGATATCGACCACTTGTTTTTTTGTTTCTGCAGGTCTTCTGTTGCAGAGAACATCGACAACCGAGGTCGACATCGAGGTCCAAGGTCGAAATCGAGGCTTCTGGTCGACGCAGACTTGAGATTTCCAAAGCTACTAGGATCCCGCTGACACGCTTCCTCGTGGATCGATCCTGACTACCCTTCCACCACAACGGGAGGAAGTCTTGTAATTATTTGCTTAGGCCAGGAGTCGGTTTACATTTATTGAGCAACTAAGGAACATTTAAGGAGCGTGCGGATAGGGAGGAGGGAGCGAACCAGGCTGAACTTATTGAGCAACTAAGGAAGCTGGTTGAGGACCTAACGACTAGAGAGGTGGAACTTAAGGAGCGTGCGGATAGGGAGGAGGAAGGCCGGAGGCAAATAGAACCCCAAATCAATGCCCTCCCTTGGAATGCCAAGCAATATATGCACCCCGCTCTCACAGTGCATGAATCGGCAATTCTTATCCCTGCCTCTAATTTTGAAATAAAACCTAACTTCCTGAATGAGATTAGAAGGCACCAATATGAAGGAAAACCTAACGAATGCCCTATGGCACATATTTCAACCTTCTTAGACCTTTGTGATACTATTGCTGATGGACGAAGTCTTGAATATGTCCAACTAAAAGCCTTTCGCTGGTCTCTTACAGGGAAAGCATTGCAGTGGTTGGAAAGTTTAGCCCCAAGATCGCTCCGCACCTGGAATGAAGTCAAGGACGCGTTCCTCAACAAGTTCTTCCCTCCTTCTAAGACGGCGTTGATCCGACAAAAAATCACAGCTTTCAAACAAAAGCCTGGTGAGGCTCTGGCGACTGTTTAGGAAAGGTTCAAGGACCTTCTACGATCATGCCCGACGCATGGCCAACCACCATATGTAATTCAGGAGATCATATACAATGCTCTTGACGCTGCAACAAAGGAGAGGATCAACACCTACACCGCCTATGGCTACCTTGAACTCGCCCCACAAGAGGCTTGGGAGACCATAGAGAGGTTGGTGGAGTTCGATAACACATATGGGAGTCCTGAGGCTTCTGACACATCATCATCGTCGAGGCCTGCCCCATCTATGCCCTTATATGAACCCTCCGATGTAATCGATCCGAACGTGAAGGAGCAATTTCATAGGGATCAACTTCGAAAGCTCCAAAAGCAAGTAAGGTTCCTTTCAGTGAACCAAGATTGCATTGAATGTGGATCGCAGCGGCACACCACCGTCGAGTGCCCCCATGCCGAACAAGTACACCTAGCGGAGACTCACCAAGAGGCGCGCTACATAAGGGGTCCCAATCACCAATATTGGGGAGACCAAAGGTTCCATCAACCACAAAGGAACCCGGTTAACCCTAGGGACCCTCCGCCTTATAGAGCTCATGGGCACCCGGAGAGAGACCAAAAGAAGGATGATCTTCAACTAGTACTGGATGAAATCAGGCGGAATCAGGCTAAGAATGATCAATCCAACAATGCCATCCATTCTCAACTCAATCACCTTACCACAAGGATTGGGGAGATGGACATATGGAAGAAGAACGTAGAGACCCAACTGGGTCAATTGGCGGCACAAATCCCTAGACCGTCCGGAACACTCCCTGGGCAACCCACTACAAATCCTAAGGGGCAATCCGGGATGGGCCACGTCGCAGCCATATAATTGAGGAGTGGCACCAAAGTACAAAAGCCACGAACGGAATCGGAGAAAGCAGCAGATCCAGTCGACATCGACGGACCAGTCGATGTCGAGGATGAGGTCGATATCGACCCCCAGGTCAACCCACAGGTCGATATCGAGGCCACTGCAGAGCCATCATAACCACAATAGAGGTCGAAATCGACCATCCCGGTCGATATCGACCCCATTCCAGTCGATGTCGATGTCCAGCAGGCCCCTCCGACCACCGTTTTGGCCCCTCCACCAAAGAAGACGTTGCCATTCCCATCCAAGGCATTAGAGGATCCCACCAAAGGTAAGTTTAGGCACTTCATAAAGATTCTTCAAGGACTTAACGTTACTATCCCTCTTACAGAAGCCCTAATCGAGATGCCTGCCTATGTGCGATTCCTCAAAGACATCCTTAGCAAGAAAAGGTCCACGGCAGAGATCGCAAAAGAGTGCTCGAAGATGGACTTCCCTGAGAAGAAGATTGATCCAGGGAAGTTTGCAATCACCGTGGGACTTGGCCAACATCGCTATAAAGCCCTATGTGACCTAGGGGCAAGTGTAAGTCTCATGCCTCTTTCTATTTGGCAAAAGGTGAACATTGGCGCCCTTGAACCTGTGGACATGAAACTTTATATGGCTGACAACTCATTCGTCAGGCCCACATGTATAGTTGATGACGTTCCGGTAAAGGTAGGTAAGTTCTTTGTGCCTACTGATTTCATTGTATTGGAGATGCCTGAAGATCCTGTAGTGCCTATTATCCTTGGTAGGCCTTTCTTAGCTACTGCAGATGCCAATATCAATGTACGTCGAGGATTACTAACCTTTACTATAGGGAACAAAGTGATAGAATTCTCTTTCAACCCAACCATGAGCGAAACAAAGCACCTGGAGCAAGTAGTCCTCTCGCCGGCTAAGTAAAAGCTTAGAAAATTTTTGTTGGCGAGAACGGAAACAGCAAGCAGGGTCGACATCGACTGGAACCAGTCGATATCGACTAAAAACATCGAAATCGACCCCCCTTAGTCGAAGTCGAGTATGCCAGATCACTGCCAGGAGCTTAAGTATGGGGTCACAGAGGTCGATATCGACCCCCACATGTCGAGATCGACCAAAGCTCTCGAAATCGATCCTCCTTGGTCGAAATCGACCACCCTTCAGCCCGAAGATTTCTGTTTCGGGCCCAAACATGTAAGCCCAGGTATGACTCTTAACCCTCCTCTGTCCCTTATTGATAAATCAATTAAGCCCATTATTGATAATTCTACTAAAGAGAGGGTCAAAGCTCCATGGTTTGCCTATATTGCTAAAGTTAGGTCAAGAAAGAGAAGAAAAGCGCCCAAAGAAGAACCTAACATCAAAGAAGCCTTGGTCACCGAACTTAGATGCTATTAAAAGGACCTAGATGATCCAGGAGAACGCTCACGCTCGAAGGGTCCCTACATAAAAAGCTCGTGAAGAATTGACGGAGAAGTCGGCCTAGTGACTCAAAAATCTGGAGAATGTACATAAAACTTTTAAATTTTTTCGCATTAGATGGTTTTTAGGATTTAACTTTTGGATTTTGAACTTTTAAAACTGAGATAATTCGTGCTTTATCTATATTTCTAACAAAGATTTCAGGTTATCAAGCAAAAGGAACGACGAAGAAGAAAAGAAGCTTCTGCAGAGGCAGTCGAAATCGACCAGGCCAGTCGAAATCGACCCCCCCAGGGTCAAGCCATCTCTTGGAGTCGACATCGAGGACTCAGGAGCGAAAAGCAAAGGTCGATATCGAACCTAATACTCGATATCGACCCCAATCAGACAGCCCTTGTCTTCATCTTCTTCCTCGACTTCGACAGATGCAGTCGACATCGACCACTGACCTAGATATCGACTTCTGGCATCGACCCAACTTGAAATCGACCTGAATCCGTAGGTTTGCGCTGTGAGTTTCTCTCTACCCTTGTTCGTCTTTTTAAAACAGTGAGGACACTGTATGTTTTAAGTATGGGGTGGGGGAAAGACATGTCTTATGGTCATAACTTGGTTTTCTTCTTCGCATTGCATTCATGTTTAAATTATTGTTCTTAGTCTTACTTTTATAAAATGTCAAAAATTTTAAAAAAAAAAAAAAGAAAAATGTCAAAAATTAAAAAAAATGCATGTTTATTTTTAAATTTATTTTTTTAAACCCTACTTAGATGTCCTATGATGAAAACTCAATAGCTGACTTGATCATGTAAACCCTATGGCATATTTGGATGGTTTAGCCTAAGTCCTTAAAATTTTTATGTAGATTGTGAACTTGTGATGAAATTGAGCACATATGATCCTAGGCTAAAAGGCAAATCCAACAAAAATTGTCCTTGTGAGAATTTTGACCTATAGGGAGAACATCAAAAATCCCTCTGCTTTCTTGAGTTATTTACTCTTCTTATGCATCTCTACATGTTGTAATAGTTATTCAAAACCAATGCATATATATGTTTATGTTTACGAGAATTAAATGATGGAGGCATCTTTTAAGCCATTTTTATCCTCTCTTTACCTACCCTGCATTATCTCTGCTTGAAGCCAGAACATTAGCCTAAGCCTGAAATTGCAAACTCCACAAAATTATCCCTAGCCGAATTGAGCCTGACCCCCATTTGGGAATTGAGACTTAGATTGGCTGGACTAATGCCTTGTGGAAAGAAAAGAGCATAATGTCCAGTTTTGATCAAGGAAATAAAAGGGTGAACCAGATAATTAGAAAAAAGAAAAAAGGGGGGTGAACCGGGGCTTGAACCCGCCCCCAACCTCCAGCCCTGTTCGACAGAGGTCGAAGACGAAGAAGGAAAAGAAGAAATAGGGGGGTCTCGCCGGAGATGACTCACGCTACCCAATCTCTCTCTCCCTCTCTCTAACCCCGACGTCCCGGAGATAAGGAAGGGAACCGAACCCGACTCAAAGAAAAGGAGAGAAAGCTCACCGAAGTTCTTCGACTTCGCCGGAGGAAATATTTGATTCGGCTGCGATAGTGGTGGACGGAGCTCCAAGGGGCCTAGATTGGACGAAAAAGATTATAAAGGTTCACATTTACACTATTTTGAGTTGATAGGAGCGGAAACAAAGGAACCGACCTCGAACGGAAAAACGTGGGGAGGTGCGGCTGTGTTTGGGCTCCGATGGCCGGCGTCGGCGCTCTGGGCTTTTGTTGTTGTTGTCCTTCGACGAAGGAGGAGGGATGAGACAGTGATGACGACGAAAGAGTGGGGAGGTGTGGTTGGTGGTGGTGATGGTGGAACGTATGGCGTGGGCTCGAGAAACAGGGGCATGAAACGGGAGGGATTTGCGCCTCGGTGGTGGTGAGTTGTGATGTGAACAGGTGGTGGTGGCATTGGCGGGTGCTTGAACGAGCTGAAGGAGATGAAGGAAGAGAGGGGGCACTGGTGCAAGCTAAAAAGAAATGAAAGTGAGGGATGGAGGTGAATAGGTAAAGGCAGTAGGATTTGAAAGAGAGAGGGAGGGAAGATGTAGGTGAGGGCTAAAGGTGATGGCAGCTGCTATTGTTTGGGAAAGGGGGAACTACCTAGCTAGTGGTAGGGGTTTAGGGTGCCTAAGGGTGAAATTCAACTATTATACCCGGTAATAAATCATGAAACCCGTTTTCCGACCTTAACCCGACACGTTTTCAAATAATTAATCGAATCCGAAATAAATAACGAAAGCCAAAAATATTTTTAAGCCTTGGAAAAAAATAAAGCGGAATTATTCGTTTTCATGTTTGAGTCACAAGTTTATGTCGGAATTGTTCGAAAGAATTTAAATTAGTTATTGGCTCAAGAACGGAGATTTTTGAAATTTTTCGGAGTCTCGGAAATTGAATAAATTTTTATCGAAATTAAATTTATAATTATAAAAATATTTATTAAAAAATCTAGGTCATTACAGTTTCCATATGACTATATTTGACATTGAAAACTAGTGTGTAGGTACGGGATACCATTGTGGGAGTTCATCAGATTCATTTGTACAAAAAAGATTTTCAACATAACATTTTGCTTAATGACATAGAAAAACACTGATAGCTACACTTTGGCGTTACAATAACTAGTCGACATATTTCGCACAAAGTTATCAAACGTCATTGTGACGGATTGAGAGTTCGGACTCATAACTGCTCTAAGAGAGATTCTCCTAAACGTCAGACATATGTCATGCAAAGTGCATGTGCTAAAAAATGCAAAGAAGCTGCTGTAAAAAAGCAAATGAATCTAGATGCGACAAGAAGGGTTTCAAAGTGCATGCTGAATGGGGTCCTATCTGTAAGAACCGAGATTTTTAAAGATATTATTTATATAAATTATAGATTTTATTCTAATTTAAATTTCATTAAGTTCTAAGACTCCGAAAATTTTTGAAAGTTGCGTCCTCAAGTAACTGGTTTATTTTATTTTCTCGAGACCAATTCTGGCATAAACTTGTTATCTAAATTTGAAAATGAAATTTATTCCGCTTTATTTGGAAATATTTACGGGTTTTGTTATTTAATTCGGATTCGAATATTTATTCGAGCCACCACCATCGGCCCCTTTCTCTCCTATTCTTCGCCACCAGCTGAGTACCACTACCAGCTCCCTCTCCTCACCAATTGTCGTCGTCCAACAACCACCAGCTTCCCCTCATCGTCGTCAGAAAATTGAGCTCCCTGTTTCGCCGCGAAGAAGACGACATTCGTTTCTCCTCGCTCCCGTAAAGTATCCCAGCTCCTCCTCCCTCAGAGCAGTAGCAGCAGCGACTAGGAGTCCCCGTTGAAGCCCAGGAGCCCCCTCTTGAAGCCAGGCCGAGTCGTATTCGCACCTAACTTCCCTGATTTTTCGGTTCCACTTCGTTAAGCTCCAAACATCCCGTTTTCGACTCGAATCTATGCAAAGCTTGAACTTTAACCCCCCCTTCACTCTCCCAGGCTAAGTACTGTTCGAGTTCACCTTTGTCGGGGCCAAATCGAGCCCATTGAACGTTTTTCCGACGAGAACTTCGAATCGCGGTGAGCTCTTCTTCTCTCTTCTTCCTTACTGCGTTTGAGTTCTTTTTTGTGGGTTGGGGTCGGGTGAAAGACTATAGAGTAGTCGGGACTGGATTGGGCTAGAAATGAAGCTCCGACGAGAGCTCGGTTCCTCCTCCCCTTCTCCCATTTCAAGCCGTGAACAGAGGTTGAAGAAACGGTCCAGGCCCTGGTTTTCTTCTTTTCTTTTTCCTTACCTTCTGGTCCGGTTCAAGCAAAAAAAAAAAAAGGGGGGACCGGTTCACTAAATTAAATCTGGGAGTTGGGTTGTGGGCCGGGTCTGGGCCGGCAAGTGGATCCGGATTTTGGATTGTTGTTTGGGCCTTCTTTTGTTTTGATTGAGAATTGGTTAAAAATGTGGTTTTATCTATTTATTTACATATTATTATCTTAAGTGCTATAAAATTATTTAATTAGTTATTATGAAATTTATTCTGATTTATTTAATTAATTAATTAATTCTACAATTCATTTATTATAAGATTATTTAAAAATAGGTTTATTTGGGTGTTTATTGAATTGGTTATATATTGTTTTAAAGTTGTTAGTGTGAATACCTAACCCATTGACTTGTTAATTCTCTATTACTTAATAAATTATTTATATGTTTTGAATTAATTATTCACTTATTTAATTTGCTTTGTTGAGATTTATTTATGTGAACAACTTATTTGTTAAGAATTGTCATTTAAATGGTTAATTGAATTATTTAAGTTGTTTAAAGTATTTCTAAATGTCGGAACCATTTTTATGACTTGACTTGTTGAAATGGATTTAAAAAGAGCTTTAAATGTTTGATAAAGGCTTTTTGGATAAATAATATTTTAACGGAAAGTATTTGACAGATTGACCTAACTTGGAACTGATTGACTTAATTGGGATGTTTGGATTCTGAATCGGACTTGATTATAACTTCATTATGAAAATGGCTTGGACTGAGGACTGGATCGGTATTATGGAAATTTGAAATGTTGGCATGACGAAACTGATATGAGATATTACGAGACGAGATGAGAAATTGAAAATGAGATGATAATGTTGATGCTGATGAGATGATGTCGGGATGTGAAAATGAGATATTTTAACCTATCTACTTTTATGGAGTTTTTATGTGTGTTTATTATGCTTAGTGTATGTAGACTTAGACTTATAAATGTTTATTCATACTTACTAGGTGATCTCTGTCGTTAGGAGGAGGCTTGATATGTCGAGTAATTACAAATAATAAAGATGTAATATAACGTAAACCAACTCCTAGCCTATGCAAATAATTACAAGACTTCCTCCCGTTGTAGTGGAAGGGTAGTCAGGATCGATCCACGAGGAGGCTTGTCAGCGGGATCCTAGTAGCTTTGGAAATCTCAAGTCTGCATCGACTAGAAGCCTCGATTTCGACCTTGGACCTCGATGTCGACCTCGGCTGTCGATGTTCTCTGCAACAGAAGACCTGCAGAGACAAAAACAAGTGGTCGATATCGACTCGAAAGGGTCGATATCGATGTTAGTCACGAAATCGACTGGCTCAGACGACTGCCAGTCGACACAGTAGGGTCGATATCGATGTCTAGTGTCGATATGGATCTTCAGCAAACTCCGCAGTGATGATCGTCGTCGACTCAGAAAACTGTCGACGAACTCAGTGGTCGATATCGATGTCTTCCTACAGTGGGTTAGTTCTCCGTCGACAAAGAAGGGCCGAAGATTTAAGAATGGGAAGAGAAGCAATGAACAGAAATAAAACAGAGGGTTTTGGGTGTATAAAATATTTAAAAGAAACAACTCCTAGGATTAGGGTTTACCACAACATTAACCAATGCATGCGATAAGATAAATAAGACGAACAATTGCGCTATTTCACCTGAGGGACAAGCTTTCGCCGTACACCAACTCTTAGGATTACTTTTGCAAATAAACCTAATTGTCTCTACCAATTTTATGTTTATAACTCAAGTTGTTAGCATGAATCCCTTTTCTTTCGATTAGGACTAAACATAGAATCGTAGGAGGAGAGATAGACACAACGATATCAACATCAAATACTTACCTCAAGCGCGCATGGCTAACGTCGGGCTCACCCCGACCCTAAGAGCTTTGGGGAACTACTCGCTTCCCATCGTGGAACTCATTGTTGATTGAAAAGAAGAAACTTGCATTGAAATAAACTCTGAAGCTTTACAACACAACGTCAACTGTCGCAAACGTCAAACCCTAAAACTTCTCTCTAACTCTAACTCTATTGATTGTCTTGATTGATGATTATTGGATTGTTGAATGATCATTGAATGCCAGCCCCCTAGGGCTTTATTTATAGGCTACTAATCCTTGCTATCCGAGGATTGTAACTTCTATCTACACTATGAACTCTATCCAAACAATTAGGATAGGTCTTTTATTTTGATAAAAACTTAAAGGTAAAAGATAACTAAGTCTTCAGCTGCCATCTATCTTGAAAGTGTAAGATAATTTCGTGCCTCCTTGAAGATAAAGTCTCAATCCACATCTCGAACTCGAGTCTATCTTCTGTCGAGATAAGGGGTCGATATCGACCACAGAGTTCGATATCGAGGTCTCTGTTCCTGCTCGACTTGTCCAGCTCCAGTCGATGTCTATGTTGAGGTCGATATGAGGGTCGATATCGACGTCGAAGGTCGATATCTATGTTGAAGGTCGATATCTACCTCTGCTCAGCTTCACTTGGCTTCTTCATTTTCACTCCGATTTCATCGAATTCCTGCATGGTTAGCTCAAAACTCGTGCAGACTCTATTTCTTTCACTTTAGCCCATTCTTACACAAGTTTATATTCTTTTGAACCTTTTCTTTGGAAATCGAATGAAATAAGAAGTCAAAAGATGCAATAAAAAGAAGTACAAATATGTACATCAAAACACCCCATACTTAGACTTGCTTGTCCTCAAGCAATAACCAAGCAATAACCAACACCTACAACACACCCTTCAAGTCTTCGCCCTTGTCAAAAGCAACATCATAAGCGGTAGCAAAGCAAAGCAAGTGAATTTAACGTCATAGCACATATTTAGGCGATCCATAGGCATATGCAATTTTGATCCAACCTCACAGGGATAATGTGTTTGCACTCAACTCTCATGTGTTTAAGCTATGAAGATCAACTCTCAACTCAATTCCTTATACAATCTCATAAACATTGCAATTTATAACAATCCACTTCGCAACCAATTATGAAAATGCAATAAGAACCATCAGGAGGACTTTCGCTCAATGGAAGACTTCAAAGAAGATTCCATTCGGCGGGGTTGTAATGGGGCTAGGTATGAAATAAAAAGGGTATGGAATTATTTGGCTATGTGGTGCTTTTATAATTCGGGAATCAAGACTCCTAAATTTCAACACTTGCAATATCCAAACCATAACTCTTCAATGTTTCACTTTCCAAGCTCAATCTCCTATAATGCTCTTTCCCAACTCATTTTTATAAAATATACTCTAAAGATGCACTAAACAATGTAAACCATACTATCAACCCTTCTTTCAAACTCTAATATACCTCTAAAAAATATGATACTTGTATGAATAAAAGACTTAAGGATTTTGGCTCATGCACTATATATATATACATCTCTATTTTTTTCGGATTTTTTTTGACGAAAATAATAAGTAAATACTAAAAGAATATGTGCATTTATATGTTGAGCCATAAATCCTTTTACAAAATATGACAAAATGTAAATATGCACCAAACCATACTTTCCTTTACTCAAAACTGAATATACGCACTTTTCTTTCCACAAGGCATTAGTCCAGCCAATCTAAGTCTCAATTCCCAAATGGGGATCAAGCTCAATTCGGCTAGGGATAATTTTGTGGAGTTTGCAATTTCAGGCTCAGGCTAATGTTCTGGCTTCAAGCAGGGATAATGCAAGGTAGGTAAAGAGAGGATAAAAATGGCTTAAAAGATGCCTCCATCATTTAATTCTCGTAAACATAGACATATATATACATTGGCTTTGATCAACTATCACAACATTTAGAGATGCATAGGAAGAGTAAATACACTCAAGAAATCGGAGGGATTTTTTATGTTCTCCCTATAGGCCAAAATTCTCACAAGGACAATCTTCATTGGATTTGCTTTTTAGCCTAGGATCATATGTGCTCAATTTCATCACAAGTTCACAATCTACATAAAAATTTTAAGGACTTAGGCTAAACCATCCAAATATGCCATAGGATTTACATGATCAAGTCAGCTATTGAGTTTTCGTCATAGGACATCTAAGTAGGGTTTAAAAACAAACTTAAAAATAAACATGCATTTTTTTGACATTTTATAAAAGTAAAATTAAGAACAAAAATTTAAACATGAATGCAATGCGAAGAAGAAAACCAAGTTATGACAATAAGACATGTTTTTCCCCCACTCCATACTTAAAATATACAGTGTCCTCACTGTATTAAAAAGAAGAACAAGGGTAGAGAGAAACTCACAGCGCAACCTACGGATTCAGGTCGATTTCCAGGTTACGTCGATGCCAGAAGTCGATATCTATGTCAGAGGTCGATCTCGACTGCATCTGTCAAAGTCGAGGAAGAAAGTGAAGACAAGGGCTGCCTGATTGGGGTCGATATCGAGTATAATGGTTGATATCAACCTCTCTTTTTCACTCCTAAGTCCTCGATGTCGACTCCAGGAGGTGGCTTCACTCTGGGGGGGTCGATTTCGACTGCCTCTGCAGAAGCTTCTTTTCTTCTTCGTCGTTCCTTTCGCCTAGAAACCTGAAATCTTGGTTAGATTATAGATAAAGCCATGAATTATCTCAATTTTAAAAGTTTCAAAAGGCCAAAAGTTAAATCCTAAAAACCATCTATGCGAAAAAATTTAAAGGTTTTATGTACATGCTCTAGAGTTTTGAGTCGCTAGGCCGACTTCTCCGTTAGTTCTTCACGAGCCTTTTATGTAGGGACCCTTCGAGCTTGAGCCTTCTCCTGGATCATCTAGGTCCTTTTGGTAGTAGCGAAGTTCGGCGACCAATGATTCTTTGATGTTAGGTTCTTCTTTGGGCGCTTTCCTTCTCTTTCTTGACCTAACTTTAGCAATATAGGCAAACCATGGAGCTTTGACCCTCTCTTTAGTAGAATTATCAATAATGGGTTTAATTGATTTATCAATAAGGGATAGAGGAGGGTTAGGAGTCATACCTGGGCTTACATGTTTGGGCCCGAAACAGAAATCTTCGGGCTGAGGGGTGGTCGATTTCGACCATGGTGGGTCGATTTCAAGTTCTTTGGTCGATATCGATATGTGGGGGTCAATATCGACCTTTGTGACCCCATACTTATGCTCCTGGCAGCGATCCGCATACTCGATTTCGACCAAGGGGGGTCGATTTCGATGTTTTTAGTCGATATCGACTGGTTCCAATCGATGTCGACCCTGCTTGCTGTTTCTTTCCTCGCCAACAAAAATTTTCTAAGCTTTTCCTTAGCCGGCGAGAGGACTACTTGCTCCAGGTGCTTCGTTTCGCTCATGGTCGGGTTGAAAGAGAATTCTATTACTTCGTTCCCTATAGTAAAGGTTAGTAATCCTCGACGTACATTGATATTGGCATCAGCAGTAGCTAAGAAAGGCCTACCAAGGATAATAGGCACTACAGGATCTTCAGGCATCTCCAATACAATGAAATCAGTAGGCACAAAGAACTTACCTAGCTTTACGGAGACGTCATCAACTATACCTGTAGGCTTGACTAATGAGTTGTCAGCCATATAAAGTTTCATGTCCACAGGTTCAAGGGCGCCAATGTTCACCTTTTTCCAAATAGAAAGAGGCATGAGACTTACGCTTGCCCCTAGGTCACATAGGGCTTTATAACGATGTTGGCCAAGTCCCACGGTGATTGCAAACTTCCCTGGATCACTCTTTTTCTCAGGGAAGTCCATTTTTGAGCACTCCTCTGCGATCTCTGCCATGGATCTCTTCTTGCTCAGGATGTCTTTGAGGAATCGCACATAGGCAGGCATCTCGCTTAGGGCTTCAGTAAGAGGTATGGTAACATTAAGACCTTGAAGAATTTTTACAAAGTGCCTAAAATTACCTTTGGTGGGATCCTCCAATGCCTTGGATGGGAATGGTAACGTCTTCTTTGGTGGAGGGGCCAAAACGGTGGTCGGAGGAGCCTGCTGAACATCGATGTCGACTGGACATTGGTCGATATCGACTGGAATGGTTGATTTCGACCTCTTTTGTGGCTCTGCTGGCACTGCAGTGGTATCGATGTCGACCTGGGTGTCGACCTGGGGGTCGATATCGACCTCGTCCTCGACATCGACTGGTTTGTCGATGTCGACTGGATCTGCTGCTTTCTCCGTTTCCGTTCGTGGCTTTTGTACTTTGTTGCCACTCCTTAATTGCATGGCTGCGACATGGCCCGTCTCGGATTGCCCCTTAGGATTGGTGGTTGGTTGCCCAGGGAACGTTCCGGACGGTCTAGGGATTTGCGCCGCCAATAGACCCAGTTGGGTCTCTACGTTCTTTTTCCATATATCCATCTCCCCAATCCTTGTGGTAAGGTGATTGAGTTGAGAATGGATGGCATTGTTGGATTGATCATTCTTAGCCTGATTCCGCTTGATTTCATCCAGTACTAGTTGAAGATCATCCTTCTTTTGGTCTCTCTCCGGGTGCCCAGGAGCTCTATAAGGCGGGGGGTCCCTAGGGTTAACTTGGTTCCTTTGTGGTTGATGGAACCTTTGGTCTCCCCAATATTGGTGATTGGGACCCCTCATGTAGCGCGACTCCTGGTGAGTCTCCGCTAGATGTACTTGTTCAGCATGGGGGCACTCGATGGTGGTGTGCCGTTGCGATCCGCATTCAATGCAATCTTGGTTCGCTGAAAGGAACCTCATTTGCTTTTGGAGCTTTCTAAGTTGATCTCTATGGAATTGCTCCTTCACATCCGGATCAATTACATTGGAGGGTTCATATAAGGGCATAGATGGGGCAGGCCTCGACGATGATGGTGTGCCAGAAGCCTCAGGAGTCCCATATGTATTGTCGAACTCCACCACCCTCTCTATGGTCTCCCAAGCCTCTTGTGGAGCGAGTTCAAGGTAGCCATAGGAGGTGTAGGTGTTGATCCTCTCCTTAGTTGCAGCGTCAAGAGCATTGTATATGATCTCCTGAATTACATACGGTGGTTGGCCATGCGTCGGGCATGATCGTAGTAGGTCCTTAAACCTTTCCCAAACAGTCGCCAGAGCCTCACCAGGCTTTTGTTTGAAAGCCGTGATTTCTGTCGGATCAATGCCGTCTTAGAAGGAGGAAAGAATTTATTGAGTAACGCGTCCTTGACTTCATTCCAGGTGCGGACTGATCTTGGGGCTAAGCTCTCCAACCACTGCAATGCTTTTCCTGTAAGAGACCAGCGAAAGGCTTTTAGTTGGACATATTCAAGACTTCGTCCATCAGCAATAGTATCACAGAGGTCTAAGAAGGTTAAAATATGTGCCATAGGGCATTCGTTAGGTTTTCCTTCATATTGGTGCCTTCTAATCTCAGTTAGGAAGTTAGGTTTTATTTCAAAATTAGAGGCAGGGATAAGAATTGCCGATTCAGGCACTGTTAGAGCGGGGTGCATATATTGCTTGGCATTCCTAGGGAGGGCATTGATTTGGGCTTCTATTTGCCTCCGACCTTCCTCCTCCCTATCCGCACGCTCCTTAAGTGCTACCTCTCTAATTGTTAGGTCTTCAACCTGCTTCCTTAGTTGCTCAATAAGTTCAGCCTGGTTCGCATTGTCCTCCATGATTCTTTGAGCTTGGGCCCTTAGATGGAAATAATGCTCATGGTCGTCTACTCCTTCAAATTCAGGTGGGCGATCAATGTGTCACATACACCTGCAAAGCCAATCTAGATAGAGACGTGAGATAGGCTATTAGGGCGCGATTGATTGCCTCCCCGGCAACGGCGCCAATTTGTCGTTAGGAGGAGGCTTGATATGTCGAGTAATTACAAATAATAAAGATGTAATATAACGTAAACCAACTCCTAGCCTATGCAAATAATTACAAGACTTCCTCCCGTTGTAGTGGAAGGGTAGTTAGGATCGATCCACGAGGAGGCGTGTCAGCGGGATCCTAGTAGCTTTGGAAATCTCAAGTCTGCGTCGATCAGAAGCCTCGATTTCGACCTTGGACCTCGATGTCGACCTCGGCTGTTGATGTTCTCTGCAACAGAAGACCTGCAGAGACAAAAATAAGTGGTCGATATCGATTGGAAAGGGTCGATATCGATGTCAGTCACGAAATCGATTGGCTCAGACGACTGCTAGTCGACACAGTAGGGTCGATATCGATGTCTGGTGTCGATATCGATGTTCAGCAAACTCCGCAGCGATGATCGCCGTTGACTCAGAAAACTGTCGACGAACTCAGTGGTCGATATCGACGTCTGGTGTCAATAAAAAGAAGTACAAATATGTACATCAATCTCTGATCTGTTTGGATTGCTTACTCTTGCTGCTTTACTTTGCTGTTCGGCGCCTCTAGGTAAGTCCTCCGGGGCTTACTCAAGTTAGAACCTCATACCTGATGTGTCATATAGTGTGTAGGTGTTTCATATGCATAAGAGCATGCCATGTAGTACCATGCTTAGGATCTGCACCTATGAATGAGCATCCGTCTTCTTTATCTGTTTGGAAAGAGAACGGCTATTATCTGTGAGTCTTAGAGTCTTTGCTAAGGTCATAGGACAACCCAATACCATCGGGTTTGTCATAATAGAGTCATCTGAGAGTATGATTTCATGATTATATATATGACTGCGGCGGTGACTGAGTGTCCCACCCCGGCTGAGGTGTGGACTGAGGCATGAGATATACTGCGGCGCCGACCGAGTCGTCTGGCCCCGGTTGAGGCGGACATCCGACCCCGGCTGAGGTACGGATATAAGAGAGATACCCGCCCCGATTGAGGCATAGGTTTGAGAGATATGGGGATATGCCACTTGGCATTTTGTGTGGGATCCCATTTGATCGCTTTCTGCATATATATAAACTGTTAGCATGCTTGTGTGTTGAATATCTCTGCACTGCATTAGAGCATCCTTTATTTAGGTATAGGCACATTATATGTCCTCAGCGAGGTCTTCAGGGCCCGCATGAGTGGCTCGACCTTGACTCGTGGTATAGTTTCAGGTAGTTGATCCTTGCTTGTTCCGTGCTTCTGTGACGAGGGTTTCGTCTGGGACGTTCAGCTAACCGAGAGACCACCAGACTTGACACTTTAGAGGTTTTATACTCATTTTTATTGGTTTTGACCCGGCTCCGCCGAGGTAAGTTGTGTTGTCAATTTCCTTTCCTTATGTTTTGAACCATAAATGGTTTTGAGCGATTTAGTCAAGTAGGACAGGTTATGATCCCCAATGGACCTCTCATGAATTTAGGGTATGAAATCCCTTCTTTTAGCACTCACACTTTGTTTTGAAACTCAACCCGTACTCGAATTGCAAGATCCGAACAAAGGTATCCAATCCTTCAAAACGTAACCCGAATATTTACATTTGGGCCATTACAAAGGTGGTATCAGAGCTTGGGTTGCGCGATTCGAGTACAAATGGGTTGAATTATGATTTTGAAAACCGTCTAATGTGTTTAAATGATTTTGAAGAGTTTTAAAGGGCAAAATGAATTTAGTAGGGCCAAATTAATGAACATAGCTTAATAAACTTGACTTAATGTGAGAAAATCGGAAAAAGGGAAATCGAGTGGGTAGAAAGGCGATAGACCATCCCTTTTGGATGTAGACTTGGGAAAGGGTAGGCAAAACTTAGTTTTGTACTTTACAGAGGGCCTGGAAGACTCCAAGGAGTTTGCACCGTGGTGCTTGGAGTGGCGGGGTTAGGATATAGAGGCCGAGAGGATAGTTGCACCTCCGGTCAGTTGCCCCTCGAAGGGCAGCTTCTAGATAGCTTCTGTGATTTTATATAAATCAGGCCCGAGGGCGACCCCCCGAAGGGGATCAGATCAATTATTGTTGATTGATTTTGTGCTGAGTGTTGTCTTCATTGAGTAAGAATTCTGTTTGTTACTCTACTTGATGTCTGTTGGCTATGAGTTGAGCTTCTGTGTGAATGGTATAGCGGGAGAGTCCCTCCTTACTCTGTAGTCGGGATTTCAGTACTTGTAAAGCAATCTTTTCCGTTATTTAACTGACTGTGTCATTTTCTTTTCATTTCGCCTTCTGTTCAACAGATTTCTAAGGTTGACAATTGTCGAAGAGTGTATTCCTTTCATTTCGTTTCCTCATCTCCCATGTCCTTACATGATGTCTTAATGATTCCTTCATTTTCCTTCTTTTCCTTTCCTTTCTTTTCTCTCCTTTACTATTCTTTTCTTCTTCGTCTCTTTCTTTAATCCTCTTCGATAGATGTTTTTATCGAGTCCTCTCTATGATATTACCGTCTTCCATGGGAAATTGGATTGGGAATCTAATCAAATTCGGGATTTCTATTCGGGTGCATTGATTACTTGGGTGTGTGATGGAGTATGGTACTTGACGCCGTAGGTCATGCCACGACTAACATTAATGTACTAGAATATCAACTTCAAATAACCTAAGTTTCTCTATATGATTCTGAGTCTAATGGGATGAATTGTTTTGTCGAATCATCCCTCTCGATTCTTGCGATGGTCATCGAGTGTCTTCTTATCATGAGACTTTGTCCACAGCTCGACCACTCTTCGTTGGGAAAACAATTTAGGTACTCTTTTCTCTTACCCAAATGAGTCATGCAAGCATTCCAAGGGAAATGAGCTCTTGAGTCAGTGAGTTGATGTTGCCCTTGGAGATTTCTGTTTGGTTATCATTGTAGTCCCATCTGTGATTACATGACCTGATATGAACTTGTGATAAATATATGTCCTATTCAGCTAATTGTTAATTTGAAAATGTCTCCCTATATCGTTGTCATTCTCGAGTTGGGACCTTGTATTTAGTCTCATCATCCTGAGCCTAGTTACGTATTTGACTCCGTAAGGAATCCTGGTTGTCCGCTCCTGTCTCTCCCCTATCTCTGTTAACTTGGGACCCCTGTGTTATCTTATGGAAGAAGTGTCGACACGAGGAAGAGAACGACAGACGGATAACATCAGAGCGGCGCAGCGGAAGCATAGCGGGTCCATAACCCACGGGTCTCCAAACTGATGTCATCAACAACCTTGAAGGACGAGTACGCAGTGGATTTGTAGATATGCCTTAGGAAAAGGGGCGCTCCCCATTCGAGCTTCTAACCTCCCTTGTGATGATTGAGAATGATGATTGTGTGCAATAGGCCTAGATGTGTTCTGATTTTGATGCGTTGATGTTGTTAATATTGATATTTGAGTTGTTGGTGAGTATGGCCTGGTTTCCTTTGCATATGAGGCATGGGTTAATGATGCTAGTGAGTAGATGGTTGTTGAGGTGTCAACAAGTTTTGACGTAGTGGGTATGCTTGATGATCTTCCTTTCTTCTCTTTCCTTTACTTTCCTTTTCCTTTCTTCCCTTTTCTTCTCATTTCTTCTCTTAAGGATTAGGGTCCCATTTGCAGTAGGATTAGAGGGGTGTATAGGAGGACTAGAAGTCGTAGGTTCCGATCGTTGATGAAAAGAGATATGAACATAGGTAGGAGACATTGGTTTAGGCAAGACCGAGAGAGTTTCTAGGACTGGTAGGAAACAGTGGTTAGGAATTTTCAGATGAGCCTTCTAGGTAGGCCTTAGATGGAGCATCGGATGAGAATGGCAAGATTTGCGGAATTAAGGTTGTAGTGTAGGCGAGTAAATTTGGATGAAGGATAGAGTAAATCCGTTTAGGCATCCTTGAGGGAAGATATGAGCAGACTGGGCATGTTTAATTTAGGAGCTCTCATGGAGAGGATGTGATAATGGGTAGGTTGTCGTACTAGGAGTAATAGCAATGTTGTCGAGGAGCGAATTGTGGATGATGCCAATGCTTGGTGACTAGGGTGGCTTGAGGAGTTGTAGACCTTGGGACATAGGTTATTCGTACTGTGAGTAGGAACGACCTTGGTAAGGAATGAATTATGGATATCGTTAAGGTTTGAGTGACTAGGACTGCTTGTAAATTTGTGGACCTTGGGATTCGAGTTGTTTATATGATAAGGGGGCAGGATGTGAGATCGATATTGAGGTTTGCTACTGGGAATTGAGGATACTTGCTAGAATTGCGATTGGAGGAATAATAGAGGGGATTGAATGTTTTTAGAATAGGAAGAAATTGTAATTGGGATGCGTGACAGTGATTGAATGTTGAGGTGCTAGGAAAAGAAAAATGAGATTTGAGGAAAGGCCTATAGCAACGAAAATGTATCGTTAAGGGTGATCATGAGTTTGATTGATTGGGTTTAGAGATAAGAAGATTCTGAATGACGAATATGGGAACTAGTCCAGGTGGAGGACATGATGATACTAATAATTGCGAGATTTTGGGAATTCAATAAATTGTGATGCCTTGGGTGAATTCGAATAAGAATGATGTAGAATTTCTCATGGAAAGAGTGTTAGTGCTTAAGGTTAGTAAGAGGTAAGTTGTATTTGTTTGAGGATTTTAGTCTAAGATGAAGTAGGAGTCTACTACTATAAGGAACTAGAGTAAGACGAGATGAGGGATCAAAGTTATTTAGGAAAATAGTGGGATTTCGAATAATGAATTAGTATTGTGAGTAAGTGGAAATGTTATGAACTTTGGGAAGTAAGAAGGTACGATTTAGATTAGATATGTTCTAAGGAGTTAGATGGGCAAGACAGGTTTGTTGACCACTTGGGTATAAGTAAGGTTGAGGAGACTAGACGGGTCGTGTTATGGGTTATTTCTGGTTGGCTCTGACGTAGAATCCGACAAGTGAGGACAATTAGTAGTGATAGAACTTTTCGGCCTAGATGAGTAAGGTGTTTATGTCATTTTGGGTATGTGAGTAGCTTAAGAAATGAACCCTTACTTGCGATATTGAGGATACGGAATGTGAGAATGTAATTATGTGAGGATGGCAATATGAGTTGGTTCTTTAGAGGTGGATTAGAAATAAGTGTGCTTATTCGTATGGAAGTATGATAAGAGTATTGGAGCGATTTGAGAATTTGTAGAGATAAAGATCGGAAGGATTTTAAGGGAACAGAGAGAATGAACAAATTTGGGAAGAAGCACCTAGATTGATCGTGTACTTGATAGAGGTTTTGATAAGAGTATGTAATATTGGGATCGATCTATGATTGCTTAGAGAATTATAATTTTAGAATATGTGTGTTCTAGCTGATTAGATGGAACGTGAGATTGTGAGCTTGAGATCTTGTGCTAGGTGATTCTTAGCGGACTCGTTGACCTGAGCTTTGAGAGATATAGTGAATGAATTGGGACTAGATTTTGACCTTGAGACTTTTGGTGAATGAAATTAAGGAAGATGCCTATGAGTTTTATTCTAAAGGGAGCGAGATGCGGTTGTATTTGGAAGCTGTAGCATGTTTGAGTGACTGAACCTAGCTTAGACTTGACCTTGACTTCGGGAGTTGGTGGTGGCGTCCTGTTCTGATTGATGACGATATACAGATTTCCTGATTTTCCTTGTAATTGTTGATGATGTTACATGTTGAGGGAGAGGCTTGATGTGATAGGCCCTTTTTTGTGTGATGATGTGTAAAGTATGATGGTATTTTGCAATATTTGATGTGGTTCTTGTTATGATGTACCCTCCGGGTTGATTGGTTATCTGGTATACGAGATTATGCATTTTTCTAACTTATGATCCATGACATGATTGAGACTGATAGAATTAACACTGACTCTACAAACGGAAACTAGGAAGAAAAAATGGGATTAGCCCTTAGAGGTGGATGACTCCACCTCTTGAGTTCTGAGACTTGCTTGACTAACTTGAGATTTTTGAAAGATTTTGGGTTGGTTAAAGAGAAAGGAAGTTTCGCTTGGTTTTAAAATGGTTATAGTCTCGGGGACGAGACTTGTTTTTAGAGGTGGATAATGTAAGAACCGAGATTTTTAAAGATATTATTTATATAAATTATAGATTTTATTCTAATTTAAATTTCATTAAGTTCTAAGACTCCGAAATTTTTTGAAAGTTGCGTCCTCAAGTAACTGGTTTATTTTATTTTCTCGAGACCAATTCCGGCATAAACTTGTTATCTAAATTTGAAAATGAAATTTATTCCGCTTTATTCTTCCGAGGCTTGAAAATATTTACGGGTTTCGTTGTTTAATTCTGATTCAAATATTTATTTTAAATTTATTTTAATTGTGTCGGGTTAAGAACGGAAAGCAGGTTTCTGGATTTATTTTCGGGTATTAAATTTGACTTTTATACCCACTCTCACACTCAACATCTCTTACCCCTCTCCCTATTCTAGCTGGTAGCCCAACCCCACTTCCCCACCTTCCATTTCACTGTTCATTCCCAGCTATACTACCCTCCTCACCTCTTCTTTTACCTCAGAAGCCCCACACCCAAAACCTTCATTTCACACCCAATCTATCCTCCATACATCACCCACTTGCTTCACCTTCAAAGCAAGCTCCTCTCTCCTCTCTTTCTCCTTCACAAAGAGTCACAAAACAGCCTTTGCCCTCTTGTTTTCCGTCGAGCCAAACCACTCAAACACAGCTCCCCTTGTCTTTGATTCGAGCCACCACCATCGGCTCCTTTCTCTCCTATTCTTCTCCACCAGCTGAGTACCACTACCAGCTCCCTCTCCTCGTCAATTGTCGTCGTCGAACAACCACCAGCTTCCCCTCATCGTCGTCAGAAAATCGAGCTTCTTGTTTCGCCGCTAAGAAGACGACATTCGTTTCTCCTCGCTCCCGTGAAGTATCCAAGCTCCTCCTCCCTCAGAGTAGTAGCAGCAGCGACTAGGAGTCCCCGTCGAAGCCCATGAGCCCCCCCCCCTTGAAGCTAGGCCAAGTCGTATTCGCACCCAACTTCCCTGATTTTTCGGTTCCACTTCGGTAAGCTCCAAACATCCCGTTTTCGACTCCAATCTGTGCAAAGCTTGAACTTTAACCCCCCCCCCTTCACTCTCCCAGGCTAAGTACTGTTCGAGTTCACCTTCGTTGGAGCCAAATCGAGCCCATTGGACGTTTTTCCGGCGAGAACTTCGAATCGCGGTGAGCTCTTCTTCTCTCTTCTTACTTACTCCGTTTGAGTTCTTTTGTGTGGGTTGGGGTCGGGGGAAAGACTGTAGAGTAGTCGGGACTGGATTGGGCTAGAAATGAAGCTCCGGCGAGAGCTCGGTTCTTCGTCCCCTTCTCCCGTTTCAAGTCGTGAGCAGAGGTTGAAGAAATGGTCCAGGCCCCGGTTTTCTTCTTTTCTTTTTCCTTACCTTCTGGTCCGGTTCAAGCAAAAAAAAAAGGGGACCGGTTCACTAAATTAAATCTGGGAGTTGGGTTGTGGGTCGGGTCTCGGCTGGCAAGTGGATCCGGATTTTGGATTGTTGTTTGGGCCTTCTTTTGTTTTGATTGAGAATTGGTTAAAAATGTGGTTTTATCTATTTATTTACATATTATTATCTTAAGTGCTATAAAATTATTTAATTAGTTATTATGAAATTTATTCTGATTTATATAATTAATTAATTAATTCTGCAATTTATTTATTATAAGATTATTTAAAAATAGGTTTATTTGGGTGTTTATTGAATTGGTTATATATTGTTTTAAAGTTGTTAGTGTGAATACATAACCCATTGACTTGTTAATTCTCTATTACTTAATAAATTATTTATATGTTTTGAATTAATTATTCACTTATTTAATTTGCTTTGTTGAGATTTATTTATGTGAACAACTTATTTGTTAAGAATTGTCATTTAAATGGTTAATTGAATTATTTAAGTTGTTTAAAGTATTTCTAAATGTCGGAACCAATTTTTTGACTTGACTTGTTGAAATGGATTTAAAAAGAGCTTTAAATGTTTGATAAAGGCTTTTTGGATAAATAATATTTTAACGGAAAGTATTTGACGGATTGACCTAACTTGGACCTGATTGACTTAACTGGGATGTTTGGATTCTGAATCGGACTTGATTATAACTTCATTATGAAAATGGCTTGGACTGAGAACTGGATCGGTATTATGGAAATTTGAAATGTTGGCATGACGGAACTGATATAAGATATTACGAGACGAGATGAGAAATTAAAAATGAGATGATAATGTTGATGCTGATGAGATGATGTCGGGATGTGAAAATGAGATGTTTTAAACTATCTACTTTTATGGAGTTTTTATGTGTGTTTATTATGCTTAGTGTAAGTAGACTTAGACTTATAAATGTTTATTCATATTTACTAGGTGATCTCTGATCTGTTTGGATTGCTTACTCTTGCTGTTTTACTTTGTTGTTCGGCGCCTCCATGTAAGTCATCCGGGGCTTACTCAAGTTAGAACCTCATGCCTGATGTGTCATATAGTGTGTAGGTGTTTCATATGCATAAGAGCATGCCATGTAGTACCATGCTTAGGATCTGCTCCTATGAATGAGCATCCGTTTTCTTTATGCGTTTGGAAAGAGAACGATCGTTATCTGTGAGTCTTAGAGTCTTTGCTAGGGTCATAGGACAACCCAGTGCCATCGGGTTTGTCCTGATAGAGTCATTTGAGAGTATGATTTCATGATTATATATATGACTGCGGCGGTGACCGAATGTCCCACCCCGACTGAGGTGTGGACTGAGGCATGAGATATACTGCGGCACCGACCGAATCGTCCGTCCCCGGTTGAGGCGGACATCCGACCCCGGCTGAGGTACGGATATAAGAGAGATACCCGCCCCGATTGAGGCATGAGTTTGAGAGATATGGGGATATGCCACTTGGCATTCTGTGCGGGATCCCATTTAATCGCTTTCTGCATATATATAAACTGTTAGCATGCTTGTGTGTTTAATATCTCTGCACTACATTAGAGCATCCTTTATTTAGGTATAGGCACATTATATGTCCTCAGCGAGGTCTTCAGGGCCCGCATGAATGGCTCGACCTTGACTCGTGGTATAGTTTCAGGTAGTTGATCCTTGCTTGGTCCGTGCTTCTGTGATGAGGATTTCGTCTGGGACGTTCAGCTAATCGAGAGACCACCAGACTCGACACTTTAGAGGTTTTGTACTTGAAGGTTCGATAATGCATAACTAAGTAGAATAAAGATACTCTAGAAGGGGGGTTGAATAGAGTATGTTAACTTTTCGCTGACAATCTCAAGACTTTTGAAACGCTTTCTAAACCTTTGGGAGTAAACTCAATTCTTTCAATTGAGATACCTGAAGCACAACAAAGTTATACAATTCGAAACAAGTGCGGAAATAATGGTAAAGCAATAATTAAAGAACACGATGAATTGTTTACGAGGTTCGGCTCCTTTAAGGCTTAGTCCCCGCCTAGGGTTCTTCCATAACCCTAGGATTCAACAGGCTTTATTGATTCACAAAACATAGGATCCTAATAGCTCACCGAGAAGCCTCTCTCCTATACAATTGCAATCTAGTCAACTCTCGTTCCCTTGGAGTCCTAGACCAATCTAGAAGAGCCCCACCACTCTCAGCTATCTAGTACAATCCTCTTACACTCGTGAATCAATAACCTAGTGCACACTTCCTGAGTTGTAAACTCTCGAGTATAACACTCTCTCAGAATATATCCTATAAGCTCACTGTGTAACTCTCAAATGCTTTGAAACAAAAGATAAGACTCTTAACACCTAGCAGAGAGTACACGTAGAAGAAAGATTGAATTGAGGGTTGAGTGTGCGTTATAAATCAATGTTCGTCAGAGTTCAACTCTCTCTTTCTTCTTTCTTCTTCATCTCCTTTTATACTTGATCAAATCGGCGCCAAGAATCTTCACCCAACAGCTACTTGAAATCATGGCTTAGGAGGGATCTTCGCAATCTTCTATTTTGGGAAACTGCGAAGCCACCATCCACCTAATTTGATCTTCATATCTTTCAGCTTTAAGGAAGGAGATTTCTTCGAAATCTTTGCTGTATGGTTAGTATAACATATGTATAATAATATTTGGAAACCATACATAGATAATATATATAAGATAATAACTAAAATACAGGTTTTGAATTTCATCAATACAGCTTTGGCTTCAAGACCTTTGACACAAGCTTTGTGTCAAAGCCTTTGAAACCATTTCCGATTTTCATCAAGGGAGTGGAGTTATCAATCTCCCCCTTGATGAAAGACAAAACCTGTGCATCCATGTAACTTAGTCAAGCAGGTATATCATATATATATAAAAAATCGGACTAAGTACCTGCAGGGGTTAGACAAATGTTGGATCATATAAGTTCAAAACCAATGATAAACGCATCCAACAAAAGAAGGCAAAATAAGGTCTTCCAAGACCCTATACTTCAAAGCGGTTTAAAGTCTAACCAAGTTTAAAGTCTAACCAATCTCCCCCTTTTTGTCTTTCAACAAAGGGAGGAGTATGACAACAGTCACCAAAAGTTTTGAAAAGAGGGCCAGGAGTGTTAGAGAGTTAGATCAAGGGTCAGGATAGGGGTTCAGGGTTCATCGTCTTGAGCACCATCCTTGATCAGCATCTTCAACTCAAATAACAGCTTGGCCATCTCTCTCATCTCAAACATCAACTCGTGGTGCAACTCCTTGATGTCCAGGCGAACTTCCTCCAAACCCAACTCCAGGTTCTTCATGCATTCATCGATGGCAGAGCTAGTGGGAAGAGCTTTTGAAGAAGAAGAGGCAAGGCTCCAAGTCCCTTGAGGGGTCTGAGTTATGCCGTTCTTCTCAAAGCTCTTGGAGTCAAATTTTCCCGTATGATGTAGTTGTTCTTCATTTTCAAAATCAATTTTAGAAGCTTTGAAGACACGGGTCAAGAGGTTTGCGAATGGGAGGGGAGTTCCTTTTCTGGCTTTTCGGGTGTGAGCAATGGATCCTAAAATGGTATTGGCCAGATCAAGATCATGGCCATTCAATATACGGTACAGGAGGACCATAGCATTGTCAGTGAGGAGGGAGCCAGAGTTGATTCAGGGTAAAAGACATCTCACAATAATGTTAAAGATGATTTTGGCTTCAAGTGTGAGGGACGAGTGGGTGAGTTGTTTGGTGGTGCTGCTTGATGCTTCGGGAAGCAGGTATTTGGCATGGGCAAGAGTAACACACTGGTCTTTTGTGGGGGTTTGAGGGGAGGGTGGACTTGGTTTGGGAAGACCAAGGAGTTCAGCGAAGTCAAGGGAGTTAAACATGATTCTAACCCCTTTGACGACTGACTCTAGAGTCCAGCCTTCATCGGTGTGCTTGGCTTTGAGGTTTATGTAGAAGAGACGGGTGCGTTGGGGGTAGTACTCAGATTCAAAGTTCAGCAGGGTCCATGCAGGGGTTTGTTTGAGAAGGGAGATGCAGGGTAGGTTCAAAGCTTCTAAAAAATTAAAATCGATAAAATCATAACAATAAATCCTACGAGTTTTGAACTCGTCTACCCATTTGCCAGCCATCTCAGCATTCTCAAACCAGGAGGAGGGTAAGGATTGGTTTACCTGGATAAGTGCAGGGGGATCGACGGCAGGCTCATCGTTCTTTCTTCGGGCTTTTGTTGGAGCGGTCGACTTAACGGGCGCTTCAAATCTTTTGAGAGTGGCTTTCCTGGAGCGCTTGGAAGGTGGAGACATCTTGGCTTTAGAGGCCTTGCGCTTCTTTGGGGACGGGGGAGGAGGAGGAGGAGTAGGAGAGGGAACAGGTTCCGGCTCCTCTTCCTCTTCTTCCTTAGACCCCGAGACCTCAGCAGACTCCTCAGCTTCATCTCCCTCGGCCTCCTCGTCATCATCAACCTCGTCGTCCTCCTCAGATTCCTCTTCCTCTAGTTCCTCTCCTGCTGGAACCTCCTTCTCCGCTTCTCTCTTGGCCTCTTCCTCGGCCTTTTTCTTTTTCTGGGCCTCTTCCTCGGCCTCTTTTTCAACATCTCTCTCTAGAACCTCCTCAAGATCTTCCTCTTCCTCCTCTTCCTCAGCAATGATCTTTTTCTTTCCCTTAAGCTTCCTACTGAGGGGCGTCTTTTTCAGGCGCTTCGTGGATAGTTTGATTTCGGCAAGGGTGCTCTCAGGGACGGTGCTCAGGACAGTGGTCTCAGGGGTAGGTTCGGGTTGAGGGGAAGTCACGAGGGGGATCTGACGACCTTTGGAGGTAGCGCCAAGTCTTTTGAGGGTGGAGGTTTTCTTGGATTTGGTTGCCATGGATACGAACGGTAAAAAAATTTCAGAGAAAGGATGAAGAAGATGGTTTAAAGGTCAGAGAGAATAGAGAGAATCGGTGGGCTCTGAAGATGTGAATAGTGGGGGTAATGATTGTGTGGTTTAAAAAGGGAGCGGGTGAGGTAAGTTGATGGGACAAGATGGTAGTTTCCCAAGGTAATAACTCTAACTCATCATAACAACTGTCATATTTTCAAAATCAGTCTTACCAAAACAATTTTAAAATTTGAACAAAGAGTCGTTTGAATCTTAATGGTTAAGGCAAGATGTTTATCCGATTTAAAAAATTTCCACAAATAAAAATATAATCGGATAACATGCAATAAAAAGATTTTCCTGAAGGTAACGATGAAGTAAAGATATTTAAACTTCCTTTTTTCAAAAATATTTGATCAAATATCTAAAAAGATACCAACCAAATATATGATCCGTTATATGTGCTCTACTGTTCAGTTCACAACCTTTGAAATGAGGTTCAAAGGTCTTGACACTGAGTAGAAGTTTTCTTTCGTAAAGAAAAAGCTCCCCCTACGAAAGTGCATCCCTGTTAAGCATTCCGATTTCACGTCTAATGAAGGTTAACATGTCCTCTGCCAATGGCTTAGTAAAAATGTCAGCCCATTGATAATCAGTTGATATAAATGATATTGACACATCACCTTTTTCCACATGGACTCTAATGAAATGATGCCTCACATCAATATGTTTGGTCCTTGAATGCTGAACGAGATTCTTTGTAATGGAGATGGCACTTGTGTTGTCACACTTAATGGGAATGTTTTTGAGGTCGATGCCAAGATCTCTCATTTTTTGAGCAATCCAAAGGATTTGGGAGCAGCATGCTCCAACGGCTATGTATTCGGCTTCGGCAGTGGAAAGAGCAACTGAGTTTTGTTTCTTTGAGTGCAAACTAATCAAGGATGCCCCTAAGAATTGGCAACATCCCGATGTGCTCTTCCTTTCCACCTTATAGCCTGCAAAGTCTGCAGCAGAATACCCAATTAGTGTAAAATCTCTTTGCTTAGGGTACCACAAGCCAAGCTCTTTGGTTCCATTTAGATATCAAAAGATCCTCTTCACAGCCACGAGGTGAGATTCTTTAGGGTCAGCTTGAAACCTAGCACAAATGCAAACACTAAACATGATGTCAGGTCTACTAGCAGTAAGATATAATAAAGATCCAATCATCCCTCAATACTCCTTTTGATTGACACTCTTCCCGGTCTTGTCTTGATCTAAGGACAAGGTTGAGCTCATGGGTGTCTTGGCTGCTTTGGATTGATCCATCTTAAACTTCTTCAAGAGATCCTTAGTATACTTGCTTTGGTTGACAAAGATCCCTCTCTTAGATTGATGAACTTGCAACCCCAGAAAGAAGTTGAGTTCTCCCATTAAGCTCATCTCAAATTCACTGCACATTATATCGGAAAATTCCTTGCACAAAGATGTGTTAGTAGCACCAAACAATATATCATCAACGTATATTTGGATAACCAATATGTCCTTTCCTTTGGTCTTGATGAAAAGAGTCTTGTCGATCAACCCCCTTTTAAAATCATTTTCTAAAAGATATTTTGACAAGCGCTCATACCAAGCTCGTGGGGCTTGTTTCAAACCATATAGCGCTTTGTCTAGTTTGTAAACATGATTAGGAAATTCCGAACTTTTAAAACCTGGGGGTTGAGCCACATAAACATCTTCTTCTAAGAAACCATTAAGAAATGCACACTTGACATCCATTTGATATAATTTTATGCCCATAAAAGATGCAAATGCTAATAAAATGCGAATGGCTTCAAGCCTAGCTACGGGAGCAAAAGTCTCCTCGTAGTCTATACCTTCCTCTTGATTGTAGCCTTGAGCAACAAGCCTTGCTTTGTTCCTCACGACCTTACCATTCTCATCTAGCTTGTTCCGAAATACCCAACGTGTGCCAATGACTGATTGATGCTTTGGCCTAGGCTTCAAGGTCCAGAATTTATTCCTTTCAAATTCGTTAAGCTCACTTTGCATAGCAATGATCCAGTCTGGCTCTTGAAGGGCCTCATCCACCTTCTTTGGTTCTACAAGTGAAACAAAAGCGTGAAAAGCACAAAGATTTTTAAGTTTAGAATGAGTTTGAACACTAGATGTAGGGTCAGAGATGATATCCTGTAATGGGTGTGACGAGGAGTATTTGAACTTTCTCTTGCTAGTCTCAGCTCCCTGGTTCGTCACATCAACAAGATTTGTTTGAGGTCCATCTGACTCCATCGATACATTATGCTCAGTTACTGCAGTATCTGACGTCACAATAGCTTTGGACTGCGCTTCAAGACCTTGAGCCAACTCCTCAGCGTTAAGAATCTGATCCTACATGTTCCTCTTCTCTGTGTTCTTAGTAGCAATATCATCACCATCCTCATTCTCTGTATGGCTGTTAAGATCTAAATCCGCAACACTTTCACTTAAAGAACCGTCATTGCATTCATCAAATATAACATGAATACTTTCCTCAACCATCTTGATCCTTTTATTGAAGATTCTATATTCTTTGCTACTTGTGGAGTAGCCAAGAAATATACCTTCATCACTACGTGCATCACATTTCCCAATGTTATCTTTTCCATTGTTATGAACAAAACAAGTACAACCAAAGGGTTTGAAATACGATATAAGGGGTTTGCGGCCTTTGAAAAGTTCATAAGGAGTTTTCTTTAAGATGGAACGAATAAGACATCGATTCAAAATATAGTTAGCTGTGTTAACAACTTCAGCCCAATAGGTTTTAGGTAGTGCATTTTCTAAAAGCATAGTCCTGGCCATGTCCTCTAGGGTGCGGTTCTTTCGTTCCACAACCCCATTCTGTTGAGGTGTCCTAGGAGCAGAAATATTATGGGGGATGCCATATTTAGCACAAAACAAATCAAACTGAATTTGATCAAACTCCCTACCATGATCACTTCGAATTGACACTATGGGCTCGTTTCTCAAAGTTTACAACTCCTTACAAAGTTTTGAAAACTCAAATAAAGCCTCTGATTTTTCTTTTAAAAATGCAACCCAAGTATATCTCGAAAAATCATCAACAACAACAAGCATGTACTTTTTACCATTGGGAGATTTGACTCGCATAGGACCACATAAATCCATATGTAAAAGTTCAAGGGGTCTAGAAGTACTTACAACCTTTTGGGTTTGAAAGAGCTGCGTGTTTGTTTACCTCGTGTGCATGCTTTGCACATCTCAATACCTTTGAAGTCCTTCTCAGGTAGTCCTCTTACAAGCCCTTTGGACACAAGCTTTTGTAGTGTATGTGGGCTTACATGACCGAGTCTCCTGTGCTAGAGCTTTGGATCGTCCATCAAAGCCTTTAGGCAGGTTAAGCTTCCTTGTGCCACTTGCTCAGCATTCACGGCATAGATGTTGCTATAACGATAGGCAATTAGAACTATTTCACCTGTATCTTCTCTGCGCACTAAACATCTTTTCTTGTTAAATCCAACATCATTACCATTATCACATAGTTGAGAAACACTAAGCAAATTATACTTCAAACCATCAACAAGATAAACATTTTTAATACTATGGTTAGGATCACTCCCAACACTACCGATACCAACGATGTCACACTTTCCTTTGTCACCAAGAGTGATTGTTCCAGTGGATTGCTTCTTCAGTTCATGGAAGAGAGACCTCTTCCCACTCATATGTCTAGAGCATCCACTATCAATAATCCATTTTTGCTCTTTCACCTTGGTGATCTCCTGCAAAACAAAAATCAACCTTTGTGGCTAGACCAATAAGCAAATTTAGATCCTTTATTGGGATAAACCATATTTGGTAAAATAGTCCCTTTGGTGACCCAAACTTGCGTTATCCGTTCTTTTCTCAAGTGAATAGGAAATGTATTGCGAATAATATGAGGATCCTTTCTTCTATAGGGGCAGGTCTCTCTTACATGTCCCTTTCTTGCACAGTGGTGACATATAGCAGAGGTTCTGCTTCCTTTTGCCTTTACAAAAGTTTTAATGTGTTGCTTCTTTAAAAACCTCGGGTTGTAACCCATACCACTTCTGTTTATAGAACTTTGTTGCTCACCCAACATCCTATCAAGAGTGCCCTTGGACTTGGTAAAACTTGTGAGGGCTGTCTGTTGGTCTTGAATCTTCTTATTCAGGGAGATCTTCTCGCTCTCTAAGTCATGATGTTCACTTCTTAGAGACGAGAGATCTTGCTTGAGTTCAGATTTCTCTGAGTCAAGAGTCTTGACTTTAATGTCAAGACCCGAATAAGAGGTTTCTTTCCACAATAGTTCTTTCCTGGTCCATGTTTTTCTTAATAAGAGTGTTGGTTTGGGCAATAAGCTTCTCTTCATTGGCAATCATATTAGAAAGGAATTTCGATAGTACCTCTTTTGGACTTGCCATAAGTTCTCTTACAGTTACCTCAAGTTGCTCATCGTGGGATTCATCTCCTGAGGCCATGATGTAAGGACTGAATGTATTTTATATTATTATATTAATATATTTGAGTAAATAAATGATTATTTTATTCAATCGGTAGAAATGTGAGAAACCCATCCTCGAGTGTACGTTTGATTTTAAAAACATTCCGGCATCGTTTTGAGAATTTAGATTTTAACGGATTTAATTCTGCCTTCGAGCTCCGAGTTTTGATAAAATTAATTTAATTCCGTTATCTTGTAATTAGTAAATTAAATTTTATTTAATTTGATTTAGTCGGGATTCGATCGGGCGAGCGGGTTTTGAGTGTTTTCCGCTAATTTTGGATTGGTATTGTGGTAATCCTATTTTATTTTTCCCTTTTCTTTACTCTCTCTCTCTCTCTCTCTCTCTCTCTCTCCGGGGTCCCCCTCCCTCACCCCACTCCACCTTCCTCTGCATACATTTTTTTACACCCAATTGCCCTCTGCAGCCTGCATCCTCAGCCTCTCCTGCCTCACCCATCTTTCTCTTGTTGTAAGAATCTGTAGCCCTCACCCTCTCAATTCCCCTCCTCTCTTTCACTTACCTTAGAACCCACAAAACCCCTTCCATTGGAGCCTTGCCGAGAGCTGTAAGCTCCAAAGGCAACACCTTTGCCTTGTCCGCCACCACCCTGCACCACCATCACCCACCTCTGACGCCATTGGAGCTGCATCTCCAAGCACTCCTGAGCCCCGCAGCCCCGGATGTTGCCAAGCCGTCATCACTCTTCTTTGCTCCGTTTCAATCCACCTTCACCACCCGCGGCCTTCACCTCATCCTCCCCTCTGGATGGACAGCAGTAGCAGCCGGTCGCCTCTGTTCTCCCTCCAACATCGGAGTGCGCCCGAGCCGCCGGCAAGACCGCCGCCGCCCTCCTTCATCGCTCCCCTGTTTTCCGATCGCGCAGCGGTAAGCTCCTTCCCCCTTTTCCTGCTCAAAAGCTTTGTGAAGCGGCACCTTACACCTCTCCTCCATTCTTGTCGTCAATCACCCCGAAGCCACCATGATCAGCTGGAGCCACCAGGAGCCGCCAAAGCAGCCCTCGGAACACCCCGGAATCCGTTTTCGAAGACCTCGGTAATTTCCCTCTCCCTTCCTCCTCATTGCTCTCATTTGATTTTGCTTCCATGGGTCATGGTCGGAATCTTGTGTCGGTTGAGTGGGCAAAGTCTGGGTCAGAACGGAGCTCCGGTGAGCCTGGGTTCCTTCTTCTTTCTCCTCCATTTCCGCTGTCGAGCTCTGTTGCTGAAGGTAGGGGAAGAAGACGAAGCTCTTCCTTGAGTGGGCCTAATTTCTGGGCCTAAATCCTCGGGTCTGGGCCAGATCTGCTCCATCCTTCTGGGTCTCTTTTCTTTTTCTTCCTTTACTGGCCGGGTTCTTTTCTGGATCCGGGTGGGGACTGGATTTGGGTCGGGTTCTTCTTCCATTCTGGGCTGGGTACGAGTGGGCTGTGGGCAAATTGTTTTGGGCTCGGGTTGGGTTGTTTCCTTTGGGTTATTTAAAGAGATGGTTATGTGTTTTATATGTTGTGTTATATATATGGCTAAATAGGTTATATGTTATGTTATATATATATGTGTGTTATATGTTTTATTATTTCTGATTTTAGGAAAATGAATTTATATATTTATATGTCCTGAAATTATTAATATTTATATCTAATAGGGTTTTAAAAGTGATATTTATTGTTATGGAGTTATATATATATATACATGGTTATTGTTTTGAGATTTTATAATAGTAAGTGTTAAATTATTTGAATATTAATATTATTTTGGGGATTGATTATAATTATAAATTCTGGAAAATTAATCATTTCATATTGTTTAATGTTTTAAAATAATATTTATTAGGTTATTTAATTGATGCATTTTATGGAGATTTAAACTTGTGAGTTAGAAATTTTAAAGTGAATTGTTGGTTTTGATTTATAAATATGATTTGTGAACATAGGGTTATTTTGATGATTTAATATTGGAATTTATATAATGTTTTGAATAAGAAACATGCCGGAATTATTTTATAACATGATTTTGGGAAATTGACTTTAAGGCTTAAATGTTTAATGTCGGAATTTGGCCAAGTATGATTTGAGAATTATTTTGAATATGAGTTGAATTAATTTGGATTTAAGATTTTGGAAAACGGTTTTACTATCGGTTGGTTTTGAGGATGTTGAGAACTTGGGTTCCGTATGTATGAATGTGAACCGGTAGCTTATGGAAATGACTTGATGATAGGTGTGTATTGCTTTTGGATTGCTTTGGACTTACATTTGGGCCCTTGCTTGTGTTATCTTGCTGTTCTGCATCAACAGGTAAGTATCCTACGACACTTACTCAGTATCCTGGACCTCCTGCCTGATGTGTCATGTAATGTGTAGTTTTGTTGCATATTAAAGCATGCCATGTAGTATCATGCTTGGATTACATTGAACTGAGCATGTGTTTACTTTGTGTGTTTGAAACAGAATGGCCGTTATCTGTGATAGTCCTAGAGTCTTTGCTAGGGTCATAGGGTAGCCTAGCCCCATCGGGTGCCCTGAGTCTATCGAGTCGATATGAGCATGATATGATAGCCCAGCACCATCGGGCAAGATTTACGTATTTTTTATATATGTTATGATGATACCGTGGGTGAGTGCACGACCACGAGGATATGCTATGCTATAGCAACGAACTGGCCAGTCTCTGCACTAACAGGAAGGCGTGCAGAGGTAGGAGAGGGATATGCCACTTGGCATTGTCTTGGGCCCTTTACAGTTCTTTTCCGCATATTATATATCCTAGGGGCATGATAGTGTGATTTAAATCTTGTACCGCATTAGTCATCTTTTGTTTAGGCATAGGCATGTTATGTGGCCTCAGCGCGGTCAGAGGACCCGCAGGCGATCACCAGGCCTGACTTCGTGGATAGTGTTAGGTACCGCTCTTGTTGCTCCATGCTTCTGTGACGGGGAAATCTTTTGGCGAATCGAAGAATCCGGCTAATATATTCTAACTTGACAAATGGCAATCACCCACTTTGTTTTGGTTTTGACCCGGCTCTGCCGTGGCTTTTGTATTTAAATTATATTTTCGCTTTACTTTCGTTAAACTGAATTATGAAACTTCGACTGATTAGAGGTTTGAAACCTCGACCCGTACCTGAATTGCAACATCCGAACGAAGGTATCCGACCTTCGAAACGTATCCCGGATATTTATATCCGGGCCGTTACAAAGTTAGTATCAGAGCGAGGTTGTGCAATTCGGGTACGCAAGGGTCGAGTGTATGTTTTAGAAAAACCGCCCATGGATTTCAAAAGATTTGAAAGCGTTTTAAACGGGCAAAATGAACTTAATATGCCTAACTCAATTGGACTAAATATGAACTTGACTTGTTATAAAAGAGGAAAAAAAACGACCTAATAAGGGATCGAGTGGGTAGAAAAGGCGATAGACCATCCCTATTGGATGTAGTCGGAAACGGGTAGGCAAAATACTAGCTTGTTCTTTACAGATGGGTCGGGAAGACTCCAAGGAGATCATTGTAATTGTCATTATCTGATTCTACGATTGAGTGCTTGATATGCTAAAGATTTGATTGTTATGTTCTAACTATTGAATGAATATTGAACGGTCTGTGCGAACGGGATAGCGGGAGTACCATTTTTCTTCTTATATGGTTAAGCTCAGTTTTGTGGAACCGCCCCTTTCCTTATGAATCCTTTGATAGTTCAATCGAGTCCTCCCTTCGAATATCGGGCTCCTCCAGGGGAAATCGGGTTGGTAAGCATAGCATTTCTGAAATCATGGTTGGATATGAGGGTTACTTGGGGAGAGTATCGAAAGTTGGCTTTTGATGTCATTCCAAGTTAGAAAGTAAGTGTTTCCTAGGTTATCTTTCCTGATTCTTATGACGATCGACCGGTGTCATCTTGCCATAAAAGTTATATCCGAGTCTCACGGGAAAGATGATTGATGAGTAAGTTAGGAAAAGTCAATGGTTGCCCTTAGGGATCTCTGTCCGGTTGTAATGGTGACACTCTCTGAATCTCATGACATGATTTTGTAACATCCTGCATGTACCGTGCGAATGCTTCTTAGTAAAATGTTGCTCATGTTATTACACCTGTGATTAGTTGCATTGCTTAGCCTCGTGTTATACCTTACTTTCTATCATGGTTATATGTTGTCATATCATGTCTACTTGGCCTATTGTATTGCTCGTATGATTGATTGGAAGCATGAACCACATGATATGAGTCTATATGATTGTTCTTCTTCTGAATTAGGTCCATGATAGTGTGATCGACTCTTCTTTGTATGAATGCCTCATAGGACGTGCTCCTTAGCATGCTCGCCGATGATGCCTCGATGCTTATCATTCATCTTGTGACAAGAATCTATAGCATGCCCGTCTATTTTGTCTTCCTTAGATTAACTATTGTAGATTACCTTGCATATGATGGTATTGTGTGTTCCTTGCAGTAAATGGAGAATATGTGTTATAAATGAGCATTGATGAGTGCATGTTTTGTCATATTATGTGTTGATTCGAACTCATGTCCCCATATTCTCGTCACATTTCCCATTACTTAGACTTGCATTATACATCGTTACATTCCTTCCCATGCTTCTATATTATTGGAAGGTGATTGAATTGAAGTTTTGCTTAATGTCGAGTAATCAATCAAGTGCATGTATGTGCCATATGTTATATTGAGCCATTAGTAACATATAGACCCCTTGGTTGTGACTTGTTCGAATTTATGCCTTGCCTACATTATCGTTGATTCTCTCTTGAGCTAGGTCCCTGTTAGTGTGGCTCTTTCCTCTTTCCGTTCTCTTAACATGTTTCACTCGTCCTGATTAGCTTAATGTTGAATTCGATGATTGACTAGCCTTCCGTGATGGTCAAACCTAGCATGCTTACATGGTTAAAATGTCTATTACGCTATGATGGCTTCTCGTGCTTGCATGAACCTATGACTTGACACCTCGCTTGATCACACACCACTCTATATCATGATTTTGCATATACATGACGCATGAATATCGAAATGAATCTAGTTGAATTACCTTAATTGTACACATGTTCGATATGTGCTATTAGTATCATGTAATCCTTATGACTTCCAATATGAACCGCTAAATGATCACGTGTTGTACTTGTTCTATGATGCGATAACTATAGTACCATATATGTACTCTATGATGGTTCGTTCTTAGCATGATTATAATCTAGCACCCATGATGTCCTTCTTGTTACCTTGATGATGCCTCATGTTTCGTGAATATTATGTTGAACTCCTCTTAATGACTCTTGACTATGCTTGTATCACCTCATGTATCGCTAGTATCATATAGGACTCAAGCTTTCTAAATGTATCTCGTCATATGATTTCGTGCCATGCTTGCCCTAATATATCATCATTGTTGGTTCCGTCTATCTTGCTTGAATCTGCTAGGCATATCTGCTCCATGGAATAATAGAATGTTAGCTTATTTCAGATACGTCAGCATCGGACTTGATTGTGTCTTTGATATGAATACGAATGTTGCCCCGAGATAGGTACATGTTAGTGTGGATTGATGTGATTGATATGCTCCATAATGAATTCGTGCGTGTTGTCACAATTGTGACCCTATAGACCTTCTTAAGGGCATCATTACTATTCCCGAGTCAGAGTCTTGTCTCTAGTCATGTCGTCTTTAGCTTTGGTCTATTCCGTCTCCGAAAGAAACATTGGGTCGTCCGCTCTTGTCACTCCCCTATCTCCGCTAACTTAAACTCCTACGCGTTACCTTGGATAAGCGACCACATGGAAAAGGGATCGGGAAGACAAATTGCGATAGAGCAGCGCAGCGGAAGCGTGGGCCCATAACCCACGGGCCTCAGGATCGATAATGGTGACGGAACGAGCTCGCTTTGAGGATTACGATTGTTGAGTACGATATGACTTGCAAGTGGGAGCGTCCTCTATTCGAATTGCTAACCCTTTCTGAGCTTGTTGATGATGATATTGCATTGACTTGATGTTGAAAGCTGCTTGTTGATATGATGATTGTTGCTTGATTGTCTGTTGACTATGATGATATGATTCGATGCCTTACAATCCTAATGTGCCTTGATGACTTGATGGGATGCTATTCAGAGTTGCTAAGCATGATCTAAATTCCTTTCCTATATAGTATGAACTACAAATGCCGAGAATCTGAACTGTTATTAGCTAAGATTATGATGAAACTTGCTAGTTTGAATTGACTTTATTCATATATGGTGTTATGTGATAATTTCGAGCAGGACGGTAAATTGAGACTTTTGCTACTTGTTGCAATGCTTAATGATGCTAGTTGATATGATGTAGTCCTTATGTGCAATAATGTCCATGATTGCTTCTTCTTTGAACATGTGAGTGAGGTCCTTTTGGTTGAGAGGTCAGAGAGTGGAGAAAGGTTGCGAGTGATTAGAATGATCGACTGTGGTAAGGGAAAGTTGCAGAAGAGGGGTGTTGACTTAGGTTGGACCGAGTGGGTTCGGGAATTATAAGAGGTGATGCTTGGTGGTTTCGATGAGCTCTTAGGTGAATCTTGGATAAGGGGTATGGTTAAGGATAGGTTGGTTAGGTAGTGACCGAGAAGATTTTATTGAAGATGCATGGTTAGAAGGGTTCTACGTTGTGACATCTTGGGAAGAGTGAGAAATGTAAGAAATGACCTTTGGGGGTATCGAGGACATAGTATGCAGGGGTGCTCGGGTGTGAAAACAGAGATGAGGGTTGGATTCTTAGAGGTGGATTGCTAGTGAGAGCGCTTGGTGAAATGAGGGGTGAGACTGGAGTATCAAAATGAGTTTGGGTTCTTTGGGGATATTATCCGAGTTGGTGAGTTTAGATGAGGATTGGTTTTGGCTTGGGAGTTGGGGACGAGCGAGCGGGGTTGCGTTTTATTTTAACTTGTATGATGTGCAAAAATTTCTTGATTATGTGATTAGCTAATATGTACTGGCATGATGTTAGATAGCGACCATGATAAACCAGATACGACCTGATATTACATGTTGATATGCAATATTGAAATCTAGTTGACGGTGACAAGTATTATCATGAAATAGTGGTACATTGCTATCCTACTATGTTGTTCTAGAAGCATGTTATGATGTGTTGTATGAATCATGAAATAATGATATGTTGCTATGTGAGAGCATGATGTTATATTATGATCAGGGTTGTTAAATGATGAATATTGATTCGGATTATGAATCTGACTTATATATATAGGAGATAATGGTGCGTGATTGCTAAGTGATCGTTATATGACATTGTATGAGTTGAGCTGATGTTTTGCGAGTATGCTGACGTTTTGGTGATTCACATATTGACTGACTTTTCCCTTTTGCTGAATCTTAATAACCTGACCTTGATGTGTTGATGTGTTGACAATGGGTTTTGGTTCATTAATTCTGTGATGAGAGATACTTTTATGACTTTTGGTGTGATGTTGAGGCATTGTGATGATTGTGTTATGTCGTTGAGATGCATATTATGACCCTTAGTATGATATGGAGATGTTGATGTGACCTTGTGGCACTACTCTGGTATATGTTGAGACTTGTTGTGTGATGCGTTGATTGGAGATTAGATGGTTATACAGTTATGCATTTCTTATGGCTTATGCATCTTGCTTGAATTGAGACTGATAGATTGATTCGATTCTGGAAACTAGGAAGAGAATATGGGATTAGCCCTTAGAGGTGGATGACTCCACCTCCTACCTTCTGACTTTGATTGATTGGTATGAGAGAAACTGATTTGGTTTTTGGGAAGATTTTGACGAAATCTCGATTTGAAAGGATTTGACTTGTTTTGGTGTAAGCTGCTTGATTAAACGTTGAAATTGAAAATTTGAGCGGTTTTAAAAATGGCCACCTTGGGGTTTTAAAGAAGTTGAGAGTTCCAATGATTTGTATGACAACCTTTCCATTTGCAAACGCTTTGAGAATTTACGAACTGGATTTACATTATGATGTCTCACGAAGCGGATACAAGCATTGTATAGGGGCGCTTATAGATTGCTTGCTAAGACCTAGTCGAACGCTATAATGCTTTTAGAGTTGTGACACTTCCGAAAAGTCGAAGCGAGGATGTGATAGGGGCGCTTATTACACACTCGACAAGGCCCATTTGGAGATGTCACGACCGTGACCAGGATGTTGTGAGAATCCCGGAAGATGCAACCGAGATGATTACAAGATCCTTGGACATGGTCCTCGGACTCACCGATTTTAAAACTTCACCCCCTTTGCTTTAAAATGATTTTAGTCTCGGGGACGAGACTTGTTTTTAGAGGTGGATAAATGTAAGGACTGAATGTATTTTATATTATTATATTAATATATTTGAGTAAATAAATGATTATTTTATTCAATCGGTAGAAATGCGAGAAACCCGTCCTCGAGTGTACGTTTGATTTTAAAAATATTCCGGCATCGTTTAGAGAATTTAGATTTTAACGGATTTAATTCCGCCTTCGAGCTCCGAGTTTTGATAAAATTAATTTAATTCCGTTATCTTGTAATTAGTAAATTAAATTTTATTTAATTTGATTTAGTCGGGATTCGATCGGGCGAGCGGGTTTTGAGTCTTTTCCGCTAATTTTGGATTGGTATTGTGGTAATCCTATTTTATTTTTCCCTTTTCTTTATTCTCTCTCTCTCTCTCTCTCTCTCTCTCTCTCTCTCTCTCCGGGGTCCCCCTCCCTCACCCCACTCCACCTTTCTCTACATACATTTTTTTACACCCAATTGCCCTCTGCAGCCTGCATCCTCAGCCTCTCCTGCCTCACCCATCTTTCTCTTGTTGTAAGAATCTGTAGCCCTCACCCTCTCAATTCCCCTCCTCTCTTTCACTTACCTTAGAACCCACAAAACTCCTTCCATTGGAGCCTTGCCGAGAGCTGTAAGCTCCAAAGGCAACACCTTTGCCTAGTCCGCCACCACCCTGCACCACCATCACCCACGTCTGACGCCATTGGAGCTGCATCTCCAAGCACTCCCGAGCCCCGCAGCCCCGGATGTTACCAAGCCGCCATCACTCTTCTTTGCTCCGTTTCAATCCACCTTCACCACCCGCGGCCTTCACCTCATCCTCCCCTCTAGATGGACAGCAGTAATAGCCGGTCGCCTCTGTTCTCCCTCCAACATCTGAGTGCGCCCGAGCCGCCGGCAGGACCGCCGCCGCCGCCCTCCTTCATCGCTCCCCTGTTTTCCTATCGCGCAGCGGTAAGCTCCTTCCCCCTTTTTCTGCTCAAAAGCTTTGTGAAGCCGCACCTTAAACCTCTCCTCCATTCTTGTCGTCAATCACCCCGAAGCCACCATGATCAGCTGGAGCCACCAGGAGCCGCCGAAGCAGCCCTTGGAACACCCCGGAATCCGTTTTCGAAGACCTCGGTAATTTCCCTCTCCCTCCCTCCTCATTGCTCTCGTTTGATTTTGCTTCCGTGGGTCATGGTCGGAATCTTGTGTCGGTTAAGTGGGCAAAGTCTGGGTCAGAACGGAGCTCCGGCGAGCCTGGGTTCCTTCTTCTTTCTCCTCCATTTCCGCTGTCGAGCTCTGTTGCTGAAGGTAGGGGAAGAAGACGAAGCTCTTCCTTGAGTGGGTCTAATTTCTGGGCCTAAATCCTCGGGTCTGGGCCAGATCTGCTCCATCCTTCTGGGTCTCTTTTCTTTTTCTTCCTTTACTGGCCGGGTTCTTTTCTGGATCCGGGTGGGGACTGGATTTGGGTCGGGTTCTTCTTCCATTCTGGGCTGGGTACGAGTGGGCTGTGGGCAAATTGTTTTGGGCTCGGGTTGGGTTGTTTCCTTTGGGTTATTTAAAGAGATGGTTATGTGTTTTATATGTTGTGTTATATATATGGCTAAATAGGTTATATGTTATGTTATATATATATGTGTGTTATATGTTTTATTATTTCTGATTTTAGGAAAATGAATTTATATATTTATATGTCCTGAAATTATTAATATTTATATCTAATAGGGTTTTAAAAGTGATATTTATTGTTATGGAGTTATATATATATATATATACATGGTTATTGTTTTGAGATTTTATAATAGTAAGTGTTAAATTATTTGAATATTAATATTATTTTGGGGATTGATTATAATTATAAATTCTGGAAAATTAATCATTTCATATTGTTTAATGTTTTAAAATAATATTTATTGGGTTATTTAATTGATGCATTTTATGGAGTTTTAAACTTGTGAGTTAGAAATTTTAAAGTGAATTGTTGGTTTTGATTTATAAATATGATTTGTGAACATAGGGTTATTTTGATGATTTAACATTGGAATTTATATAATGTTTTGAATAAGAAACATGCCGGAATTATTTTATAACATGATTTTGGAAAATTGACTTTAAGGCTTAAATGTTTAATGTCAGAATTTTGCCAAGTATTATTTGAGAATTATTTTGAATATGAGTTGACTTAATTTGGATTTAAGATTTTGGAAAACGGTTTTACTATCGGTTGGTTTTGAGGATGTTGAGAACTTGGGTTCCGTATGTATGAATGTGAAGCGGTAGCTTATGGAAATGACTTGATGATAGGTGTGTATTGCTTTTGGATTGCTTTGGACTTACATTTGGGCCTTTGCTTGTGTTATCTTGCTGTTCTGCATCAACAGGTAAGTATCCTACGGGACTTACTCAGTAACCTGGACCTCCTGCCTGATGTGTCATGTAATGTGTAGTTTTGTTGCATATTAAAGCATGACATGTAGTATCATGCTAGGATTGCATTGAACTGAGCATGTGTTTACTTTGTGTGTTTGAAACAGAACGGCCGTTATCTGTGATAGTCCTAGAGTCTTTGCTAGGGTCATAGGGTAGCCTAGCCCCATCGGGTGCCCTGAGTCTATCGAGTCGATATGAGCATGATATGATAGCCCAGCACCATCGGGCAAGATTTACGTATTTTTTTATATATGTTATGATGATACCATGGGTGAGTGCACCACCACGAGGATATGCTATGCTATAGCAATGAACTGGCCAGTCTCTGCACTAACGAGAAGGGGTGTAGAGGTAGGAGAGGGATATGCCACTTGGCATTGTTTTGGGCCCTTTATAGTTCTTTTCCGCATATTATATATACTAGGGGCATGATAGTGTGATTTAAATCTTGTACCACATTAGTCATCTTTTGTTTAGGCATAGGCATGGTATGTGGCCTCAGCGCGGTCAGAGGACCCGCAGGCGATCACCAGGCCTGACTTCGTGGATAGTGTTAGGTACCGCTCTTGTTGCTCCATGCTTCTGTGACGGGGAAATCTTTTGGGGAATCGAAGAATCCAGCTAATATATTCTAACTTGACAAATGGCAATCACCCACTTTGTTTTGGTTTTGACCCGGCTCTGCTGTGGCTTTTGTATCTAAATTATATTTCAGCTTTACTTTCGTTAAACTGAATTATGAAACTTTGACTGATTAGAGGTTTGAAACCTCGACCCGTACTTGAATTGCAACATCCGAACGAAGGTATCCGACCTTCGAAACGTATCCCGGATATTTATATCCGGGCCGTTACACATGAGACAAATGTTGGCCTTCTCATCATCTGAATCTGAGTCACCTGAGTCAGAATCACTCCAAGCTGCCACCATGGCTTTCTTTTTCCATCTATCACCTTTCTTGAACTAGCTCTTCTTCTTTTGAGGGCAATCTTTCACTAGATGGTCTGTTTCACCACATTCAAAACAAGACAAAGGTTTAGTCTTCTTGTCATATTTGTTGTATTGAGACTTACCTCGAAATTTAGAAGACTCTAATCCATCTTTGTTGTTGAATTGCTTCTTCATCTTGATGATTCGAGAAAGACCCCTTGTAATGAGAGCAAAGGGATCATCCTCATCATCATCCTCATCTTCAGAATCAGACACATCTTTGGGCTCATCCTTCTTAAATTTGAGTGCCAAGTTCTTAGTGCTTGTTGGGATTTCTCCATCGTCTTCATTGAGAATCATCTCATGTGTGATCAACTTCCCAAGCAAGTCATCAAGGGGTAGAGTGGTGAGATTTTGGGCTTCCTCTATCGCTGTCACTTTAGGGCCCCATTTGTCTTTTGGGAGGCACCTCAATATCTTTCTTACTTTCTCAACATTTTCAAAGGTCTTGCCGAGAGAGTCAAGGTTGTTCGTGATTTCCATGAATCGTGTAAACATGGCCTTGATAGACTCATCAGGCTTCATTTTGAAAAGTCCATACTTTCGAAGGAAGATACTGATCTTGGTGTCCTTCACTTGACTGGTTCCTTCGTAGGTGACAACTAACTTGTCCCAAATCTCTTTAGCCGACCTACAAGATGAAATACGATTAAACTCATCAGTACTAAGACCACAATATAGTAAGTTAATGGCCTTATAGTTCTTAGAAACGAGTTCAAGATCCGCTTGGATGTATTCGTCCTCAGTCTTCGCGACTTTGCTTCCATTAGGTCCTTCTTTCTCAGGAATCTTTGGACCATTCTCTATAATGTTCCAAAGTTCCAGATCTTGATCTATAATGAACATTTTCATCAAGGACCTCTAGTGGACAAAGTTATTTCCCACAAAGAGCGGTGGTCTATTGGTAGACCTCCCTTGGGCAAATCCTCCACTTGCTTCACCAGACATGATCACAACTCACAAGATTGTTAGATCAAAAAGCAGTTAGTAAGGCTCTGATACCAATTGAAGGTTCGATAATGTATAACTAAGTAGAATAAAGATACTCTAGAAGGGGGGTTGAATACAGTATGCCAACTTTTCGCTGACAATCTCAAAACTTTTGAAACGCTTTCCAAACCTCTGGGAGTAAACTCAATTCTTTCATTTGGGATACCTGAAGCACAACAAAGTTATACAATTCGAAACAAGTGCGGAAATAATGGCAAAGCAATAAGTAAAGAACACGATGAATTGTTAACGAGGTTCGGCTCCTTTAAGGCTTAGTCCCCGCCTAGGGTTCTTCCATAACCCTAGGATTCAACAGGCTTTATTGATTCATAAAACTTAGGATCCTAATAGCTCACCGAGAAGCCTCTCTCCTATACAATTGCAATCTAGTCAACTCTCGTTCCCTTGGAGTCCTAGACCAATCTAGAAGAGCCCCACCACTCTCAGCTATCTAGTACAATCCTCTTACACTCGTGAATCAATAACCTAGTGCACACTTCCTGAGTTATAAACTCTCGAGTATAACATCTCTCAGAATATATCCTATAAGATCACTGTGTAACTCTCAAATGCTTTGAAACAAAAGATAAGACTCTTAACACCTAGCATAGAGTACACGTAGAAGAAAGATTGACTTGAGGGCTGAGTGTGCGTTATAAATCAATGTTCGTCAGAGTTCAACTCTCTCTTTCTTCTTTCTTTTTCATTTCCTTTTATACTTGATCAAATCGGCGCCAAGAATCTTCACCCAACGGCTACTTGAAATCATGGCTTAGGAGGGATCTTCGCAATCTTCTATTTTGGGAAACTGTGAAGCCACCATCCACCTGATTTGATCTTCATATCTTTCATCTTTAAGGAAGGAGATTTCTTCGAAATCTTTGCTGTATGGTTAGTATAACATATGTATAATAATATTTGGAAACCATACATAGATAAAATATATAAGATAATAACTAAAATACAGGTTTTGAATTTCATCAATACAGCTTTGGCTTCAAGACCTTTGACACAAGCTTTATGTCAAAGCCTTTGAAACCATTTCCGATTTTCATCAAGGGAGTGGAGTTATCAATACTCATTTTTATTGGTTTTGACCCGGCTCCGCCGAGGTAAGTTGTGTTGTCAATTTCTTTTCCTTATGTTTTGTACCATAAATGGTTTTGAGCGATTTAGTCAAGTAGGACAGGTTATGATCCCCAATGGACCTCTCGCGAATTTAGGGCATGAAATCCCTTCTTTTAGCACTCACACTTTGTTTTGAAACTCAACCCGTACTCGAATTGCAAGATCCGAACAAAGATATCCAATCCTTCAAAACGTAACCCGAATATTTACATTTGGGCCGTTACACTATCGAAGGTTTGATGCCATACTTCGAGGCCATGTGGTTGTGAGATTATACAGAGAACATCTTTTTGGATGCATGAACACCATCCCCCAAAAAATAGTCATCAGCCTTATCATGACACTTGTCCAATTGTATGTGGGAAAAAAACTTCTAACTAAAAAAGAAAGTATCACAAAAAAAATATGGTTATCAACAGGTGACAAGGTTGGCGACACATGTCCCCAGAAAATGTTAAAAAAATGTCATTAGTGGTGACACCGATAAGATTGATGACATCTCTCCTTGAAAAAAAAAACAACTAAACTTCTTACCCGAAAAGAAGGTGTCACATAAAAAATGCCATGAGTGGTGACAATGATAAACTTGATGACACCTATCATCGAGAGGGAAAATCATCTTACCCTAAAATAAATAGTAAAAAAATAAAAAATTTGTCATCAAGTGACACCAATAAGGTTGATAATAAATCTCCTCTATTAAAAATAAATTACCCAAAAAGAAAGTGTCACAAAAAATTGCCATTAGTGGTGATACCAATCAACCCAGGTTGATGACACATGTCATTGGATAAAACTTACCCAAAAAAAAAGGTGTCACAAAAAAAAACTATGATAAGTGTTGACACCGATAATTAAGGTTGATGCCACATGTTATCGAATCCATAAATAGTGTTTTCAACTATTATCACCAAATTTCAAACACATTTGATGAATTTTAACTAAGTGGAAATATCTTAACACCATAATAAATAAAATTAACGCAAATCAAACAAAAATAAAGTAATTAATTAGTTTTGCATAACAAACAACTGGTCACTATATTTATCAACAATTGACATCATCAATGTACTAAAATTGGGGCAAACATCGACTTGTGCATAATTGAAAACTAGGATATTTTAGGTGATAAATTAATTGGTTAAGAGTAAAATCTCAATTTGAAAGATATATATTATTAGAAAACTTATGATTATTGAAGTCAAACTCGGAACCGTCACCTCCTCTTTCGTCTACGACCACCAATTTGAATCTATTGAAAGTCGATCGGAGAAAGGAAACCAGGATACAAAAATTAAACTTCTTTTACGGGGTAGAAAGAAAGAGCAATGGAAATACTCAGTGGCGGAGCCAGAACCCGAAGAGGGTGGGGGCACACTGATGATAAACGACAATAAATAACACGAACTCGTACTATACCTAACGTCTTCAATACTACAACATAGAGATAAAAAATAAAAGAGTTCACTAGCACAAAAAATTCGTCATTGCTAATTAGAGTTTTATAATGAAATAGTTCAACTCGTCAGGGGTAAATCCATTTTATGGATTTTTCATACCCTGAAAATGTTAAATGCTAACCTCATTAATTATCATTGCGTTTGAAAATATCTTTTTCAACTTATAGCAGAGAAAGCCCTCAAAGAGAAAATCTTCTCTTATCTTGTTCCGCAAATAAGGCTTGATAATATCCATAGCAGAGAAAGCTCTTTTATGTATAGTTTTTGCAACCGGTAACACGATGAGATGACATACCAAATCAAAAGCGTTGTGAATTCCTACATCGATCATCTTTTTAGAAACATCACTAATATCTTGCAAAGTAGAAAACCTGACATTTTCCCTCATTTAAACTTCCGTAATTTCTTACCTAATAGTCGAATGAGTAATATAATCTCTTATTTCAAAGATATGTTAATCTAAATAAAATATAAAAGCATTGTGGGTTATTTAAATAAGATTTACAGTGATTAAGATACCTTCAATTTTCAAACACTCATAACTTTTTACTCGGATATCGGATTAATGCGTATTATATATCAAAACGAAGCTATCGACGAGGAGAATACATATAGGGGGTTCGTCGGATGAGCGTGGGGGCACGTGCCCCCACATGCCCCCGTTTGGATCCGCCTCTGGAAATACTCGATCAATTGAAAAATTGAATGAACGCATTCACGTACTTGTTCGAATGTCATTTTTTTTTTTTTTGCCGATGACACTCGATCTCTTTGCAAACAACATGAACAACATAGACAGATTCTTGGCAACACTCAATCTCTTTGCCGAGGACACTCGATCTCTATGCAAACAATGTGAACAACCTCAACAGATTCTTGGCTATCTCTACTGTACTTCAAAACATCAGATTGGCAACAAATGAAGCTCCAAAGCTCCATTCACCTAGCGAAATCCTTGATCTTGTCCCCAACTCTCTAACTGAAATTGACGATCTCCAATTGAAATTTACAATCTTGGATGCTTTGATTCCAGCGTAACACCTCTGATTTTCTCCTCCTATGTGTCAATGGTAAATGGGGGAACGAGATTTAAGAGGAAGAAACAATGTGAATGGGGGAGCCAGACCTGAGAAGAGGAAACATCAAAAAAGAGACAAGATGAAGTTTTAATTGGGTATATTAGATTGGGTAATATGGGTATTAAGATTAAAATGGGGACAATTACTTAATTAACTAAAAAAAATGGACAATCTCCTTATTAGAAATCCTAAAGGGACATCTCACTAAAAATCTTTTTTTTTTTTAAAAAAAAAAAGATCTTTCTACCCTATCCATTTAGGATATAAGTTTAGAAACTTAATTTGAAAAGATTCATTATCAAATAAAGCATAAAATATCATTTTAAAAAATATTTCCTAATTAAATTTCTTATTTTATATCTCATAAACTATTATGATCCCCGCGCCATGGCGCGGGTTTTGATAAATAAAATCTTAGTGATATGTTAAATTAATATTATAAAATAATAGTAAAAGTTCAGATTATTAAATGTTTTGAATTAAACCTATTGGTTGAGAAAACAATTATTGTAATATATATATATTATTAATATTAATTTTATGTTTTCTTGTTATTAATTTTATATTTTGAATCAATCCCGTTGTATTTTTTAAAACTACTATAATTATAATTTAGGTTAAAATAATGGATTAATTGAATTTTTTTAAAAAAAATTGATTGAATAACTTACTTTTAAGAAGAGAGTAATATCTCGTCAAAAATGCTTCTCTTTTAATAGTTAGATATAGATATAAGTTAGAAAAAAAAAATTTTTTTGGATTTTAATGTTGTTATGAGATACGGATAAAATTAAGGTCACATTATATTTTGAATGATATTAATATCACGAAAATTTTTCTACCACCCTAAAAAACCCGTGAATATTTTCTTACTGGACAAGTGAAAATTCCAAAAACTAAAGATATTGTAATCATTTTCGTCAAATTAAAATTAGAGGGCAAAACATAGACAAAAGAGAAGGGAGAAGGCAAGTGAAGGGGACAATGCCTCCACGTAGACCTGTCAAAACATGACCCGACCCGAAAAACCCGACCCGTATATACGCCCGATAATTTTACGGGTTTGAACCCGGTGTTTTAGACCCGGGACCCGAAATCGACCCGAACCCGAATTACCCGGGATTTTTAGGGTCAAGACCCGGTGACCCGGTGGGTCAAAACCAATCCGGTGAGTCAGCACTATCTAGACGCCACACAAGCACCAGATTGACCCCACACAGATTCGTACTGCAATTGTATTCGTTAAAGTCACTCATAAGTTAAATAACTTATATATATTTTATAATTATAGTATGTTTAGAACATTTATTTATATAAATATGATTTTTGTATGCTTAAAATATTAATATAATATTATTATAATAGTATTATTATAAATTTAATTATAATATTATTATTTAATTTAATTTGACATATTTATATTACAATTTAATATTGATATTATTTTAATATTTTTAAAAAGTCTTCAAAAAGTTCGAAGTTTTTGACCCGGTGGGTCGACCCGAACCCGGGACAAACCCGGTTTGACTCAACCCGGAATGATCGGTAACTCGATTGATCCGAAACCCGATTTACCCGGGACCCGAATGACCCAAACCCGAACCCGACCCGAATGACCCGTTTGACAGGTCTACCTCCACGTACTGTCGCCAACAGAGAGGGCGAGAGAGGACGCATCACACGTCTCTTGAATAAATTACAATACCAAGCGACCCCTCACTTTCCGAATATTACATTTTTAGCACTCAAAACTCCCACTAATTTATGGTATTTGTTTTTTCATCTTGATGTTTTTTATGGGGATATATTTAATTTCTCGCAACTAGAGCTGGCAAATCGGCTGATCAGGTCGGGTTCGGTTCGGACTCGTTCGGGTCAGATAAATGACGGGTCGGGTCAGTTCAGGTAAATTGTGTCGTCGGGTACTGGTTGGGTGGGGTTCCAGTCGGGTTTGGTCAAAATTAATTTTAAATTGGTCATGCCCATTCGGGTTCAGGTCAAAGCAGGCCAGTTTCATTCAAGTTTCGAATCAAAGGTATAGTTTGTTTGGGTTTCGGGTCGAATCATATTCGACCCATTTGGATAATTAGGTATTTAGGTTGATTTTGATTCAATTGAATATATATTTACGCAAAATACATGATTCGGATAATTCTGATTTATAGGATATGATAAATAAATAAATGATTTTAATTTTTAAGTATTTTACAAGTAAAATGAATGATTCGGATAATTTTGGTTTTCAAAAGATCATAAATAAAATAAATAATTTTAATTTTTAAAGAAGAATAGAAGATATTATATTAGTACTGAGTTAGACCAAAAAAACTAAAAAGAATCTAGCTCGGTCCGATTGTTTTTTTTATATACTTTTTTAATAAGACCCAAGGACTGTAATCAAGCGTAACCACCCCTATTGAGTTGGCCCATATGGCCCTTGCTGTATCTATAACTCTGTAAAGTCGGTAAACATGGAGAAAGATGACAATAACATTGTTTTGTTTGAATCTCCTAATGGAGGTAACTCAAGTAAGTTAGGGGAGATTTTTTTTTTGTATTGTAAATTTGCTTTCATGTGTTTGTACTTTGTAGTTTCATTGCTCATAATTGATGATTTTAAATTGTAATTACTTACTTTGTCACTTGGGTTTGTCATGTTTAGGTCAGGTTGAGAGTCTGGTCAAGTTGGGAGTCAGGTTTGGGTGAGAGTCGGATCAGATCGGATTTGTCTATGTTCATGTTTATTTTGAGTCGAGTCATGTTATGGCCGAGTTTGGTCTCTAGTTCGGGTTACATATGACTCTAGATTTTTGGGCTCAGTCGGATCTGCTCACAACCATAATATTAGTTGTTTTGTGTACTGCTCTTCACAACCATAATTAGTTATTTTGTGTACTGTTCTTCACATTTCCCTAATTTTCATTCATTGACCTTTGCCCTTTTCAATGTGTTAATATTCAAGAAACATGCTTTCCTTTGTGCGGTGGCAGTTGCAGGATTTTTTAGAGGGGGGTGAAATTTTTATTTCGGAAATTTTTTTGTCGGTATATATAATGAATAATGTTTTTTAAAATATATTGAAAGAAAACCATAAATTGTACTATAAATATGATGTTTTATTAAAAAATTTATACAGTAAAATTTTATTTTCCAAAGGAATAGAAGGGGGGGTATTGGAGGAAAACGATGAATATTCCCCATCCTCAAACCATGAATATTCTTATGAAAAATATTAAAAGAAAATAATAAATTTTGATTTAAATATAACAGATGCTAGTGGCGGCCACATGATTTTCTAAAGGGGTGGGGGGCGGAATTTTTGTTACGAAAATTTTTTTTTTCGGTATATATAATGAAGAAGTTTTTAAAAAATATTGAAAGTAAACCATAAATCGTGTTATAAATATGATATTTTATAAAAATCATACGATAAAATTTAATTGTCCAAAGAAATAGAAAGGGGGATATTGGGGGAAAACCATGAATATTCTCCATCCTCAAACAATGAATATTCTTATGAAAAATAATAAAAGAAAACTATAAAATTTAATTCAAATATGACATTTATAATAGAGAAAATTTGGTATGAGTAAAAAATAAACAATGAGGTTTGAGCTTATGACCTCTTGCATTATTTATGCTTTCTTTCCTACATATTCATCAACTAAGCTTTGTGTTCTTTTTGACATTTATTTTTTTTACCTTATTTTTTTTTACTTATTTTTAAATTTCAGGTTCTTTCGCCACTGTAGGGAGGAGCGGCTGCCTCCTCGACCGCCCATGCCTTTGTGAATGGATCGCCAAAACCGAAATCCACTAAAAGAACTTCCCCAAATCAAAACCAAGAACGTACCCCAAATTCCGAAAGAAAAATAAAGATACAGAAAAATGTCATTTGGGATAGCAACTCAAACACAAATAAAAGCAAGAAGAAGAAACAAAAATAAAATCAAGAAGAAGAAACAAAGAAAGAGAAAGATCGATCCAGAAGAAGAACAAGGAAAAACAAGAAGAAAATGGTGGATATATAGAAAGAAAAGAAAAGGAAGGAGCAATTCAGGCGATGGCGAGGGTGCATCACTGAGTTTTGGTGGAGGAAGTGCAGTTTGTTTGATGGTTGTTCTATCTCGGAGACGCCCTTCATCCTTGAGATCTGCTGGCCCATTGGTAGAGGTAAATGTCGTGGTTCACCTCTCCGAAAGTAAATCCCGAACTTACGAACTATGTATAGTGAAAAAGTACGGGGTTGATTCCACACATAGACACATACTTCCGGATTGTGCAACTATCTATTTGACTTGCTTTCCACATCCTTCTGATATAGAGCACAAAAGCTGATGCATTCTTCCATTAAATACCCTTTTGCTATTGATCCTTCCGAACATGATTCTTGTCCTACATAGTTCTTCAACATGAGCAAAAATCACTCTATTGGGTACATCCAATGGAACTGTATAACATCACTAATTAAATCTTCTTTAGTGAAATATATCGGTAAATTATCCATAATATCAAGAAATGATGGTGGGAATATTTTCTCAATCTCACAAAGAGTTATAATGATATGAGAACGCGCCTCCTATAAAGCAATAGTTGTATTAACTTTAGAGCACAAAACTTTGAAGAACTCTACGACATTAATCAACACTGACACCCCATTCTTCGATAAAGAACATTAAACACATAATATGATTAATTGTTGTAGAAGGATATGATGGTCATGACGTTTAAACCCTCTTATAGAACGATCCTTCAAATTCACCATTCGTGCAATACATGAAGCAGAACAATTCAACATTCTTGCCTCAAATAAGCCTAACAAGAATTTATCTTTTCCAACACTGTCCACCTCAAAATCAGCTCTCTTATAGTACTCAACACTAGTTTCCCTTTTTTCCACATGGTATTTCTTTATGATTCCTATTTTTGCAAGGTCTTGTTTGAGAACTTAAATTGTTCTTAGTTTTGCCTTTAGTTCCCATTATTGTGTAGATAACATTTTCAGAAAAATTCTTTTATGTATGCATTGCATCTAAACTATGGGGGAAGAGCTTTTCTGTTGAATACGGAAGTTCATACAATATGCTTTTTTTTTCTTCCACTTATGTTGCTTCTTTTTTGCTAGATTTTTTTCCACCTTTTTGAGTCCCATCGTATGTCTTCTGATCATGTATTCCTTCTTATTTTGTGTGAGCACACCAGTATCCTAAATTTATGAAAGATATTGAGCTTCAATCATCCTAGGAGGAGTTCGCATATATTCTCGCCTATCTTAGAATGACTTTGCATCTCTTCGACACTTATGCGCGTACGTTAAGAACATCCTACTCTTCACATAAGACCATTTATGCCCATTCTTCAAATATCTTGATCCCAGACTTGTGTTGAAATTCGGACATGCATAGTCACCTTTATTACCCCACCTTGATAAATTAGCATATGCATGGAAGTCATTGATACTCCAAAGAAATACATCACGCATTTGAAACATTTGATTGGTTAAAGCATAAAAAATTTCTATCCCCTCTTCCTACAACTCCTTCAATTCTTCAACTAATGGCTCTAAGTATTTATCACTAGGCCCTTTCGATCTATCAAATAGCAATGATATATATATATATATATATGGTTGTTTTCGGATATATATATATATATATATATATATATATATATATATATATATATATATATGGTTGTTTTAAGATATACATAGATGGTTATGGAACTAGCACAATAAGCCAAGTACTATGGTTTAAATTGTGATTGCCAAATGAATTGAATCCATTCGAGGCAATTCCTAGTTGTACGTTCCTCATATCAGCTATGAAACTTGAGTGTTTATCATCCAGATACTTCCAAGCAGAAGAGTCTGTAGGATGCTTAAACCCACCATCAATAACACGCTTTACTTCATGCCATTTCATATGGATTGCTAATTTTGTTGTTTTAAACAACATTAGTAAGCGTGGTTTCAGCAGAAAGTGTCATGCTTGCTTTGCATCTCTAGTGTCCCAAATTAAAAAGTTGCACTTGTTTTCTTCCATCGAGATGTAGTGCATACTGATCATTTGTCAGGTTTGCATCTTCATTTCTAAATAGCATACAACTATTAGGGCAATCATCCACTATTTTAAATAAGAATCCTAAATCATCCACTAACTTCTGGGCTTGATAATAAGATTTAGGAAGGTTAACACCTTCAGGTAAAGTCTTAGAAAAAATCTCAAACAACTCTTGAAAAGAGTTATCTGTCCAACCGTGTAAGCTTTTAGTTTGTAAGATGCGTACATCAAACGACAAGGTAGTGTGCTTCTTAAAACCATGATGTAGAGGGAGATTAGCACCCTCACTCATTGTGACACCATTCTCCATTTTCGATGTAGGTATACATGTAGTTCACATAGAATCTTCAACCAATCTACCCATCTCTATATCCATATAACCACTAAATTCCAACAAGATTTCACCCATCTCCACTAGGTCCTCTAACTCCTCTTAAACCCTTTCACCATGTTTCATTTCAGACCTTATACCTCTCCTAAAATCCATTTTCTTGAAGATGCTTCTGCACAATATCTCTACTAAACAACAACCAGTTTTTACACTTTCTACATGGACAATATATGTAAGAACCAACATCCTTGTTGGCATATGCAATGTCTTAAAATTCATCTAACTTTTCAAAATATGGCCTCGAACATATAGTTCCACAATCAGTCCATGACTTGTCTATAAAGATTGTAATATAGATACTAGATACACCTATATACATACTAGTAAACATTAGGGTAACTGGTATGTGTAGGATTGAAGCACACAATTGTAAGAAAAACATAAGGATTATAATTATTATATTAAGATTCTACAAAGGGCATATCAATTAGATATAGTTTATTTTTTAAAATTTGATTCATCTCTGGGGAAAAAAAATATTATATTCAATTTGAAAATGGTTAAATATTTTATCTCAATTGAAATCCCCTTGATTTAAGAATTATTTACATTTCAAAAGGTTGGCATGACAGATATAAGCAATGTTCCAAAAAATACTTAGTGGATGCTCGACGGAGAGGTGGGGTCAAGGGTCTGGGCGGAGTCGGCGGGGTCTAGGTGGACTTTTTATTTTAGCATGTATTTTTACTTGTAAGCCATGTCAAAGACTTAATAAAAGCTATATAATTTAATAAACTTTCATAATCTTCATAGTTCCATATTGTTCAACCTTTTCCAAAGCCAATAAGCATTAACCATAATGCTTCCTGTTGAATCAACACAAAATCAATAACATAAAATATAATCAAAGTCTAAAACAACCTAGAAGTTGTATAATAAAACTTAAATTTTGAAATATAATCATGGTGGAACATTAAACTTTCGGCAATTGTAAAAAATATGACACTAAGGTTGAGAAAAGACAGGGTTAGCAATGTGATGGACAATGTTGTCACCCTACTTCTTCAACATAACCCATCCCTGGTGTCCTTGCAAAATCCTCATAATTAAGGAACATAAGTGTCTAGTAATTACATTCAAAATTATGATTAATAAAAAACAGATTGAAAGTAAATAGATAATTGGTAAACTTAAATGAATTAATAGACACATATTACTACATTACCATCAAATAGCTTGTATACCTCATCATACTTGTGTCTTACATCATATTGCCAATGAAAAGAGTACGAATCTTTAGAAACCATCTTGAAATTACAATTAAACTAGCTTACCAACTAGTGGAGAGAAAGCTTCCAATATCCAAGACTGTTAAAAGAAAATGAAAAAACAGTTTTGCGATTGTTGAAACCAAAATACATATATGGTGACACACCATAAAATTGCTGACATAGATGAAATAATAAATAAAAATATTACCTAAAAGGCTACACAATATCCATATAATTCATATGCAACCTTGTCATCATTGTGATCAACATAAGACCCCTTCTTTAGTGATCTCAACAACCTCTCATAAGACTCTCTCTCCCATGGATAATTTTCAAATTTCTCCTTGTCACATGCAAGAGCCAAATGTCCTGCACTTAAACTCTTTAATTGCCTATGTAATAACAACTTCGCCATAATCAACTTTTTTTTAGAGTTTTTTCCTCTCAGATGTAAAGCACTACACTAAGTCATTATCAGAGTACTTCCTCTTACCAAAATAAAATCAGATATAGATACTTCCTTAGAGGTGCTACAGAAATGGACTTCACATGGGAGTCCTATGATAACATAAAACTAAACTAAAGAGAAACGAGCAACAAGTCCATCAACTTTAAACCATAACTCCATTTTTTTTTGTCTAAACCTCACAAAGTCTCATCCGATGAATAAGTTGGAAATTCATAATCATCGTGTTGCCCTGTGATAGGACCCCCCCACACAACCATTACTCAAAATCTCATGATGTTCTACTGATAGATGCTTTTTGATGGCATCACAAACATCTGGATATGAGTAAATGTTTGATATGGCAAATAATATTTGTTTCCCAAGGATGCAATATTTCATCCTCTATTAAACACAAACACTTATTTATACAAAATACATGTCAGCATATACAACCAAAAACTCGATGACATAAAAAATATACTTATATATATATCATATAATCACATCAAACTTGCATTTGTATATGTCAATGTCACTCGATGTACCTCCTATAATGAACAAAATCAAACACATATGTAAAAAAATGATGTCAACATGTATGATAAAAAAAACACTAAAACAAAAACACCAAAGTAAACTCCTAACTAACGAACAAAAACACAAACAAACATTACCTCTATGATAACGAACAAAAACAACCACATATGGAAAAAATGATGTTAGCCTATATGATAAAAACACTAGAACAAACAACACCAATATTAAAACTTTAATTGATGAAGACAGAAACACAAATAAACACCTTATTTATGCTTGAAAACTATGGATTTTGGAACAAAAAACACATAAATCACAAACCCCTACTCCTAAACATAGAAGAACCAGTACAACCCTAATGCACAAGCAAACACAAAATCACAAAATGCATACATATTCTGTTTTCAGTTGTAGACATGGATTCAATTTACTAGAGAATACGATCACCCAATGAAACTCAGTAAACGGTTGATCGATTTCATGGAAGAGACAAAGATTGACAAGGAAACTCGCAGGATTTGAAAGTGGAACTGGCAAATAACACATCTCCCCCTACATATAAAGAAGGGGTATTTTTGTTCGAAACAAATGTACAATAAAAGATGGACTTTTTGCAAATTAAATTATAAAGATGGACAATTTTTTAATTTAGGCCTTCTAAGCAGCCTCTTGGGCGCTTTTTCACATAATAGATTATTCTATTTTAAGTAATTAAAGTTGTTGAATTCAAACTCTATGGATAAAACAATTGTAAAACTGCAAGAGAATAAAATATATATATTTAGTTTTTTAAATAAATGAATTAAAGTAGATAAATATATTATATATTTATATATCATGTATCATAGTATATGTTTGTTTTTTTTTTTCAAAAAAGGTTCCGTTAATATTTTACAGCATGTTGATTAGTTACAAGGCTTGACTTCAATCAAAGTTATATTCCTCCACTACTTGAAGTCAACTTTCCTCCCAAGGAAGAAACTAAAGGAAGAAATTAATTAGAAGAAAAAGCATGGAATATGTATATAAAGCACGTACTAGCATCAAAATTGATGTAGATTGAAGCATATGACACTATAGTTAGTGAATACTCAACTTCTTGTATGAATCCAATCAATCACCATGCAAATGAGATTTTTTTATTAAATGGACACCCTTCTTTAACTTTATGCATTCATACTTTTGATCAAATCGACTAACTAGTGTACATATAAATCTCACCATGCAAATATCAAGCAGCTGTAGTAAAAATTAGTTCCTAATTGATCTTGAGTTAAAATTAAGTTGACTAGGCATGAACTGTAGTTGAAAATTGTCGATCATATACCTTTATTATTCAAAAGTTAGGTTAAACCTTGTGAACCATTTTTATTTTTATGGGAAAGGGACTTCAGATAAAACCATTCTTGATTTTGTTTAAAACCATAAATGACATTTGATATTTATTTACTAAGTCATGCTATCGTTAAATATCAATTTGACATTTCAACTATAATTTAGTCATAAATTATTGAAACAATGTTTACATTTACGCACACATATAGGAGAGTTTCAAGTGGAAACACACATTTCCTGTAACGGCCCTGGCTTATGATACTCGAGTTATGTTTTGAGGGATGAAACCCCTCGTTGGATCTTGATTTCCATGTATAGATTGAAGTTTGAAAACATAAATTATTAGTCTTTGAAAGCGGGATTTCGTACCCAAATATCGTGAGGTCCGTTGGAGACCCGGGGTAAACAAGAAAGTCACATATATCACACACACAAGAAAGTCACAACCAAGTTCTCATCATTCATGCTCTTCGTTCATCATAACCAACCATCGTGCATCTCATACCTTATTCAACATAATTCACCATTATTTTACGAAAAATCCCCATATCATACTTAGGTAAATTCACATGCTTACCATTTCATATCGATACCTAGCATATATTCCCTTCCATAAGTTACCACTCATATAACATGCTATTAGCCACACATTCATGCATATACACACATCATACATCATGCCAAGTTAGTCATCAAAGTCCCAAGTTAAACAAGCGTTCTCAACCGGCTAAGGTAATTCGTTGCGATGAACCAACCCTGCGCCGAATGTGGCTTGGGGAAGCACATCACAACCGCTTGCCCCTACACGGAGCAAGTGGATATAGAGGAGACTCACCAAGAAGTGAGGTTCATGAGGAATCCCAACCGCCAAGGATATCAAAATTGGGGTAATCCACCACCCCAATACAACGTTGGGGACTCTTCACTTTACCGAGCTCCAGGCCATCCAGAGAGAGCCAACGAAGGATGACCTCCATCTCATCCTCGATGAGATGATGAGGAACCAACCAAAGACCGACCAAGCCAACAACGCCATCCAAACTCAATTGCATGAGCTCAATGCTCGATTTGGAGAGATGGACATATGGAGGAAGAACGTTGAAACCTAATTGGGTCAACTAGTGGCGCAAATTCCAAGGCCATCTGGAATGCTCCCCAGTCAACCAAAAGCAAATCCCAAGGGGCAAACCGGCCATATCGTTGTAATCAACTTAAAGAGTGGGTGAAAACTCAACGAGCCAAAGACCAATGCGGAATAAGGAGTTACTGAAGAAGCAGTCGACATCAACCAACACCCTATCGATGTCAAGGGCCCTATCGACGTCGACCACAAGGTCGATATCGAGCCTTCTGCAAAGCCAACAAAGCCTCAGACTCCCTCAAGACCGAGTTCTCTAGTCGACATCGACACTCTAGTCGATATCGACCAGTTCAAAGCACCCCAGTCAACCACTTTGGCTCTGAAGAAATCAAAGAAGCTCCCTTTTCCCTCCAAGGCGTTGAAAGACACAGCGGATAGCAAGTTTAGGTGCTTTATAAAGGTGCTACAAGGCTTCAACATCACCATACCACTCACGGAGGCCCTCAATGAGATGTCGACATACATGAAATTCCTCAAAGACATCCTTGCCAAGAAGAGATCCATCGCCGAGATCACCGGAGAGTGCCACAAGATGGAATTCCTTGAGAAGAGAGGTGATCCAAGAAAGTTTGCCGTCACCGTAGGGTTAGGGAAGCATCAATTCAAGGCCCTTTGTGAGCTAGGGGATAGTGTAAGTTTAATGCCCATATCCATATGGCAACAAGTTGGAGTAGGACCATTGAAGCCCATCGACATGAAGCTCTACATGGCGAACAACTCCTTTGTGAGACCCATGAGGATTGTAGATGATGTCCCCGTCAAGGTGGGCAAGTTCTTTGTGCCCAAAGACTTCATCGTGTTGGATATGTCGGAGGATCCAATCGTGTCTATCATTCTTGGTAGGCCATTCCTAGCAACCACAGATGCCAACATCAATGTAAGGAGTGGCGTCCTTTCATTCACAATCGCCAATGAAGTTGTAGATTTTCGCTTCAACCCAATGATGAAGGAGACCAAAAAGCTAGAGGTTAAGACTATCGACATAAGCAAGAACTATGTCCCTTATGAAGAATCAACACAAAGAGCTCTTACCTCTGGAATCCATGGAGAAAGTCTGCTCACACCCGAGGAGGAACAGTTGCGCGATTACTTGTTGACGAAGCTAGGCGCTGAAAAGAAGGTCGATCTTCACTGCACCCAGTCGACGTCGACCAAAGCGATTGACCTCGACCACCATCACTCGATGTCGACCACCACAGACGACTATGAGAGATGCCAATAGCCTAAGTATGGGGTTCACGCTGATGACTCACTCGATGTCGACCACCCCCTATCGATGTTGATTGACCCCCAACCCGAAGATCGTTATTTCGGGTCCGAAAAGGTAAGCTCAGGTATGATTTTGAACCCCCCTCTATCCATTAAAGATGATTATACTAATAGGAGGGTCAAAGCTCCATGGTACACTAACCTTTGCAAGGTAAGGTCAACAAATAAGAAGCCGATAGAATATGATCCGGACAAAGAGCTTAGTGAAGATGATGCCCTATTCACCGAGCTTGGGCATTATGATGATGACCTTGATGATCCAGAAGAAGAGCCTATCACTAAGGGGCCTTACCTTAAAGTGTCGTGAGAGCAATTGAAGAAGTCGGCCTAGCGACTCAAAAGTCTAGAGCGTGTATATAAACTTTATTTAAATTTTAGGTTTTGGTTTGAAAACATTTTTTAAAAAGTGGTTTAGATTTTATGAACTAACAAGTTTCAGGTCGTAAAGCATAAGGATAAAACAAGAAGAAGAAACGAAATAGATCACTTTGGAGCATAAGAGAGCAGTCGACATCGATGAGGCCTATCTATGTTGACCACCCATGGACCCCCGACTTCGACCACCTTCTTACCAGAAAGAGTTGCTATCGACATCGACTGCCCTGGTCGATGTCTATTGCCGGCAACTGCTCGACAACACCTGAAACGTTGCTTCTGCGCGTTAATTTGTGAGTTTCTTCCTTTGCCCTTGTTTTGCTTTGATTTTTATACAGTGAGGTATATTTTAAGTATGGGGTGGGGGAAGAGCTTATGTGCTACATGATTATCTTTGCTTATTTATTTCCTTCATAGCTTCATATTTGCGTTTTTCGGTGAAATTTTTAAATTTTTTATGGCTAAAACTACTGAATGGTTTAGATTTTATGTTGTCTTTGAAGTTTTGAAAAGAATTTAAGGATTTATATCCCCGAAAACAAATCAAGTGTCATGGAGGTATTTACAAAACTCGACAATGCAAAAATAGATCCATTAGAGATATATCAATTAAATTGCCTAGTAAAGGGAAGTCTCAATGAAGTGTGATTTTTAGAGAAAACCATGGAAGGAGGTAAAATTAAAGTTGCTTTTGACATATGCATGATAAGAGGACGGAAGTCTTTATTTTCCATTTGATCATTATTTAGCCTACAATTACCCATGCTTATTAGCCTTTACATTATATTCTAAGCAATATATGATTTATTTCATATTTTCTCCACAAGTTCTTAAATTTCCCATTTTTATACCTTTTTACTCATTGGGGGAATTATGTTGAGAAATGGAAGTCATATTGTGGAGATGTTATATGTTTGATATGTTGTGAGATTATATAAAGTTGAGGGCAGAAGATTTCTAATGGAAAATTTAATGAGTGAAAGAACATCCGGTCACCTAGGAGTTAGGGGAATCGACCCTGCTTGTGGAGGATAAAATTCATGCGAGATCGGACACAAGGTGAGGAGTCCAAAGCGCTAAGTATCCGGGGCCATTCATGACACCCTTTGTTTACGACTCGCGAGAAGGCAACGTTAAGGTTAGAGAGGTAAAATCATATAAGTGAAATAAAGCATTATGAGAGGATGAGAGATGTGAAAATATCACAAAGGAGAAACTGCATCAAAGAAAGAAAGAAAGTTTGAAAGTTCCTCACCGGATTAAGCACCACATTGCCAAAAATAGCCCATCACTATACCTTTACCTTTCATTCCTCTAAATCTTGCATAAAGTCCTTCTGATTATCATTGTTTTGTCACATGAAAGTTGTTTTTGCTTAACCCCTCCTTTTGTGTGAGATATTGTTTTTCATTCACATGCATGAATTTGAAGGCAATAGTACCTTTGCGAGGATAGCAATTTATTGTTAGGGTTATATAAGAATGGATCTATGATGTTGAGAGTTTAGTACTTCCACTGTGTGACCATGAAACATATTGCTTGGGGACAATCAAGCTTATGTATGGGGTGATTTGATGTCCCCTAAATGACCATGTTTTATGCCTCTCTTTTATTCCAATTTCCGTGTTATATTTGCATTATGGTTTGGGAATGCCTTGAATTTGTGTAGTATGTGCATATTTACAAGAAATTGAGGTCTACACAAGTTTTGGTTTAAATGTGCAGAAATTGGAGTGGAATCGAAGCCGAAATGAGAAGTTAAGGACCAGTACAGAGCAGTCGATCTCGACTTATCATCCCGGCATCGACTGGAGAAAAGCCCTAGAGACTAAGTATAAGAAAAAATAAGAAAGACAAGGTACTGGATGAGTAGTTGACATGCCTTTAGATCGACCAAATTGGTCGACGTCAACTGAGCTAAAGTAAAGACGAGATCGAGTAGAAGAATAGCGCTCGAGATCTAGTGAAGTGGTCAATGTCGACTGAACCTATTGACAGTAGCAGACGTGTTTTGACAGTCCGAGTCCGAGAAGTCTACCAAGCCACATTTTTATAGATAGATTTAATCCTTATGGGTATGTTACTATCTACCCTAGGGATATAGTTTATTAGCTAATTAGTTTTTATCTTCTACTTTAATTCTAGATAAGATTTAGATAAACCACTTACACAAGGATTACTTCTCCTAGGCTAGCTATGAGTGGTATGCTATAAATAAAGCCCTTGGGGACTGAGTTTAGGATCATCCAAGCAAACAAAAGACAATCAACAGCAAGTAGAGAGTTTAGGTTTTAGTTTTAGGAAGCTTTAGGGTTTTGGCGTTTGCGAGAGCCGACGTTGGGATTGTGAAGACTTCAAATTTGTTCTTCAAGTTTGTTCTTTTATGAAAGTTAAGTTTTTATTTTATTCAATCATGTTCTCTTCTACCATGAGCGAGTAGTCGCTTTTCTCTCAAGGTCAGGGTAACCCCGACGTTAGCCATGCATGCTTGATATTGTTTGATGTTGATATTTGTTATGTCTTGATCATCTCCTACCTTTTTGTGTTTAGCCCTTATCGAAAGAAAAGGTGTTCATGCTAACAACTTGGATCATAAGCACAAAATTGGTAGAGACAATTAGGTTTATTTGCAAAAATATATCTACTTGTTGGTAACGGCGAAAGCTTGTTCCTTTGATGTGATAGTGTAATTGTCCATCTTACTCTATCTTTTGCATGTGTGGTTAACGTTGTGGTGATCCCTAGCCTTAAGAGTCCTTTTTATATTTATTTAAATCTTTTCAATCATAGCTTTAAACCCTTATATTGTCTGTTCACATCTTCCTTTACATCCTTACATTCTTCGGCCTTTTTTGTTGATAAATTTGGTTTCTGTTTTAGAGGTCAATATCGACTGCACAGGTTGAGATCGAATGCCTTGGATCAATCGACGATTTTATCTGTCAATCGACTTTTGTGACTAACTCGACATCGACTACCTAGTCGACGTCGACAACTTCTGCCTTCTGTGTTTGCAGGTTTGCAACACTCGAGATCGACAACCAAATCGACATCGATTGTACCTGTCGATATCGAGAGCTCCTGGTCAAATTCTGCATAACGTTTTCGCGAACTACTACGGATCCGCTAACACGCTTCCTCGTGGATCGATCCTCCGTAGAAAATTCAGACTTTCTTTTTGATGATGCGATCACATAAAAACATAAAGGACCCTTCCACTATAGTGGAGAAGTCTTGAATTTATTTGAGAGGCTAGGGTTGATCATATTGTTCATATTTTATAATCAATTGTCCCCTACATCATGGCGATAGAGAAACGACCGCATCTTTAACAACGGTAGACAATACTTAGACAAGGTGCATTTCATCTTGGATAGAACAAAAGAATATAGAGAGGCATGGAGGAAAGGTGTGATGTAGACAAAGTAGAGAAAGAAGACAGAGGAGTTTACCGTATGGAAAAAACCGGATATAGGATGGATAAAAGCTAATTTGGACGGGTCAATAAATAACAAAGGGGTTGCTATTGCAAGAGGGGTGCTGAGAGATATTGACTACAGATGGATCAGAGGATTTATCCACCAAATTGGTATATGTTCCATCCCAATGGAAAAAATATGGGGAATCCTTAGATGTCTTCGGATGGCCTGGGAAATGGGATATCATAAGGTTGTGGTAAAAACTGACTCGCGACTTGCCATTATGATGATCCGCAGGAATGTTGCTGAGTGACACCCCTTATTCAGCTTGGTTAGTTAGTGCCAAGGCTTATTCAAGAGGATCTTGGAAATTCTACCTCGATATGTCTTCAAGAAAGCAAATTATGTCGTTGACTCCCCTGCCTTGCTTGCCTTCTCTTTTTCGAGAGGTGTTCATGAGTTGTCGGAGTCTCTTGGGGAGGTTGTGTGGATTATGGACAAAGACGCAAGAGGGAGGGCTACCCCCGCTTAGTTGTTGTGTAGCCATTTCTTATTCCTTCCCTAAGGGAGGCTTGCCTTTCTCTCTCTTTTACTTACTAAAAAAATAATCTTATGATTAGTTTCCCATAAAATTTCTCATATTGTTTATGAAACCCAAAACAACCTAAGTATTTGATTACTTAATAACGTACGCTACTATTATCATGCATATAATATAATTAAATATTACTTTGTACTCTTTCCATTAAAAAATATAAGCCATTTGACTTTTAACATGATTTTTAAGATGATAAAAACTATTTAAATATTTTATTTTGTTAATTTTTAAATAAGTATGAAATTAATAAAAAAAATTAATATTTTATATAGTTTTTGTCTTTTAAAAAGTTAAAAGACTTATATTTTTGAACAAATGTAATATTGATTAAGAATGGCTAAATATTAGCTTAATCTATATAAAAGGATAAATGTTTCATAGTTAAAAGAAAATTAAGATAAAATGAGTAAAATCAAGGGATAAAAAAGTAATTGTTCATATTTGTTGTCTTAATTATCTGCTTGTCCACCATTATTGATTAAATTTCCACCAAATTTTAATAATACCAAAATACCCCTACCCTTTCTTTTCCCTTCCCTTCCCCTCCCATCCCTCCATTTTCCTTTTCCTTTTCCTTTTTTTATTATCGAAGTGCGGACATTCGAACTGGACGACTGACATTTGAACTATTATTAAAAGTTTATGCCGACAAACATACTTTATTCAGTATATATCAGCCTATATATATTTATATTCATTTGTCAGCTTTGACAAAGGATAGAACATAAGCTGACAAAGTATGACAAATACTTGATAAAGAATAGAACATAAGCTGACAAAGCGTGACAAATAGCTGACAAACGAACTGCTAAGATTCTAAATATGACAGATGGAATGCTGAGATTTTAACTATGACATATAGCTGGCAAGCGGAACTATAACATATAGCTAATAAAATTCCGCATCTTTTATGACAAAAAAAATAAGCATCTCAATATCACTCTCTATATCTCAACTAAAGTGAAGAAAATTCAGCATCTTTTATGATGTACCAATTGATATTGTTTTAAAGCAATAAGTGTGCAAGGAATGAGATATTTCATTAATTAAAAATTCAGATACAAGAAACAAAATAAAATGACATTGCCATAATTAAACTAATCAATACATAACCTATTGTAAATTGAGTGAATCTTTAGGAAATTACAGGTTTATGAATAGATGAGGATGAGTTGTTATTATTGTAAATTGAAATGGAAAAACCATCTATTTTTACAAGGAAATCTCACTTGTAAGATGACCTATTGAAATCTACTATCAATTGAAACACTCAGGGACCGTTCGGTATTGATATCTAGATATCAGATATCGGATATCGACCCAGATATATGATATCTAGTGTTTGGTATGGCTAGATATCGTGTTTGATATCCCCCGGATATCATGTGATATCTGATATATGTGTTTGGTATCGCTAGATAACGATATCGCTTGATATCTAGATATCAAATTTGGTCTAATTTGATATACTAATTTTGATGGATGTATCACTTGATATCGATATCACCTGTTATCAATATCTTGATACCGATACCGATATCTTGATATCAAGATATCAACGGATATCGATATCTTGATACCGATACCGATATCGATATCTTGATATCTAGATATCAATACCAAACGGGCCCTCAAGTCTCACCATGCACTACAACCTACTGAAATCGGATCATTGGCTGCTCCCTTATTTGTCCGCTTCCTCATCATTCTCATTACAGAAGATCAAAACATATCTAACATCAATAGAGACTAACAACTACACATAATGCGATTAACATTCAAATAACAACCAAACCGAATTCCTTCGCTCCTTCGGCCTTATCCACTCCTCTGCTTCGATCACATTAACCTCAACCTCTTAATTCCTCCGGTTTTATCTTTGTCCAATCCTTTGAATCTGAAATCAACAACAACCCAGAAAAGGAAGCATTCACATGGAAAAACAACGACATTTGGAGAGATAAACTAAAATTTATGTAGGCAACCGAAAGGATGAAGATCAAGGACAAAGTCGAGGAAGGGGAAGTATTTAGGTTGAAAAGGACAACTAAAAAAGGAGAGGAAGGGAGAGGAAGAAAACTTCTTTTCCGATAAGCTTGTTGAAGAACCGCTTAGCATGAACAAAAGTCACATCGCTGCGGTAATCCCATATCAACGTTATCATCCCATCTATGGATCTCGTTAATGTAAAGACCGGAAGATTTTAAAATATTATTTTATAAATTAAGAATTAATGTTGATTTAATATTGATTTAAATTAGGATGTGAATTCTAAGATCTCGGAAAAAAAAATAATAAAAAATTCCGTCCTCGAGCAATTTACTTTATCTTAAATCTTTCGAAGCAAGCTCCGACATCATCTTACATTTGATTCCGAACGGATTTTATTCTCGCTTTCATATTATGAGATTCAAAAATATTAATCGGATTTCATTATTTTATTTTGATTTGAGATTTCGATAGTGTCGGGATTCGAACTAGCGAACGGGTTTTGAGTTTATTTTTCGGGTATTTGAAATTGGGACTTTGGGACCACTTTAGATTTGTTTCTTATCCCCTTTTCTTCCAATCGACAGTAGAGCAGCAAATATACAACTCTACACTCCTCTCTTTAGCTTGCCCATTTCTACTTCTAGCTAAACACCCATCCATCTCTTCCTCCTCCCTCTACCTCCCTGCTTCCCCACTCTTGGCAAAGTTCCAATACTGATCCTCTGCCCTTGCCCAGCTCCCACGCCAATCTGACCCTTTCCCCCTGTTTCATAAGCAACTCAGGAAAACCCCCTTTTTCCATGTTCTCCCTTCCACCTCAAACCTTCACAAAAAAAAGACATGAATGATGCAAGGACCTCTGTCATCTTCCCCCACCACCACAGACGCCACCAACACCCCCTATCCACCTCTTCTTCCTCCCTTCATCCACCACCGCAACCCTTGCTTCTCTGTTTTTTTGGGCCGTCAACCGAGCGCCCCTGAGCCACCACCCCGAGCGCAGTCCCAGCACTTCCTCCTCCGACGCCAATCCAAGCACGAGAGAGCTCCCAGGAGCTCTAGCGGCCAGACGACGCCCAGAATCCGCCGCCGAGCTGCCACCATGGACCTCCCCTTCCCCTGTTTCTCTTCGAAACATTCGGTAAGGGTTCTCTTCCCCTCTTTTCTGATCGAAATCGAGCGAGAGCTCCACCCTTATGACTCCCACCTTCGACCCAGGTCTGAGCAAAGCTCCCCGAGCCTCCGACGAGCCCCAAGACAGCCCGGGCACCTCCGATGGCGTTCTTCGAATACCTCCGGTGAGCTCCTCCTTCCTCCTTCTCCCCTTCCTCCTTGCTTTGTGTGTGTGTCGGGTACTCGTAGCCGGAGTCGGATCGGGCACCATCGCCGGCGAGCTTCTGAACTCTCTCTCCTTTCTTCGGTTTTCTGGGCATGGGAACCCACAAGAGCTGAGCTCCTTTTGTTCATTCGACAGAAGGGGGAAGAAGAAGTCGTGGGGCCCTCCCTTTGCCACCTCTTCTGCCAACTAAGCTGGGCCCCACCTTTTTTTTAAAACCTGGTTTCGGATCGGGCAAAACAAAAAGGGGTTTTGGGTCTATATTTTGGGCCGGAAATTTGGGTTAAAATAAGGATGACTTGGGCCCATTTTTTTTAGACAAATCTGGGTGGGTTTTAAATATGGGTTTCGGTTTGGTTAGTGAAACATAAGGGCTCGGTTTGGTGTATTGTTAAAAGGGTGGGTCGGTTTTTTATTTTATAAAATATGGGGCTGTTTTGTAATCAAATAAAATGGGTGGTCATTTAAAAGGAGATGATTTTTATTAAATAAAATGGTTGGTTATATAAGGTTGAAAATATTAATTGAAAGTGTTTTAAAGAAAATGATATTTGAAATATTATACTATATTATTTGATATTTAAAAGAGATAATTGTTATTTGAGATTAAAAGATATAAACATTATTTTGAGAATTAAAGGATATTATATAAAAAGAGGATTTTTGGAGATAACTTAAACCTTGTCGGATTTATTTGGATAAAATAATAAAATAAGTTGATTTAAAGAGCAATGGTTTATAAATGGATTTTTCGGATAACTTGACAAAATGTTGTGAATAAAGATTGATCTAACTTGAGATTTTAGAGTTTCGGGAATCTTGGGCAATTGACTTACTTACCTAACTTGGTTTGACTTGATGAATCTTATGTGATGAGTGTGAGCATGATGTTAGGATATCGATAATTGTTTAGTATAATTTATGATATGTTGATATTGATATGATATGTTATATGACGACTATGAGATTATGAGATGTTGGTCTATGAAAGCATGATATGCCTTAAAATGAATATATGTTTAAAAAGGGATATGTTGAGAATGTTATATTATGTTATAATGTGAAATTATGTGGTCGAGATATGAATGATTGTGAATTACGAGCATGACATGAATTATGTTGAGATATTAAAGAACATGAAATATGTGAATTCTTAAATTGACAAGTTAAAGCGTGATGATATATTATATGGTTGATAAGCATGATTATGGATATGTTATATGATGATTAATTAGAGTATGAATATTATGACTTATATATGAGATAATGATGCATGTTCCTAAATGGTCGATATATGGTATAATAATGAGTTGAAATGATATCTGATGAGTTATGCTGATGTTATGCGACGAGATATTGATATGAGATTAGATGTGAGATGGTATACGATGAATTGAGATGATGATGTTGATGTGGAATATGTGATGAGATGAGACTATGTGATGGGATAGCTTAATAATGACAATGAGTTATTTGCCTTACTAGTTGATGTGTAGAGGTTAATGGGCCCCTTTGTGCTTTAGACTTATAATTGTTGCTTATTAAACCATTAGGTGACCTATGACGTGGTTTGGCTTGCTTATACTGGTTATTGCTTTTGCTGTTCTGCAATTCCAGGTAAGTTTCCTACGGGAGCTTACTCAGTAACTCGGACCTCCTGCCTGATGTGTCATATAATATGTAGGTGTTGCATAAGCATCAAAGCATGCCATGTAGTATCATGTTAGGATTGCACTTATGAATGAGCATTCGGTTACTTTGTGTGTTTGAGAACAGAACGGTCGTTATCTGTGAGTTTTAGAGTCTTTGCTAGGGTCATGGGGGCATTCGTGTTTTATACCGTTTCGGTCCCCAATCGAGTCGATGAGTATGATCTATATATATCTCTGATACGGTTCGGCATAGACCGAGCGCCCTACCTCGGAGTGGGTACGGAAATATATCTGTTATGGTTCGGCATAGACCGAGCGCCCTACCTCGGAGTGGGTACGGGAATATATATATTACGGTTCGGCTGAGGCCGAGCGCCTTACCTCGGAGTGGGTACGGGAAATACAGAGATATGGGGATATGCCACTTGGAATTCTTTGGGCGCCCTTACAGTTTTCTGCACATTATTTCAACTAGGAGCATGCTAGTGTGATTTAAATTATGTACCGCATTAGACCATCCTTTATTCTAGGTATAGGCATATTATATGGCCTCAGCGCGGTCTTTAGGGCCCGCAGGCGTCTCTGGGCCTGACTTCGTGGATAGTGATAGGTACTTGCTCCTTGCTTGCTCCATGCTTCTATGACGGGAATCCTCCTGGGCGAAAGCGAAGAACCGGACTGACCCGTACCTGAATTGCAAGATCCGAACGAAGGTATCCGACCTTCGAAACGTAACCCGGGTATTTATATCCGGGCCGTTACAGATAATGCTCTTCCTCTTGATGCTATCGCTCCCTTAGATCCGATGGCTGTCTCTCTGTAAGGACCGAGGCTTTTAAAGATATTATATATATATTATAGATTTTATTCTAATTTAAATTCCATTAAGTTCTAAGACTCCAAAAAAATTTTGAAAGTTGCGTCCTCAAGTAACTGATTTATTTTATTTTCTCGAGACCAATTCCGGCATATATAAACTTGTTATCTAAATTTGAAAATGAAATTTATTCCGCTCTATTCTTCCGAGGCTTGAAAATATTTTTGGATTTTGTTACTTATTTTGGATTTGATTATTTATTTTAAATCGTGTCGGCCTAAGACTAGAAAGCGGATTTCGGGATTTATTTTGGATAATAATTTTGACTTTTTTTACCCAATTACACACTCAATCTCACCACCCCTCCCTCAACCCTTACCCCTACCCCTGTTGCATCTGTGCCCCTGCTCACTTTCAACCACCCCGTCACCAGCCTTCCCTCCATCTCTCTTCACCCCTCACCTCCATCCTTTCTTTTCATTTTTAGTCTTCATCACCCTCCCTCCTTCTACTGCCCCTTTGTACTTCAACAACACCATGCCACCACTCCTCCTCCTTGATTAGTTGACAACCACCACCACGCCTCCCACTCACCACCAGACCAGCCCTCGCCGTCGTTCACCGCCTAAAGCCGCAAGCATCGAGCTCCCCTATTTCACGTGAGCCACAACCGCTGAACAGCAGCTTCACCACCACCTTCGCCCTTCCCTCGAGCAGCCGCCTTCGACATTCGAAGTCGATCCAGTAGCAGCCCGACCGTCGAGCCGCCGCCGTCTCCTCTTCTTCCCCTGATTTTCCCGTTTTGGTTCGGTAAGAATTCATCCTCCCTTTCCGCTCTAAAAACACCATAAAGTCGCACCTTTAATCACCCATTGTCGTCCTAGGCCAAGGTCTACACGTTTTCAACTCCGACAACGCCAATTGAGACTCCGACGAAGCTCCGGCGAGCCCGACGCACTCGGAAATCTCTCGGTGAGCGCCCTAACCCCATCTAGCTCCCTCTTTCCTTACTTTCATGTGCTTGTGTGTGCTCCTTCCATTCTTAATTATTCTGAGAAAGGCGAGATCGGTGAGAGAGAGAGAAAGTGAGAGCTCCGGAGGTCGAGAGAGGCATGAGAGCGGGTATGGGGGCGGGCTAGTGTGGCGAGCGGACGCGAGCGGGAGAGGGTCCGTGTTCAGGGGCGGCAGGACTAGATGAGCGAGCTCGAGAGCGGAGCCGTGGAGCCTAGGACGAAGGCGGAGGAGCAGCACCGGCGGAGCCCTGAACTTCTTCGAGCAGTAGGGGCGGAAAAATGAAGTTGAAGAAGAAGGTGAAGATGTGGGCCCCATCCTTGCCACATCAGCCGCCAACTCAGCCATGGGGGCCCATTTCTTTTGCTGATTTCAGATTTGTAAGATTGGTTTGGGCCTATCCTTTGGGCCAGAATTTTTGTGTTTTAAAAGGGAAAATGAATTTGGGCCTAAATTGTTAAAGGTGTTCGATTTTGGGACTAATAAAAAGGATGAGCTCGGTTTTGGTATTTTATCAAATAAAGGGGTTGGTTTGGTAATTAAAATATTATATAATATTATTTGGGATATATTATGTTATGCTATGTTATGTTATATAGTTATTATATAGTTGTTATTTGATTATTATTATTATTATTATTATTATTATTATTATTATTATTATTATTATGTATTTTTCTGAGTTTTGAGATAATTAATAATTTTCGGCAAATAATTTATATATTCTAAGTTGTTTGAAAAGTAGAATTAATTTCGATATAGTTAAAGTGAAATACTATTAAAAATATCATTAAGAAATATTCTGAGTATTTAAATTATTATTTTAAATTATTAAAAATCTGATTTTTAAATATTATTTAGTTAATTGATTATATTTTTTTTATGTGTGAAGGTTATTTAAATACTTCATGGTTTGTGATTCATTATATGGTTAAGTTATTTAATTATCTTTTCTCTGATATATTTATTTAGTTAATTAATTTGATCTGTTGAGGATTATTTATGTGGATAACTTATTTGTTAAGTTTTGACATTAAATGGTTAGTTTTGAATGATATAATAGGTTGTTTAAAATATTTCTAAAGTGTTGAAATTTATTTAGACAATGACTTTGAAATAGAAATATGCCGAGATTATTTTAATAATCTAATTTTGGGAAATTGGTTAATGATTTACATGTTCAATGTCGAGATTTGACTAAGTGTGATTTTAAAAGAATTATTAGATTACTGAGTTGACTTCTTTGATATTTAAATGGATTTGACTAACTTTGGAACCAACTTATTTGGAATTAACTTGGTAGATTGTTTGATGAATCTTACTTGTGAATTTATATGAACTGAAAGCATGATTTGAGACGTTGGAATTTCGAGATGATTTACGGAAATAAGAATGGAATTATGATAATATAAGACGTTGAGATAAGTTAAGATAAATGATAATAATGATGATGACGATATTATGACTGAATTGAGAAAGTTGTTGGATTATGAGATATGATGAGACGAGATGAGAAGTGTAGATGAGATGATAATGTTTATAATGACGAAACGATTGAGTTATATTATTTAGGTGTATCTTATATGTTTCATATGTAACTCGTGTGTTATTTGACATGCCTTGTGTAAATTAGACTTAGACTTATTATGTTATTTATGGGATTACTAGGTGATCTCTGATATGCTGGATTGCTTACTCTTGCTGCCTTACTTTGCTGCTCTGCACCTCCAGGTAAGTCCTCCGGGGCTTACTCAAGTTAGAACCTCATGCCTGATGTGTCATATAGTGTGTAGGTGTTGCATCATGCATATTCATGTAGTATCATGCTTAGGTTGCACAAATTAATCGAGCATCTGTATTCTCTTTGTGTATGGTAGAACGGTCGTTAAATTGTGAGTCCTAGAGTCATTTGCTAGGGTCATAGGACGGTCCAGTCCCATCGGGCTTAGTCCTCATCGAGTCAGACTGTTAAATTGACGAGCATGAATATTGATACGATTGATGATGTTATGATATTGAACGCAACCGGTTCCCGCACTAACGAGCATGGGTGCGGGAGTATAAAACGCGGTCGGTTCCTGCACTAACGAGCATGGGTGCGGGAGTAGGAGAGGGACATGCCACTTGGCATTCTGTGCGGGATCCCATTTAATCGCTTTCTGCATATATATAAACTGTTAGCATGCTTGTGTGTTTAATATTTCCGCACCGCATTAGAGCATCCTTTATCTAAGTATAGGCATATTATATGTCCTCAGCGAGGTCTTCAGGGCCCGCATGAGTGGCTCGACCTTGACTTCGTGGTTAGTTTCAGGTGCCCGTACCCTTACTTGATCATGTGCTGTTGTGGCGGGGGATATCTCATGGCGCAGTGAGAGGGAGAGAAACACCGACTTGAACTCCACACTTTTGCTACTTATTTCCTCGTATTTGGTTTTGACCCGGCCATGCCGTGGCAACTTGTATTATGATATTTCCTTCTTTATGCTTTCGAACTTAAAACGTTTTGAGCGACTTAAGCAAGTAGGACAAGATCGGGGGACCTAACGGCCCTATCGCGAATTTAGGGTGCGAAATCCCTTCTTTGATCACTAAAACTTTGTTTTCACACTCAACCCGTACTCGAATTGCAAGATCCGAACGAAGGTATCCAATCCTTCGAAACGTAACCCGAATATTTATATTTGGGCCGTTACACTCTCTCTCAATATTGATGAGGAAGTCGTCGAATTGAATCAACTTATCGCCATTGATGGGGTTGATAGGTCTCAGTTGAAAGAGGTGCTGAAGAAGAAGCGAAAGAATGAAGAAAGAGAGGTTCGATGGCTGGTTGAGGAAGGAAGGAAGAGTTAAGGAAGAAAGTAGGGTTAATTTTGTCATTAAAAAATATATGGCCTTTTATCGTATTTGTATTTAATTGTAGACACTTAATTTATGTAAAGACCTAAAATATTAAAATAGTATTTTATGACTTAGGATTTTAATTAAATATTAAATTCTCAAATTTCGGAAATTTTGAAAATCTTCGTCGTCGATCAAAATTACTTTTTTTTTAATTTAATAAATATCTATGGGGTTGAAATTTTTGTTTATTGTGGTATAACCATTATAAAACGGAAATAGCGGGTTTGTTTTGTGATTTCTCATAAACTAATCTAACCCTAATTGAGAGGATATATATATACCTTTTTTTCCCACCACCCAGCGGGCCCTAAGCCCCGCCACTCTCCTCTTCATTTCAATTCATCTCTCTCTCTCTCTCACTCTCTCTCTTTTTCCTTTTTTTCTTATCTGATAGCTCTAGAACAACATCTCTTCACATTCAATCTCAAAGATCCTCCCATGGCTTCCCACTCCTTTACCCCTCAGCTCCATTTCGCTCCCTCGCTTCTGCACTCTGTCGACCGAACATCACCCCGAGCATTGTAACGAGCTCGAGCGTCACCCACCCAGTGCTACTGCTGCTCTCCTGGTGAACCACGAGCCACCCCTCCTTGCACCTACGTCGCCGCCGCGGCCTGCTCTCGCTCACCTTCTATGGTGCCCAAGCGATGCCAAGGGAATTGAGGGTACATTAGTGGCACCGACCTGCCTCCACCCGTGACGCCGACGACCACCGCCCGTTGCCGATAAGCCTGAATGCCGACCTTTCTTCACCTCTCTGCACAATGCTCCTCCCGGTGGCCAGAGGAAGAAGACCAACGCCTCCCCTCTTTCGATCTCACCTTGTCCCTCAACCCTAGTGATGTTGAGCCCGAGTGCGTTGAACCTGCAACCACGAACCATGTTGCCACCAAAGTCGAAGCCAGGTGGTGCGAGCCTCAATCCCCTATCCCATCGAGCAGCCTCCAATTTTGGGTATAACTCTTTAACATGGGGGGATCTTGTTTGGATGATTGACTATGGAATTTGGTTGATATGATTGAAGTTTAAATTGGTTTGACATGTTTTATCTTGAGAATTAATGAGCTTCAATAGTTGCTATAATCTCTATTGAAAATAAGAAAATAATATTATATGCTTTTTAACCCAATTAAGCTTTAGAAGGTAATAACTAATGTTATTTGATCTCCTCACTATAGTTAGAATTGGTTGAATTATAAAATGGATAGTGTTCGCTTATGGGATGCAGGGGGTTCAATATTTAAAATAAATAATTCATAACTAGACTACTCCCTGTCTCAAATAAATAATACAAGAATCCCTTCCAAATGTAGTAGTAGGGTAATTCAGGATCGAATCCACGATGAGGTATGTCAGCGCTTCCCTTGTTGTACTCACGATCAAAGCTTTCGACCTCAGAAGACAATCGATATCGATGTGTCTGGTCGATATCGACCTCAGTTCTGGTCGATTTCCAGTACAGTTCCTGCAGAAAACAAAAGCAGCAAAGTCGACGTCGAGTAGAGACCTCGATATCAACGTTAGACATCGATATCGACCTTTACAGTCGATTCCGATGTTTGTCACAGAAATTGTAATTCGTAACCAATTGTCAGAAAAGAGTCCGAAGAATATAGAATGGTTAAGAAGGATGATCAGAAACAAAACTAAAACTTTTATATTGATTTCAATAAACTTAAAAGCTTCCAAAGTCGGGGTTTCATGCCACAACGATAACAATGCAAGTTTTATGAGCAATTCAAGTTCACAATATGAGTGGCTTTCGCTTCAATAATGCAAATAATGAATCTCCCTAACTTTCGCAAAGGATCATGCATAGGATAGAAGACGAAATCGCATAAAAGTCATACCTTTAATGCACTTACCCTACATCGTTATCGTCGGGCTCACCCCGACCCTAGAAGTGGGTTGACTACTCGCTCCTCATCATGCAACTCATCATCATTATTGAAAGAAAACTACTTTGAATTAAACTTTGAAAGAGATTACAACAGAACAAGCTAAATCTCCGCTCTCACTTCTCTCCAACTCATTCGGCCTTCTCTCTCTCTCCCTCTCTCTCTAACTCGTTACTCTCTATTGAAACTGAAATTCTATGCGTGTGTGGATGATCAAACTCAGCCCTAATGGCCTCTAGATATAGATATCGAACTTTGCTATCAAAGACTCGAAACTTTATCTTTATTCTCTAAGATAAAATTTAAATAAAGTAAAAATCCTATGGTAAATCCGCTTCATATGATAGCTCTGATGTTGATGATACGAAATCTCGACTTTAGGATAGACGTGCAAGGTTCAGATAGAATTCTATCAAAATCTGACTCGGATTCCTCTGCTGGGCAACATAGATATCGACCATGAACATCGATATCGACCTTTGTAAAACCTTATCTCGAGCTCTCCTTGTTCTACTCGGATTAGCACTCGACTTCTATCTTTTAGCTCGATCTGACAACATCGATATCGACCTTCAGACGTCGATATCGACCTCTCTGTGTCGACATGCTCTGCTTCATTTCCTGCTCGATTCCTATGTCTCCACTGCACTCGATGTCGAAGTCTCCAGTCGATTTCGACCTCTTCAGAAGACTTCGAGTTCTTTTTCCGCTTTTCCAAATATGTCCATTTTTATCCTGTTTTCTGCGACATCACATATAAACTCGTGCAGACCCATATATTTGACATTTAAGCGCAAACTACACTAATCCCATGTTTTCCCATTAATATGCATGCAAATGAATGATAAAATGGACTTTTATGTGCATAGAAAATATGGCAATTTGCGCGCACATCAAACACCCCATACTTAAGCTTGCTTGTCCCCAAGCAATACCTTTAATGGTCATTGAGGGGAAGAAAGTAAACCCTCAACATCGTAGATTCATTTTTCATATGTCCCTACAATCAATTGCCATCCTCGATAAGGTACTTATGTCAACCAAGTTCATGCCTTTGCATAAAAGCAATTTCCTACTCATAAAAGGAGGTAATATGCAAAAAACAATTTTAGCGACATAGCATTAATAATCAAGAGGACTTTTGCAAGCTTGTGAGAAGTAGATTGGTAAAAGGCTAAAGGTGGGCTAATTTTTGGCCATGTGGTGTTAAATCCGGGGAAACATACTTTCTTTCCAAAACATTCCACATTCCTTCTGTCTCACCTTTCACTCATCGCTCAATGCTTTTATTCAATATATGCTTTTACCTCTCTAACCTTAGCACTGCCTTCTCGCGAGTCGCAAACATGGGTGTCATGAATGGCCCCGGATACTTAGTACTTCGGACTCCTCACCTTGTGTCCCATCTCGCTAAACTAACATCTCAACGAGCAGGGTCGACTTACCTTTATCTCCTGAGGTAATCGGATTTTTTTCTCGCTCATTAAATTTTCCATATTTCATAATTTTTTTCATTCCTGCCAACAACTTCATAATATAATGCACAACTCCATATAACTCCAAAGATGACTTCCAATCTTAAACTTGTCCCCGGATAGGGTATAAGGTATAAAATGGGAAATGTGATATATATGTGGAGCAATAATGACCATGATAAGGCTCATATATGGCTTTGTGACTTTTGCAAATATGCACAGGTAAAGTTAGGATATGAACTTGTATTTGTAAGCACTTGTATGGAAATTTTCATAAAAAGTCCTCCATCATCTTATCATGCATATGTCAAAAGCAACTTCAAATTTTCATCTCCTTTATTTTTTTTCTTTTTTTGCACTTCATTGGGACTTCCCTTAACTAGGCAATTTCATGTTATATCTCTAATGAATCTAATTTTGCATCATAGAGCTCTTTTTTATACTTCCATGACTCTTTCTTTATTTTTTTTCAAATTTTTGACGGGGGTCATTTTTTTTTCGAATAATAAATGTATAAACTAAGTATGCATTAAGATAAATATGAAAATCTAAACTAAGTATGAATATGCAAGTAAGCCTTTCCCCCACCCCATACTTAAAACCTACAGTGTCGTCATTGTATTAGAACTAGGGTTAAGAAGAAAACTTACTAAACCGTCACAAATTTCAGGAGTCGAAGAAGACAGCAGGCATGGTCGATATTGACCTTAACATCGATATCGATGTTTCTCATCGATTCCTGGCTCCGGCTTCAGGGTGATCCGGCCTCGACCACAAGCCCATCTAAATTGACCATAAGGTCGACGTCGACCTTGGACATCGAATTCGATGTCTTTTCTGTGTGCTTTTCTCTTTCTTGTAACTTTTCTCTTTTCTGTGTGCTTTGTTACATGCTGTAGACTTTTAAGTCGCTAGGCCGACTTCTTCCTTTGCGCTTCTCAAGGCGGCATCTGCAGAGCACATGCGGCTTGGGCCTCAAATATGACTCCTTTCTTGTCACGCAGCTCATTCCGTCGGGATGGATCTGATTCACCGTGAATGGTCCCAAATTTTTATCCTTGAATCTTGTAGGGAACCAATGGTCCTTGGATTTGGCAACATAGACTTTGTCTCCTATCTCATATTGGCTCGAATCATCATCGGATACCCTACATAAGCGCACATGCCAAGGCACACCTCTTCCAAATAATGATAGATCTTTAATCGTAATGGAACAGGAGGAATCCGTACCTTGACTTACCTTCTTCTCAGTCTGTGACTCAGGTCGATTTCGATGTTCAGAGGTCGATATCGACCTCTATTGTACTCCTGGACGATCAGTCGATTTGGAGAGTTTCTGCTCGATATTATCAGGTCGATGTCGAACCTCAGAGATCGATATCGAGGTCTCCATTCCTCCCTTCTCAGTGTTGATGGTGGTCGATTTCGGCTGGGTATGGTCGATATCGACCTTTAACTCCGATTTTGATGTTTTTTTCCTCCCCCGTCGACCCCATACTTATCACTTGGCACATAATCTTGAACATTATTAGTCGATATCGACTTACCTGGGTCGATTTCGATGTTCTGTTGGGCCCCTTCGTTCAAGATTGGCACAACTTCCGCCACTTGGGCTTCTATGGCCCACTTCTCAAGCTCCTCCGGTGTCATACTTCTTACTTTGGCTTCTCCACATGCAATGTAGACACCATTTATGGCTTTTATCTCCATTGGCCCTTGATTGTTCACCGTCTTGTTGAAGGCATACTCTGTCACCTCGTCACTAATTGTGAATGAGAGCAATCCTTTCTTCACGCTAATGTTGGCATCGACGGTTGCTAGGAATGGCCTACCTAAAATAATTGGACAAGCAGGGTCCTCCGCTATATCAACAACTAAGAAATCAGCAGGGACAAAGAATTTACCTACTTGTACTGGCACATCCGTCACTATCCCAGTTGGAATCACTACCGTATTATTGGCCATGTATAACCTTGCATCCACGGGCTCCAGAGGACCTATCTTTACCTTGTGCCAAATGGTTAGTGGCATCATGCTAACGCTAGCGCCCAAGTCAACTAAAGCATTAAATTTGAATTGACCTAGACCTATAGCGATAGAAAACTTACCTGGGTCCGCCCGCTTTTGTGGTAGCTCCAACCTGTTGCACTCCTCTGCGATCTCAGAGAGCGATCGCTTCTTACCCAAGATGTCCTTAAGGAACCTTACATAGGATGGCATCTAATGAAGTGCTTCTGTGAATGGTATAGAGACATTAAGTCCCTGGAGCATCTTCACGAACCTTTGGAACTTCTTTTCCGCTGGGTCCTTAATCACCTTTCTAGTTGGGAATGGCAACACCTTCTTCGTCCCTGCGGTGGTAGTGAGGTCGACATCGACATCAGTAGGGTTGACATCGATTGGAGGAGTCGATTTCTGTGGTGACGCTGCATCAGGGTCGACATCGACAGGAAGGTCGACATCGACGTCACCGTGGTCGATATCGACAGGGAGGGTCGATATCGATGTCAGTTCTGGCTCCTTTTCCTCTGCTTTTTGCTCGGGCATTTGTAATTGACGCCCACTCCTTAGGTTTACTGCCATGATATGTCCAGTGGTTTTGCCCTTTTGGTTGGGCACAGTGGATCCAGGGAATGATCCTGACGCTTTTGGGTATCGCTTCCACCAATTGACTCATTTGAGTCTCCATGTTGCGCTTCCAAACGTCGATCTCCCCAAGTCTAGAGTTGATGCCCTGTAGCTGAGTATGGACGGAGTTGTTGGCTTGTTTGAACTCAGCATGGTTTCTCCGCATCTCATCAAGAATGATTTGCAGGTCATCTTTCCTTGTCTCCCGCTCAGGGTGCCCTGGTGCTCTATATGGTGGGGGATTCCTTTGTTGATAGAACCTTTGATCGCCCCAATATTGTTGATTGCCCCCTCCATATGAGCCTCTCGTCCACTTGACCTCCTCATGTTATTCCGCCATGGATACTTCCTCAGTATGTGGACAGGCACTAGTGTTATGCCTTGTCGAGCCACACTCCTGACAAGTTTGATTGTTGCTCAGGAACCTAACTTGCTTTTGAAGGCGGCGTGTCTGATCGTTATGGAATTGTTGCCGCACATCAGGATCTATCTCCCTTGGAGGCTCATATAGTGGCATGGATGGGGCAGGCCTTGCGTCATAGGCCGCAACAGCCCCATAGGTGTTGTCAAAGTTCACGAGCCTCTCAATGGTCTCCCAGGCCTCCATTGGTTTAAGCTCAATGTACCGATAATAGGTGTATGAATTGATCCTCTCCTTATTTGGTGCATCAAGGGTGTTGTAGAATATCTCCTGAATGACGTATGGAAGTTGCCCATGCGTCGGGCATGATCTCAGCAAGTCCTTAAATCGCTCCCACGCATGTGCTAGTGTTTCACCTGGCTTTTGTTTGAAAGCCGTGATCTTTTGCCGCAGCATCGCCGTTTTAGAAGGTGGAAAGAACTTATTCAGGAATGCATCCTTCACCTCCGCCCATGTCCTCAGCGAGCGTGGAGCCAAACTCTCAAGCCATTGTAATGCCTTCCCAGCCAAAGACCATCGAAATGATTTTAGTCTCACATACTCTAAATTTACTCCATCAGCAACTGTTTCACATAAATCCATAAAAGTAGAGATGTGTTGCAGTGGGCATTCATTGGGTCTTCCTTCAAAAGTGTTTCTTTTATTTCAGAAAGGAAGTTAATTTTTATTTCATAATTGGAGTGAGGAATTAAAATAGCGGATTCATGAACATGAAGCGGCGGATGCATGTATTGCATCGCCGTCTGTGGATACTGATTGAACCGCTCTTGGGGTTGTCTGCGTGCATCCTCCTCCCTATCAGCACGGTCCTGCTCTGCAGCAGCTGCGGCCCTCTCAACAGCGATTGTAGCATTGTGGTCCTCGATCTCCTTCTTCAATCGCTCTGTGGTTTCAGCGTGCGTCTCGTTGTCAGCCATGATGCGAATTGCTTTGTTGCGAAGATGGTAGAAACGTTCAGGCTCATTGATTGGTTCCAGGATAGGTCCGCGATCAGAACGTCGCATAAACCTGTAAAATAAGCTTCAAAAAGATCGTGAGAAAACTCCGGTGGCGATTGATTGCCTCCCCGGCAACGGCGCCAATTTGTTCGCTTATGGGATGAGTAGTGGGTTCAATATTTAAAATAAACAATTCACAACTAGAATACTCCCTGTCTCAAACAAATAATATAAGAATCCCTTCCCAATGTAGTTGTAGGGTAATTCAGGATCGAATCCACGAGGAGGTATGTCAGCGCTTCCCTTGTTGTACTCACGATCAAAGCTTTCGACCTCAGAAGACACTCGATATCGATGTGTCTGGTCGATATCGACTTCAGTTCTGGTCGATGTCCAATACAGTTCCTACAGAAAACAAAAGTAGCAAAGTCGATGTCGAGCAGAGACCTCGATATCGACGTTAGACCTCGATATCGACCTTTACAGTCAATTCCGATGTTTGTCACAGAAACTGTAATTCGTAACCAATTGTCGGAAAAGAGTCCGAAGAATTTAGAATGGTTAAGAAGGATGATCAAAAACAAAACTAAAACTTTTATATTGATTTCAATAAACTTAAAAGCTTCCAAAGTCGGGGTTTCATGCCACAACGATAACAATGCAAGTTTTATGCTAAAGTTATGAAATTTAATGCCTTTCCGTCAAATAACTTTCGTTATCAACACTTAGGTGATTAGAGGCTCTCGCATAGTTCCTAAGAGTTACTATCCAATTCATGAGCAATTCAAGTTCACAATATGAGTGGCTTTCACTTCAATAATGCAAATAATAAATCTCCCTAACTTTCGCAAAGGATCATGCATAGGATAGAAGGCGGAATCGCATAAAAGTCATACCTTTGATGCACTTACCCTACATCGTTATCGTCGGGCTCACCCCGACCCTAGATGTGGGTTGACTACTCGCTCCTCATCATGCAACTCATCATCATTATTGAAAGAAAACTACTTTGAATTAAACTTTGAAAGAAATTACAACCGAACAAGCCAAATCTCCACTCTCGCTTCTCTCCAACTCACTCGGCCTTCTCTCTCTCTCTCTCTAACTCGTTACTCTCTATTGAAACTGAAATTCTCTGCGTGTGTGGATGATCAAACTCAGCCCTAATGGCCTCTAGATATAGATATCGAACTTTGCTATCAAAGACTCAAAACTTTATCTTTATTCTCTAAGATAAAATTTAAATAAAGTAAAAATCCTATGGTAAATCAGCTTCATATGATAGCTCTGATGTTGATGATAAGAAATCTCGACTTTAGGATAGACGTGCAAGCTTCGGATAGAATTCTATCAAAATCTGAGTCGGATTCCTTTGCTTGGCAACATAGATATCAACCATGAACATCGGTATCGACCTCTGTGAAACCTTATCTCGAGCTCTCCTTCTTCTACTCGTATTAGCACTCGACTTCTATCTTTTAGCTCGATCTGGCAACATCGATATCAACCTTCAGATGTCGATATCGACCTCTTTGTGTCGACATGCTCTGCTTCATTTCCTGCTCAATTCCTATGTCTCAGCTGCACTCGATGTCGAGGTTCCCAGTCGATTTCGACCTCTTCAGAAGACTTCGAGTTCTTTTTCCGCTCTTCCAAATCTGTCCATTTTTATCCTGCTTTTTGCGAATCACATAGAAACTCGTGCATACCCATATATTTAACATTTAAGTGTAAACTACACTAATCCCATGTTTTCCCATTTATATGCATGCAAATGAATGATAAAATGGACTTTTATGTGCATAGAAAATATGGCAATTTGCGCGCACATCAAACACCCCATACTTAAGCTTGCTTGTCCCCATGCAATACCTTTAATGGTCATTCAGGGGAAGAAAGTAAACCCTCAACATCATAGATTCATTTTTCATATGTCCCTACAATCAATTGCCATCCTCGATAAGGTATTTATCTCAACCAAGTCCATGCACATAAAAGCAATTTAATACTCATAAAATGAGGTAATATGCAAAAAACAATTTTAGCGACATAGCATTAATAATCAAGAGCACTTTTACGAAAACTTTTATATTGATTTCAATAAACTTAAAAGCTTCCAAATTCGGGGTTTCATGCAACAACGATAACAATGCAAGTTTTATGCTAAAGTTATGAAATTTAATACCTTTCCGTCAAATAACTTTCGTTATCAACACTTAGGTGATTAGAGGCTCTCGCATAGTTCCGAAGAGTTACTATCCAATTCATGAGCAATTCAAGTTCACAATATGAGTGGCTTTCGCTTCAATAATCCAAATAATAAATCTCCCTAACTTTCGCAAAGGATCATGCATAGGATAGAAGGCGGAATCGCATAAAAGTCATACCTTTGATGCACTTACCCTACATCGTTATCGTCGGGCTCACCCCGACCCTAGAAGTGGGTTGACTACTTGCTCCTCATCATGCAACTCATCATCATTATTGAAAGAAAACTACTTTGAATTAAATTTGAAAGAAATTACAACCGAACAAGCCAAATCTCCGCTCTCGCTTCTATCCAACTCACTCGGCCTTCTCTCTCTCTCTCTAACTCGTTACTCTCTATTGAAACTGAAATTCTCTGCGTGTGTGGATGATTAAACTCAGCCCTAATGGCCTCTAGATATAGATATCGAACTTTGCTATCAAAGACTCGAAACTTTATCTTTATTCTCTAAGATAAAACTTAAATAAAGTAAAAATCCTATGGTAAATCAGCTCATATGATAGCTCTGATGTTGATGATAAGAAATCTCGACTTTAGGATAGACGTGCAAGCTTCCTATTTTCTGCGAAATCACATAGAAACTCGTGCAGACCCATATATTTGACATTTAAGCGTTTAACTATACTAATCCCATGTTTTCCCATTAATATGCATGAAAATGAATGATAAAATGGACTTTTATGTGCATAGAAAATATGACAATTTGCGCGCACATAAGATAGTTATTATATTTACATAGTGATAACTTCAATTGATTAGAATTATAACTGATTAATGAATTTGATTAGTAAAATCTTATAAGTGTAGTTCAATTATGAATAAGCATACAAGGTCATATAAAAGATGTCTTGTGGACTTGTTATGTTTTAATCTTGCTTGCGATAAATGAATTTATAAATGGTCTATTGTTTATCCTAATTTGAATTATTTTGAGTTATAAACCAATTTAGAGTAAGTAATACCTTGAGATGTGATTTAATAACTTGTCTTGATAAGTAAAGTTGGAATCTTAGATAAAGAGATGCGTCTTGAAGACTTATTAGTTATTATGCCTTGTGACGTTGTTGAGTAGGTTGATTAGTTAAATAAAGTAGATATAGTATGACTTTGATAATTGTTGACTTTTCACCTAGAAGATCTGTTAATAGGATAACCAACATGGGTACCCCTTAGACAACTTCGCTAAGTGTATAAAATGGAAAATGAGATAGGATTCTCCTTATAGAGAATTACTTTTAGTTATGAGTGTTTTATTTGAATGTCATATGATCATGATAGAATGAACCAATTGAGTGGATACTTGTTATGATTGTTTTAGATTAAGATTAATAAGATTTCCTACAATTGTTAAAATAATACAAGAGTGGTATTGAGAACTTGCTATGCTTCTACTCTTGGTTGTGTTGTCTTATGACCTTGATCTACTTTGGTTACCATTGAATACGTTGTCTTATTTGGGGTCATGATAATTTAATGTGATAAATAAGACTTGTTGATCCTTGGTTTCGGGCATTTATGATTTTGTTGAGTATTTGATAATTGATGAATGACTTGAGTAAGTGTTAAAGGAAAACTGGAGATTGACTGAAGTAAGATTTTTTGAGTGATTACATTGGTAATGCTTTGAACTAAGTTTTATACTTGATGAGAACAAGGTTAATGGAGAATAATGGTCATGATGAAAATGCTAGATTAGTTGAATGAAATATTATCTACTTAGTCTTGTGATGACTTGGAAACAAGCTCGTGTGTTGATTAAATATGTATTGATGAGTTGTTCCGTGCTTATTACTTGCTAGTGTAATTGGATGATTACCTGAGTGGCTTGTTTCCTAATTGATGATTATCTGAGTGGCTTGATTGCTGATTAATTGAATGTGAAGACTCCAAGTAAGTCCTCCGGAGCTTGCTCAAGTGATTGGACCTCATGCCTGATGTGTCATATAGTATGTAGGTGTTGCATATGCATAAAAGCATGCCATGTAGTATCATGTTTAGGACTTGCACTTATGAATGAGCATCCCTATTCTTTTGCGTTTGAAATAGAACGGCCATTATCTGTGAGTTCTAGAGTCTTTACTAGGGTCATAGGATAGCCCAGTCCCATCGGGTTTGTCCTGAGTCAGTCGTGTCGTTATATGAGATGATAGCCCAGCACCATCGGGCATGAGCATGATATGCGATATGATGATGAGATATGATGAGATATGATATGCTATAACATCGAACTGGTTAGTCTTTGCACTAACGGGAAGGGGTGTAGAGGCAGTAGAGGGATATGCCACTTGGCATTCTGTGTGGATCCAATTTATCGCTTTCTGCATTATATAAACTATCAGCATGCTTGTGTGATTTAATTCCCAGTACTGCATTAGAGCATCCTTTATTCTAGGTATATACGTATTATATGACCTCAGCGAGGACTTTCGGTCCCGCATGAGTGGCTCGACCTTGACTTGTGGTATAGTTTAAGAAGACTTCACCTATTATAACTTGACTTTACAAATGTTTTGGTTAAGTTTGTCATTTAGAAACATGTTGTATTTATATTGATTTAAACCCGTTTTATCTCTTTTGAGTTTTGACTAGTTGAATTAGGACATGTTCACGTGTGTGTTAAGCAGGAGGAAGGTCGAGTATCTCAAATACAAATAATAAAGATGTATAAATGTAAACCGACTCCTAGCCTATGCAAATAATTACAAGACTTCCTTCCGTTGTAGTGGAAGGGTAGTCAGGATCGATCCACGAGGAGGCGTGTCAGCGGGATCCTAGTAGCGTTGGGAATCTCACGTCTTGCGTCGACCAGAAGCCTCGATTTCGACCTTGGAGCTCGATGTCGACCTCGGCTGTCGATCCTCTCTGCAACAGAAGACCTGCAGAGACAAAAACAAGCAGTCGATATCGACAGGGGAAGGTCGATATCGATGTTAGCAGACGGAATCGACTAGCTCAGAAGACGGCCAGTCGACACAGGTGGTCGATATCGATGTTGGAGGGTCGATATCGATGTTCAGTAACTCCGCAGTGATGATAGTCGTCGACTCAGAAAACTGTCGACGAACTCAGTGGTCGATATCGACGTCTGTGGTCGATATCGATGTCTTTTCCTGCAAAGTTGTTAGCCTTTTGTCGGCAAAGAAAGGCCGAAGACTTTAGGATGGATGAGGATGCGAGGAACAGAAATAAACAGAGGTTTTGATGAATATAAACTTTGTAAAAGGCAACTCCTAGGATTAGGGTTTACCACAACGTTAACCAATGCATGCGAAAAGATAAATAAGACGGACAATTGCGCTATTTCACCCGAGGGACAAGCTTTTGCTGTACACCAACTCTTAGGATTACTCTTGCAAATAAACCTAATTGTCTCTACAAATTTTATGTTTATAACTCAAGTTGTTAGCATGAATCCCTTTTCTTTCGATTAGGACTAAACATAGAATCGTAGGAGATGATATAGACACAACGATATCAACATCTAACACTTACCTCAAGCGCGCATGGCTAACGTCGGGCTCACCCCGACCCTAAGAGCTTTGGGGACTACTCGCTTCTCATCATGGAACTCATCATTGATTGAAAGAAAGAAACTTGATTAAACTATAAACTTTCGAAGCTTTACAACTCAACGTCGGCTTTCGCAAACGTCAAACCTTAAAACTTCTCTCTAACTCTATTGAATGTAATTGGATATGTTGATGGATGATTGAATGTCAGCCCCCTAGGGCTTTATTTATAGGCTACTAATCCTCGCTATCCAAGGATTGTAACTTCTATCTAAACTATAAACTCTATCCAAACAATTAGGATAGGTCTTTTATTTTGATAAAACTTGATAAAACTTAAAGGTAAAAAAAATATCTGCTATCTATCTAGAAGTACAAGATAATCCGTGCCTCCTTGAAGATAAAGTTCATAATCTGAGTCTCGAAATCGAATCTATCTTCTGTCGGGATAAGGTCGATATCGATCACAGAGGTCGATATCGATGTCTGTATTTCTGCTCGACTTGTTCTTCTCCATCGATGTCTATGTTGAGGTCGATATCGATGTTTAAGGTCGATATCGAGTGCCTTCTTGGTTGGTCTGTGTGGTTGATGTACATATTTGTACCTTTGTTTATTGCATCTTTTGACTTCGTATTTCATTTGATCTCCAAAGAAAAGGTTCAAAAGAATATAAACTTGTGTAAGAATGGGCTAAAATGCAAGAAATAGAGTCTGCACAAGTTTTGAGCTAACCATGCAGGAATTCGAGCGAAAACGGAGTCAAAACGAAGAAGCTAAGTGAAGCTGAGAAGAGGTAGATATCGACCTTAGACCCAGATATCGACCCCCGGTGTCGATATCGACCCCCATATCGACCTCAACATAGAAATCGACCAGAGGTGAACAAGTCGATCAGGAACAGAGACCTCGATATCGACCCCCTGGTGTCGATATCGACCCCTTATCTCGACAGAAGATAGACTCGATTTCGAATGCGGATTGGAACTATATCTTGAAGGAGGCACGGAATTATCTCATACTTTCAAGATAGATGGCAGCTGAAGTTTTATTTATCTTTTACCTTTAAGATTATTTAAGTTTTATCAAAATAAAAGACCTATCCTAATTGTTCGGATAGAGTTCATAGTTTAGATAGGAGTTACAATCCTCGGATAGCGAGGATTAGTAGCCTATAAATAAAGCCCTAGGGGGCTGGCATTCAAGCATCTTTTCATCCAATCCCAGAACAATCCATTAACCCAAGACAAAGACAATAGAAATAGAGTTAGAGAGAAGTTTTAGGGTTTGACGTTCGCGAAAGTTGACGTTGAGTTGTAAAGCTTCGAAGTTTAGTTTAATGCAAGTTTCTTCCTTTCAATTGACGATGAATTCCATGATGAGAAGCGAGTAGTTCGCCAAAGCTCTTAGGGTCGGGGTGAGCCCGACGTTAGCCATGCGCGCTTGAGGTAAGTATTTGATGTTGATATCGTTGTGTCTATCTCTCCTCCTACGATTCTATGTTTAGTCCTAATCGAAAGAAAAGGGATTCACGCTAACAACTTGAGTTATAAACATAAAATTGGTAGAGACAACTAGGTTTATTTGCAAGAGTAATCCTAGGAGTTGGTGTACAGCGAAAGCTTGTCCCTCGGGTGAAATAGCGCAATTGTCCGTCTTATTTATCTTATCGCATGCATTGGTTAACGTTGTGGTAAACCCTAATCCTAGGAGTTGCCTTTTACATAGTTCATACACACCAAAACCCACTGTTATTTCTGTTCATTGCTTCTCTCTCCATTCTCAAATCTTCGGCCTTTCTTTGCCGACGAGAAACTAACCCACTGCAGGGAGACATCGATATCGACCCCAGACGTCGATATCGACCACTGAGTTCATCGACAGTTTTATGAGTCGACGACGAACATCGCTGCGGAGTTTGTTGAGCATCGATATCGACCCCTAGACGTCGAAATCGACCCTTCTGTATCGACTGGCAGTCTTCTGAGCCAGTCGATTTCGTGGACTGATATCGATATCGACCCCCACCAGTCGATATCGACCACTTGTTTTTGTCTCTGCAGGTCTTCTGTTGCAGAGAACATCGACAACCGAGGTCGACATCGAGGCTTCTGGTCGACGCAGCCGTGAAATTTCCAAAGCTACTAGGATCCCGCTGAGACGCCTCCTCGTGGATCGATCCTGACTACCCTTCCACTACAACGGGAGGAAGTCTTATAATTATTTGCATAGGCTAGGAGTCGATTTATATTTTTACATCTTATTATTTGTACTCGACTTTACCTCTTTAACAGTGGTCTATCTCGACACTCGGAAGGTGTGTCGACAACTACGGTTGATATCGATGTTTAAGGTCGATATCAACCTCTACTCAGCTTCACTTGGCTTCTTCGTTTTGACTTCGATTTCCCTCGAATTCCTGCATGGTAAGCTCAAAACTTGTGCAGACTTTATTTCTTGTATTTTGGCCTATTCTTACACAAGTTTATATTCTTTTGGACATTTTCTTCGGAAATCGAATGAAATAAGAAGTCAAAAGATGTAATAAAAAGAGGTACAAATATGTACATCAAAACACCCCATACTTAGACTTGCTTGTCCTCAAGCAATAACCAAGCAATAACCAAAACCTACAACACACCCTTCAAGTCTTCGCCCTTGTCAAAAGCAACATCATAAGCGGTAGCAAAGCATAGCAAGTGAATTTAACGTCGTAGCACATATTTAGGCGATCCATAGGCATATGCAATTTTTTATCCAACCTCACAGGGATAATGTGTTTGCACTCAACTCTCATGTGTTTATGCTATGAAGATCAACTCTCACTCAATTCCATACAGAATCTTATAAACATTGCAATTTATAAAAATCCACTTCGCAACCAATTATGAAAATGCAATAACAACCATCAGGAGGACTTTCGCAAAATGGAAGACTTCAAAGAAGACTCCATTCGGCGGGGTTGTAATTGGGCTTGGTAAGGAATTAAGGGTATGGAATTATTTGGCTATGTGGTGCTTTTATAATTCGGGAATCAAGACTCCTAAATTTCAACACTTGCAATATCCAAACCATAACTCTTCCATGTAAGTATTTCCAAGCTCAATCTCCCATAATGCTCTTTCTCAACTCATATTTCCATAATATGCTCTAAAGATGCACTAAAAGATGTAAACCATTCTATCAACCCTTCTTTTAAACTCTAATATGTCTCTCAAAAATATAACACTTGTATGAATAAAAGACTTAAGGATTTTGGCTCATGCACTATATATATACATCTCTTTTTTTCTTTTTTCCGGATTTTTTTTCGATAAAAATGATAAATAATATTAAAAAAAACATGTGCATTTATATGGTGAGCCAAAAAATCTTTTTACAAAATATGACAAAATGTAAATATGCACCAACCCATAATTTCCTTGCTCAAAACTGGACAATATGCACTTTTTCTTTCCACAAGGCATTAGTCCAGCCAATCTAAGTCTCAATTCCCAAATGGGGGTCAAGCTTAATTTGGCTAGGGATAATTTTGTGGAGTTTGTAATTTCAAGCTTAGGCTAATTTTCTAGCTTCAAGCAGGGATAATGCATAGTAGGTAAAGAGAGGATAAAAAATGGTTTAAAAGATGCCTCCATCATTTAATTTTTATAAACATAAACATATATATGTATTGGCTTTGTATAACTATCACAACATTTAGAGATGCATAGGAAGAGTAAATTCACTCAAGAAAGCGGAGGGATTTTTGATGTTCTCCCTATAGGCCAAAATTCTCACAAGGATAATTTTTGTTGGATTTGATTTTTAGCCTAGTATCATATGTGCTCAATTTCATCACAAGTTTACAATCTACATAAAAATTTAAGGACTTAGGCTAAACCATCCAAATATGCCATAGGGTTTACATGATCAAGTCAGCTATTGAGTTTTCATCATAGGACATCTAAGTAGGGTTTAAAAACAAACTTAAAAATAAACATGCATTTTTTTGTATTTTTGACATTTTTCTATTTTTTGAATTTTTTGACATTTTATAAAAGTAAAACTAAGAACAAAAATTTAAACATGAATGAAATGCGAAGAAGAAAACCAAGTTATGACCATAAGACATTTTTTTCCCCCACCCCATACTTAAAATATACAGTGTCCTCACTGTATTAAAAAGAAGAACAAGGGTAGAGAGAAACTCACAGCGCAACCTGCGGATTCAGGTCGATTTTCAGGTTAGGTTGATGCTAGAAGTCGATTATTATAGTCGATATCGACCTCTGCTTTTTGCTCCTGAGTCCTCGATGTCGACTCCAGGAGATAGCTTGACCCTGGGGGGTCGATTTCGACTGGCTTAGTCGATTTCGTCTGCCTCTGCAGTAGCTCCTTTCCTTCTTCGTCATTCCTTTTGCTTAATAACCTGAAATCTTAGTTAGATTTATAGATAAAGCAACGAATTATCACAGTTTTTAAAAGTTTAAAAAGCCAAAAGTCAAATCCTAAAAACCATCTATGAAAAAAAAATCAAGTTTTATGTACAAGCTCTAGAGTTTTGAGTCGCTGGGCCGACTTCTCCGTCAATTCTTTATGAGCCTTTTATGTAGGGACCCTTCGAGCTTGAGCCTTCCCCTGGATCATCTAGGTCCTTTTGGTAGTATCAAAGTTCGGTGACCAAGGCCTCTTCATCGTTAGGTTCTTCTTTGGGCGCTTTCCTTCTCTTTCTTGACCTAACTTTAGCAATATAGGCAAACCATGGAGTTTTGACCCTCTCTTGAGTTGAATCATCAATAATTGGCTTAATTGATTTATCAATAAGGGACAGAGGAGGGTTAGGAGTTATACCTGGGCTTACCTCTTTGGACCCAAAACAAAAATCTTTGGGCTGAGGGGTGGTCGATTTCGACCAAGGTGGGTCGATTTCGAGAGCTTTGGTCGATATCGACATGTGGGGGTCGATATCGACCTCTGAGACCCCATACTTAAGTTCCTGACAACAATCTGGGATACTCGATTTCGACCAAGGGGGGTCGATTTCGATGTTTTTAGTCGATATCGACTGGTTCCAGTCGACATCGACCCTGCTTGTTGTTTCCGTCCTCGCCAACAAAATTTTTCTAAGCTTTTCCTTAGCTGGCGAGAGGACAACTTGCTCCAGATGCTTCGTTTCGCTCATGGTTGGGTTGAAAGAGAATTCTATCACTTCGTTCCCTATAGTAAAGGTTAGTAATCCTCGACGTACATTGATATTGGCATCAGTAGTAGCTAAGAAAAGCCTACCAAGAATAATAGGCACTACAGGATCTTCAGGTATCTCCAATACAATGAAATCAGTAGGCACAAAGAACTTACCTACCCTTACCAGAACGTCATCAACTATACTTGTGGGCCCGACGAATGAGTTATCAGCCAGATAGAGTTTCATATCCACAGGTTCAAGTGCTCCAATGTTCACCTTTTGCCAAATAGAGAGAGGCATGAGACTTACGCTTGCCCCTAGGTCACATAGGGCTTTATAACGATGTTGTCCAAGTCCCACGGTGATTGCAAACTTCCCTGGATCACTCTTCTTTTCAGGGAAGTCCATCTTTGAGCACTCCTCTGCGATTTCTGCCATGGATCTCTTCTTGCTTAGGATGTCTTTCAGGAATCGTACATAGGCGGGCATCTCGCTTAGGGCTTCTGTAAGAGGGATGGTAACGTTAAGACCTTGAAGAATTTTTACAAAGCACCTAAACTTACCTTTGGTGGGATCCTCTAATGCTTTGGATGGGAATGGCAACGTCTTCTTTGGCGTAGGGGCCAAAACGGTGGTCGGAGGGTGATGTACATATTTGTACCTTTATTTATTGCATCTTTTGACTTCATATTTCATTCGATTTCCAAAGAAAAGTTTCAAAAGCATATAAACTTGTGTAAGAATGAGCTAAAGTATAAGAAATAGGGTCTGCACAAGTTTTGAGCTAACCATGTAGGAATTCGAGCGAAATCGGAGTCAAAACGGAGAAGCCAAGTGAAGCTGAGCAGAGGTAGATATCGACCTTAGACCCAGATATCGACCTCTGGTGTCGATATCGACCCCCATATCAACCTCAACATAGACATCGACCAGAGCTGAATAAGTCGAGCAGGAACAGAGACCTCGATATCGACCTCTGGTGTCGATATCGACCCCTTATCTCGACAGAAGATAGACTCGATTTCGAATGCGGATTGGAACTATATCTTCAAGGAGGCACGAAATTATCTCATACTTTCAAGATAGATGGCAACTGAAGAGTTATTTATCTTTTTACCTTTAAGTTATTTAAGTTTTATCAAAATAAAAGACCTATCCTAATTGTTTGGATAGAGTTCATAGTTTAGATAGGAGTTACAATCCTTGGATAGCGAGGATTAGTAGCCTATAAAAAAGCCCTAGGGGGATGCCATTCAACAATCCAAGAGCGAATCCAATTTTTAGAGTTCAATTACATTCAATAGAGTTAGAGAGAAGTTTTAGGGTTTGACGTTTGCGAAAGTTGACGTTGAGTTGTAAATCTTCGGAGTTTATTTTAATGCAAGTTTACTTCCTTCAATCAACAATGAATCCCATGATGAGAAGCGAGTAGTTCCCCAAAGCTCTTAGGGTCGGGGTGAGCCCGACGTTAGCCATGCGCGCTTGAGGTAAGTATTTGATGTTGATATCGTTGTGTCTATCTCTCCTCCTACAATTCTATGTTTAGTCCTAATCGAAAGAAAAGGGATTCATGCTAACAACTTGAGTTATAAACATAAAATTGGTAGAGACAATTAGGTTTATTTGCAAGAGTAATCCTAAGACTTGGTGTACGGCGAAAGCTTGTCCCTTGGGTGAAATAGCGCAATTGTCCGTCTTATTTATCTTATCGCATGCATTGGTTAACGTTGTGGTAAACCCTAATCCTAGGAGTTGCTTTTTACATATTTTATACACCCAAAACCCTCTGTTTTATTTCTGTTCATTGCTTCTCTCTCCATTCTTAATTCTTCGGCCCTTCTTTGCCGATGACAAACTAACCCACTACAGGAAGACATCGATATCGACCCCAGACGTCGATATCGACCACTGAGTGCGTCGACAGTTTTCTGAGTCGACGACGAACATCACTGCGGAGGTTGCTGACATCGATATCGACACCAGACATCGATATCGACCCTACTGTATCGACTGGCAGTCTTCTGAGCCAGTCGATTTCATGGACTGTCATCGATATCGAACCCCCTAGTCGATATCGACTACAGTTTTTGTTTTTGCAGGTCTTCTGTTGCAGAGAACATCGACAGCCGAGGTCGACATCGAGCTACCAGGTTGAAATCGAGGCTCTTGGTCGACGCAGACTTGGATCTCCAAAGCTACTAGGATGCCGCTGACACGCCTCCTCGTGGATCGATCCTGACTACCCTTCCACTACAACGGGAGGAAGTCTTGTAATTATTTGCATAGGCTAGGAGTCGATTTACATTTTTACATCTTATTATTTGTACTCGACTTCCCTCCTTAACAAATTGGCGCCGTTGCCGGGGAGGCAATCAATCGTGCCCTAGTAGTCTATCTCACGTCTCTACCTAGTTTGGTTTTGCAGGTGTATGCGACGCGCTGATCGCCCGCCTGAATTCGAAGGAGTAGACGACCTTGAGCGTTATTTCCATCTAAGGGCCCAAGCTCAAAGAATCATGGCGGACAACGCGAACCAGGCTGAACTTATTGAGCAACTAAGGAAGCAGGTTGAGGACCTAACAACTAGATAGGCGGCACTTAAGGAGCGTGCGGATAGGGAGGAGGAAGAGCGGAGGCAAATAGAAGCCCAAATCAATGCCCTCCCTAGGAATGCCAAGCAATATATGCACCCCGCTCTTACAGTGCCTGAATCGGCAATTCTTATCCCTGCCTCTAATTTTGAAATAAAACCTAACTTCCTAACTGAGATTAGAAGGCACCAATATGAAGGAAAACCTAACGAATGCCCTATGGCACATATTTCAACCTTCTTAGACCTTTGTGATACTATTGCTGATGGACGAAGTCTTGAATATGTCCAACTAAAAGCCTTTCGATGGTCTCTTACAGGGAAAGCATTGCAGTGGTTGGAAAGCTTAGCCCCAAGATCACTCCGCACCTGGAATGAAGTCAAGGATGCGTTCCTCAACAAGTTCTTTCCTCCTTCTAAGACGGCGTTGATTCGACAGAAAATCACGGCTTTCAAACAAAAGCCTGGTGAGGCTCTGGCGACTGTTTGGGAAAGGTTTAAGGACCTACTACGATCATGCCCGACGCATGGCCAACCACCGTATGTAATTCAGGAGATCATATACAATGCTCTTGACGCTGCAACTAAGGAGAGGATCAACACTTACCCCTCCTATGGCTACCTTGAACTCGCTCCACAAGAGGCTTGGGAGACCATAGAGAGGTTGGTGGAGTTCGACAACACATATGGGACTCCTGAGGCTTCCGACACATCATCATCATCGAGGCCTGCCCCATCTATACCCTTATATGAACCCTCCAATATAATCGATCCGGATGTAAAGGAGCAATTTCATAGGGATCAACTTCGAAAGCTCCAAAAGCAAGTAAGGTTCCTTTCAGCGAACCAAGATTGCATTGAATGCGGATCGCAGCGGCACACCACCATCGAGTGCCCCCATGCTGAACAAGTACACCTAGCGGAGACTCACCAAGAGGCGCGCTACATGAGGGGTCCCAATCACCAATATTGGGGAGACCAAAGGTTCCATCAACCACAAAGGAACCAGGTTAACCCTAGGGACCCTCTGCCTTATAGAGCTCCTGGGCACCCGGAGAGAGACCAAAAGAAAGATAATCTTCAACTTGTGCTAGATGAGATAAGGCGGAACCAGGCTAAGAATGATCAATCCAACAATGACATCCATTCTCAACTCAATCACCTTACCACAAGGATTGGGGAGATGGATATATGGAAAAGGAACGTAGAGACCCAACTGGGTCAATTGGCGGCACAAATCCCTAGACCGTCCTGAACACTCCCTGGGCAACCCACTACAAATCCTAAGGGACAATCCGGGATGGGCCATGTCGCAGCCATGCAATTAAGGAGTGGCAACAAAGTGCAAAAGCCACGAACGGAATCGGAGAAAGCAGCAGATCCAGTCGACATCGACAGACCAGTCGATGTCGAGGATGAGGTCGATATCGACCCCCAGGTCGACCCATAGGTCGATATCGAGGCCACTGCAGAGCCATCAGAGCCACAACAGAGGTCAAAATCGACCATCCCAGTCGATATCGACCATATCCCAATCGATGTCGATGTCCAGCAGGCCCCTCTGACCACCGTTTTGGCCCCTCTACCAAAGAAGACGTTGCCCTTTCCACACAAAGCATTGGAGGACCCCACCAAAGGTAAGTTTAGGCGCTTTGTAAAAATTCTTCAAGGTCTTAACGTTACTATCCCTCTTACAGAAGCCCTAAGCGAGATGCCTGTCTATGTGCGATTCCTGAAAGACATCCTTAGCAAGAAAAGATCCATGACAGAGATCGCAAAGGAGTGCTCAAAGATGGACTTCCCTGAGAAGAAGAGTGATCCAGGGAAGTTTGCAATCACCGTGGGACTTGGCCAACATCGTTACAAAGACCTATGTGACCTAGGGGCAAGTGTAAGTCTCATGCCTCTCTCTATTTGGCGAAAGGTGAACATTGGCGCACTTGAACCTGTGGACATGAAACTTTATATGGCTAACAACTCATTCGTCAGACCCACAGGTATAGTTGACGATGTTCCTGTAAAGGTAGGTAAGTTCTTTGTGCCTACTGATTTCATTGTATTGGAAATGTCTGAAGATCCTATAGTGCCTATTATCCTTGGTAGGCCTTTCTTAGCTACTGCAGATGCCAAAATCAATGTACGTCGAGGGTTACTAACCTTTACTATAGGGAACGAAGTAATAGAATTCTCTTTTAACCCGACCATGAGCGAAACAAAGCACCTGCAGCAAGTAGTCCTCTCGCCGGCTAAAGAAAAGCTTAGAAAATTTTTGTTGGCAAGGACGGAAACAGCAAGCAGGGTCGACATCGACTGGAACCAGTCGATATCGACTAAAAACATCGAAATCGACCCCCCTTGGTCGAAATCGAGTTTGTCAGATCATTGCTAGGAGCTTAAGTATGGGGTCACAGAGGTCGATATCGACCCCCACATATCGATATCGACCAAAGCTCTCGAAATCGACCCTCCTTGGTCGAAATCGACCACCTCTCAGCCCGAAGATTTCTGTTTCGGGCCCAAACAGGTAAGCCCAGGTATGACTCCTAACCCTCCTCTGTCCCTTATTGATGAATCAATTAAGCCCATTATTGATAATTCTACTAAAGAGAGGGTCAAAGCTCCATGGTTTGCCTATATTGCTAAAGTTAGGTCAAGAAAGAGAAAGAAAGCGCCCAAAGAAGAACTTAACATCAAAGAAGCCTTGGTCGCCGAGCTTAGCTACTACCAAAAGGACCTAGATGATTCAGGAGAAGGCTCACGCTCAAAGGGTCCCTACATAAAAGAGTAATGAAGCATTGACAGAGAAGTCGGCCTAGCGACTCAAAAATCTAGAGCGTGTACATAAAACCTTTAAATTTTTTCGCATAGATGGTTTTTAGGATTTAACTTTTGGATTTTGAACTTTTAAAACTGAGATAACTCATGCTTTATCTATATTTCTAACCAAGATTTCAGGTTATCAAGAAAAATGAACGACGAAGAAGAAAAGAAGCTTCTGCAAAGGCAGTCGAAATCGACCAGGCCAGTCGAAATCGACCCCCCAGGGTCAAGCCACCTCATGGAGTCGACATCGAGGACTCAGGAGCAAAAAGCAGAGGTCGATATCGACCTTAATCATCGATATCGACCCCAATCAGGCGGCCCTTATCTTCAATTTTCTTCCTCGACTTCGACAGATGCAGTCGACATCGACCTCTGACCTAGATATCGACTTCTAGCATCGACCAAATCTGAAATCGACCTGAATCCGCAAGGTTGCGCTGTGAGTTTCTCTCTACCCTTGTTCTTCTTTTTAATACAGTGAGGACACTGTATATTTTAAGTATGGGGTGGGGGGAAAACATGTCTTATGGTCATAACTTGGTTTTCTTCTTCGCATTGCCTTCATGTTTAAATTTTTGTTCTTAGTTTTACTTTTATAAAATGTTAAAAAAAATAGAAAAAATGTCAAAAATAAAAAAAAATGCATGTTTACTTTTTTAAATGATGGAGGCATCTTTTAAGCCATTTTTATCCTCTCTTTACCTACCCTGCATTATCCCTGCTTGAAGCCAGAACATTAGCCTGAGCCTGAAATTACAAACTCCACAAAATTATCCCTAGCCGAATTGAGCCTGACCCCCATTTGGGAATTGAGACTTAGATTGGCTGGACTAATGCCTTGTGGAAAGAAAAGAGCATAATGACCAGTTTTGAGCAAGGAAATATTGGGTTGGTGCATATTTACATTTTGTCATATTTTGTAAAAGGATTTATGGCTCACCATATAAATGCACATAGCTTTAGTATTTATTTATTATTTTCGAAAAAGAAAAAAAAAAGAAAAAAAAATCCAAAAAAAATAAAGATATATATATATATATAGTGCATGAGCCAAAATCCTTAAATCTTTTATTCATACAAGTGTTATATTCTTTGAGAGGTATATTAGAGTTTGGAAGAAGGGTTGATAGTATGGTTTACATCTTTTAGTGCATCTTTAGAGCATATTATATAAAGATGAGTTGGGAAAGAGCATTATAGGAGATTGAGCTTGGAAAGTGCAACATGGAAGAGTTATGGTTTGGATATTGCAAGTGTTGAAATTTAGGAGTCTTGATTCCCGAATTATAAAAGCACCACATAGCCAAATAATTCCATACCCTTTTATTTCATACCAAGCCCCATTACAACCCCGCCGAATGGAGTCTTCTTTGAAGTCTTCCATTGAGCGAAAGTCCTCCTGATGGTTCTTATTGCATATTCATAATTGGTTGCGAAGTGGATTATTATAAATTGCAATGTTTATGAGATTGTATATGGAATTGAGTTGAGAGTTGATCTTCATAGCCTAAACACATGAGAGTTGAGTGCAAACACATTATCCCTGTGAGGTTGGATCAAAATTGCATATGCCTATGGATCGCCAAAATATGTGCTATGATGTTAAATTCACTTGCTTTGCTTTGCTACCGCTTATGATATTGCTTTTGACAAGGGCGAAGACTTGAAGGGTGTGTTGTAGGTATTGGTTATTGCTTGGTTATTGCTTGAGGACAAGCAAGTCTAAGTATGGGGTGTTTTGATGTACATATTTGTACCTTTGTTTATTGCATCTTTTGACTTCATATTTCATTCATTTCCAAAGAAAAGTTTCAAAAGCATATAAACTTGTGTAAGAATGAGCTAAAGTATAAGAAATAGGGTCTGCACAAGTTCTGAGCTAACCATGCAGGAATTCGAGCGAAATCGGAGTCAAAACGGAGAAGCCAAGTGAAGCTGAGCAGAGGTAGATATCGACCTTAGACCCAGATATCGACCTCTGATGTCGATATCGACCCCCATATCGACCTCAACATAGACATCGACCAGAGCTGAACAAGTCGAGCAGGAACAGAGACCTCGATATCGACCTCCGGTGTCGATATCGACCCCTTATCTCGATAGAAGGTAGACTCGATTTCGAATGCGGATTGGAACTATATCTTCAAGGAGGCACGGAATTATCTCATACTTTCAAGATAGATTGCAGCTGAAGAGTTATTTATCTTTTTACCTTTAAGTTATTTAAGTTTTATCAAAATAAAAGACCTATCCTAATTGTTTGGATAGAGTTCATAGTTTAGATAGGAGTTACAATCCTTGGATAGCGAGGATTAGTAGCCTATAAATAAAGCCCTAGGGGGATGGCATTCAACAATCCAAGAGCGAATTCAATTTTTAGAGTTCAATTACATTCAATAGAGTTAGAGAAAAGTTTTAGGGTTTGACGTTTGCGAAAGTTGATGTTGAGTTGTAAAGCTTCAGAGTTTAATTTAATGCAAGTTTCTTCTTTTCAATCAACAATGAGTTCCATGATGAGAAGCGAGTAGTTCCCCAAAGCTCTTAGGGTCGGGGTGACCCGACGTTAGCCATGCGCGCTTGAGGTAAGTATTTGATGTCGATATCGTTGTGTCTATCTCTCCTCCTACGCTTCTATGTTTAGTCCTAATCGAAAGAAAAGGGATTCATGCTAACAACTTGAGTTATAAACATAAAATTGGTAGAGACAATTAGGTTTATTTGCAAAAGTAATCCTAAAAGTTGGTGTACGGTGAAAGCTTGTCCCTCGGGTGAAATAGCGCAATTGTCCATCTTATTTATCTTATCGCATGCATTGGTTAACGTTGTGGTAAACCCTAATCCTAGGAGTTGCTTTTTACATATTTTATACACCCAAAACCCTCTGTTTTATTTCTGTTCATCGCTTCTCTCTCCATTCTCAATTCTTGGGCCCTTCTTTGCCGACGAAAAACTAACCAAGTGCAGGAAGACATCGATATCGACCCCAGACGTCGATATCGACCACTGAGTGCGTCGACGACGAACATCACTGCGGAGGTTGCTGACATCGATATCGACACCAGACATCGATATCGACCCTACTGTATCGACTAGCAGTCTTCTGAGCCAGTCGATTTTGTGGACTAACATCGATATCGACCCCCCTAGTCGATATTGACTACAGTTTTTGTTTCTGCAGGTCTTCTGTTGCAGAGAACATCGACAGCCGAGGTCGACATCGAGCTACCAGGTCGAAATCGAGGCTTCTGGTCGACGCAGACTTGAGATCTCCAAAGCTACTAGGATCCCGCTGACATGCCTCCTCGTGGATCGATCCTGACTACCCTTCCATTACAACGGTAGGAAGTCTTGTAATTATTTGCATAGGCTAGGAGTCGATTTACATTTTTACATCTTATTATTTGTACTAAACTTACCTCCTTAACAGAGGGGCCTGCTGAACATCGACATCGACAGGGATCTGGTCGATATCGACTGGGGTGGTCGATGTCGACCTCTGTTGTGGCTCTGATGGCTCTCCAGTGGCCTCGGCGTCGACCTGGGTGTCGACCAGGGGGTCGATATCGACATCGTCCTCGACATCGACTGGGTTGTCGATGTCGACTGGAGCTGTTGCTTTCTTCGATTCCGTTCGTGGCTTTTGTACTTTGTTGCCACTCCTTAATTGCTTGGCTGTGATATGGCCCGTCCCGTATTGCCCCTTAGGATTGGTAGTGGGTTGCGCAGGGAACGTTCCGGACGGTCTAGGAATTTGTGCCGCCAATTGACCCAGTTGGGTCTCTACGTTCTTTTTCCAAATATCCATCTCCCCAATCCTTGTGGTAAGGTGATTGAGTTGAGAATGGATGGCATCGTTGGCTTGATCATTCTTAGCCTGATTCCGCCTGATTTCATCCAGCACAAGTTGAAGATCATCCTTTCGTTGGTCCCTCTTTGGGTGCCCAGGAGCTCTATAAGGCGGGGGGTCCCTAGGGTTAACCGGGTTCCTTTGTGGTTGATGGAACCTTTGGTCTCCCCAATATTGGTGATTGGGACCCCTCATGTAGCGCGCCTCCTGATGAGTCTCCGCTAGTTTTACTTGTTCAGTATTGGGGCACTCGATGGTGGTGTGCCGCTGCGATCCGCATTCAATGCAATCTTGGTTCGCTGAAAGGAACCTCACTTGCTTTTGGAGCTTTCGAAGTTGATCTCTATGGAATTTCTCCTTCACGTCCGGATCGATTACATTGGAGGGTTCATATAATGGCATAGATGGGGCAGGCCTCGACGATGATGGTGTGTCAGAAGCCTCAGGAGTCCCATATGTATTGTCGAATTCCACCAACCTCTCTATGGTTTCCCAAGCCTCTTGTGGAGCGAGTTCAAGGTAGCCATAGGAGGTGTAGGTGTTGATCCTCTCCTTGGTTGCAGCGTCAAGAGCATTGTATATAATCTCCTGAATTACGTACCGCGGTTGGCCATGCGTCGGGCATGATCGTAGTAGGTCCTTAAACCTTTCCCAAACAGTCGCCAGAGCCTCACCAGGCTTTTGTTTGAAAGCCGTGATTTTCTGTCGGATCAACGCCGTTTTAGAAGGAGGGAAGAACTTGTTGAGGAACGCGTCCTTGACTTCATTCCAAGTGCGGAGCGATCTTAGGGCTAAGCTCTCCAACCAATGCAATGCTTTACCTGTAAGGGACCATCGAAAAGCTTTTAGTTGGACATATTCAAGACTTTGTCCATCAGCAATAGTATCACAGAGGTCTAAGAAGGTCGATATATGTGCCATAGGGCATTCATTAGGTTTTCCTTCATATTGATGCCTTCTTATTTCAGTTAGAAAATTCGGCTTGATTTTAAAATTAGAAGTAGGGATTAGAATAGCCGATTCAGGCACTGTGAGCGATGGATGCATATATTGCTTTGCATTCCGGGGGAGGGCGTTGAGTTGAGTCTCATATCGTCTCCTGGCTTCCTCCTCCCTATCAGCACGCTCCCTTAGTGCTTCTTCTCTGGTAGTGAAATCCTCTACTTGCTTCCTTAAGCGTTCAATTTGTTGCACCTGGGTCTCGTTGTCCACCATGATTCTTTGAACTCGAGCCCTTAGGTGGAGAAAGCGTTCTGGTTCGTCTAATCCTTCAAATTCAGGTTGGTGACCAGTACGTCGTATACACCTATAAAACCGAACTAGGTAGAAACGTGAGATAGACTACTAGGGCGCGATTGATTGCCTCCCTGGCAATGGCGCCAATTTGTTAAGCATGAGGAAGGTCGAGTATCTCAAATACAAATAATAAAGATGTATAAATGTAAACCGACTCCTAGCCTATGCAAATAATTACAAGACTTCCTTCCGTTGTAGTGGAAGGGTAGTAAGGATTGATCCACGAGGAGGCATGTCAGCAGGATCCTAGTAGCGTTGGGAATCTCACGTCTTGCGTCGACCAGAAGCCTCGATTTCGACCTTGGAGCTCGATGTCGACCTCGGCTATCGATCCTCTCTACAACAGAAGACCTAAAGAGACAAAAACAAGCAGTCGATATCGACAGGGGAAGGTCGATATCGATGTTAGCAGACGGAATCGACTGGCTCAGAAGACTGCTAGTCAACACAGGTGGTCGATATCGATGTTGGAGGGTCGATATCGATGTTCAGTAACTCCGCAGTGATGATCGTCGTTGACTCAGAAAACTGTCGACGAACTCAGTGGTCGATGTCGACGTCTGTGGTCGATATCGATGTCTTCTGCTACAAAGTTGTTAGCTTTTTGTCGGCAAAGAAAGGCCGAAGACTTTAGGATGGATGAGGATACGATGAACAGAAATAAACAGAGGTTTTGATTAATATAAACTATGTAAAAGGCAACTCCTAGGATTAGGGTTTACCACAACGTTAACCAATGCATGCGATAAGATAAATAAGACGGACAATGCGCTATTTCACCCGAGAGACAAGCTTTCGCTGTACACCAACTCTTAGGATTACTCTTGCAAATAAACCTAATTGTCTCTACAAATTTTATGTTTATAACTCAAGTTCTTAGCATGAATCCCTTTTCTTTCGATTAGGACTAAACATAGAATCGTAGGAGATGATATAGATACAATGATATCAACATCTAACACTTACCTCAAGCGCGCATGGCTAACGTCGGGCTCACCCCGACCCTAAGAGCTTTGGGGACTACTCGCTTCTCATCATGGAACCCATCATTGATTGAAAGAAAGAAACTTGCATTAAACTATAAACTTTCGAAGCTTTACAACTTAACGTCGGCTTTCGCAAACGCCAAACCTTAAAACTTCTCTCTAACTCTATTGAATGTAATTGGATATGTTGATGGATGATTGAATGTCAGCCCCCTGGGGCTTTATTTATAGGCTACTAATCCTCGCTATCCAAGGATTGTAACTTCTATCTAAACTATGAACTCTATCCAAACAATTAGGATAGGTCTTTTATTTTGATAAAACTTGATAAAACTTAAAGGTAAAAAATAAATTCAGCTGCTATCTATCTAGAAGTACAAGATAATCCGTGCATCCTTGAAGATAAAGTTCATAATCCGAGTCTCGAAATCGAATCTATCTTCTATCGAGATAAGGTCGATATCGACCACAGAGGTCGATATCAATGTCTGTATTTCTGCTCGACTTGTTCTTCTCCATCGATGTCTATGTTGAGGTCGATATCGATGTTTAAGGTCGATATCAAGTGCCTTCTTGGTTGGTCTGTGTGGTCTATCTCGACACTCAGAAGGTGTGTCGACAACTATGGTCGATATCGATGTTGAAGGTTGATATCGACCTCTGCTCAGCTTCACTTGGCTTCTTCGTTTTGACTCCGATTTCCCTCGAATTCCTGCATGGTTAGCTCAAAACTTGTGCAGACTCTATTTCTTGTATTTTACCCTATTCTTACACAAGTTTATATTCTTTTGGACATTTTCTTCGGAAATCGAATGAAATAAGAAGTCAAAAGATGTAATAAAAAGAGGTACATATATGTACATCAGTGTGAAAGCACAGATAATGATTGGATTCATTGATTGTTTTGAGGGTTTGAAATCCCCTTTTTCTTGAATTATATCATTAAATCCTTAAGACTTAAACCGGATTATAACTTGAAGTTGATAAATAAGCAGCTCGTACTTGGATTGCAAGATCTGGCAGAGGGATAAATCTTCCCTCTAAACATAACCCGGATTTCAAAATCTGGGTTGTTACAATTAATTTGGTAAATAAATTAGGCCTACCGGCCAAATTTCCTCTAAAATTAAATTGAAACCCATAATATATAACCCAAATTTAAAAATCAAATTGAAACTTCTATTTGATTTCTCCAATATGATTCATGCACATTGATTTAATTGAAACCCAATTGGATAACCCGTTTCGACCGATAGTCGATGCGCTCGAACCCGTTTAGACTGAAATCTAATTTGTGCGAACTGAATTGGATCCAAATAACCAATTATATCCAATAAAATATGTCCGGTTAAATCCCACCCAACTCAACCCGACCCAAATTATTATCACACCCGATATCGAGTTTGATATGACTCAAAATAAAATAACCTGACCTCAAACCTATCCTGAGTCACCCAATTACCACCTCTACTGTGATCCACTGGCTCCACCCCTTGCTCATATAGTCATATGCAATATGTATGAATTTAAAAAAATTGAGCCTTCTAAACTAACCTTTTATCGAGCAATCAATTACATGCTATTAAGGGCACTTTTATCGGTCGTTTACTGCTCACCAATACTAGGGATTATATTATTATAATATTGTAACAGTGCCTACACCGATACTACATTGATACTAGGCTAATATCGATACTACTTTTATTCTACATGTCAAACGGTGTGTTGCAACACAGTGAAGATCTGAAGACAATTGCATCAGAGGGGACACGTGACGCCCAGCCATTCGCCTGCAAAAGGCCGCACCGAATGACTACCACGTGTGAGCTGATGGACGGAGGAGATTGTATGCTGGATTAAATTGGTTTAACATATTTTATAAAAAAAAATACTGGAATATTATTGGAATATTATTGGTCCCTCTTGCTGCAAGGCTATCAAAGCTTTCTTCCACTCGGGCCAACTATTAACTGAAATTAATCAAACTTTTATTGCTCTTATCCCAAAAATAGATAACCCGACAACTATCAATCACTACATGCCCATCAGCCTACGTAACACTATTTATAAAGTGATCTCCAAATTAATTGCAAACTGTTTAAAATCAATCCTTCCCAAGCTCATAAATCCTTTCCAAGGAGCCTTTGTGGAAGGAAGATCAATTCAGGATAATACTCTTATAGCTCATGAAATATTTCACTCTTTCCGTAAACAAAAAGGCAAAAAAGGCTGGATGGCATTAAAATTGGATATGGAAAAAGCTTACGACAAAATTAACTGGATTTACATTAAAGCAGTTCTTGTAAAATTTGGATTCCACCCAACTTGGATCAGTTGGGTTATGAAATGTATCACTACTACCTCCTTCTCTGTTCTAGTTAACAATAACCCAGGGCCTCAATTTAAACCTAATAGAGGCATCAGACAAGGAGATCCCCTTGCTCCCTATCTCTTTGTTCTATTAATGGAAGGATTATCCAGAGAACTTCATAAAGAAGTATTGTTGGAGGATGCTTTGATAGGCATCAAACTTAAAAAGAATGGTACCCCTATCCCCTTTTTAACTTTTGCTGGCGACACTATTATCTTTGCAAAAGCTTCCCACACTAGCCTAAACACGATACAAAATATGATAAACGATTTCTCCAATCTTTCTGGCCTTACGATTAACTATAATAAAATCTCTCTTCAATGCTCTAGGAATGTGAATCCAAATCTAGTAAAGGATTTGTCCATCCATATGGGCATTCCCATCTCCAAGACTCTTGAAAAGTATCTAGGAATTCCTTTAGTAAATGGTCGAGTTAAGAATTGTGTCTTTGATGATGTTGTGGAAAACTTGCGAAAACAATTAGCTAAGTGGAAAGCAACTAACTTATCTCAGGCTGGTAGGGTGGTTCTTATCCAATCCAATCTTAGCTAAAAAAAACTATCTCATGCAAAACTTTCTACTCCCAAAAGGTGTTCTTAACAAGATTGATCAAATTAACAGGAATTTTTTCTGGAATAAATCTCAATTAGACAGATATACCCCTCTCATTAGCTGGGATCACATCTGCAAATGTAAGTCCCAAGGAGGACTGAGCATCAGGAAAGCGGAAGATCTCAACATTTGTCTTCAGATGAAACTACTTTGGAAAATCTACAACAATGAAGATAGTATTTGGTTGAAAATCATACAAGAAAAATACCTTCAACATGAAAACATAAGAAACTTTAGTAACAAGGAAACCTGTTGGCAATTTGGCAGACTACTCACGCTAAGGCAAAAGTTTGAAGAAGGGCTTCACTGGCTCATTGGGGATGGCTCTAACATTAATGTTTGGCATGACCCATGGATTCCATCTATCAATCTAAAAAACTATTTGGGTTCTTTTGACCCATCAATGAAAGTCAAAGCTCTTATATATAACCGGAACCTACGGAATGAAGACCTTCTAAAACAAATGTTTCCTCCTGAGGTAATCCAAAAAATCCTTTCTATTAAAATTCCCAATTTCTAGGCCTATGATAAGATGATTTGGAAGCCTGACCCAGAAGGAAATTTCACCACTAAATCAGCTAGAAACATTTTAGTGCCGCCAATTCATGGCCCTGATTCACACACCTGGATATGGAAGCTAAAACTACCCCCCAGAGCTAAGAACTTTCTTTGGAAAATAAAAATAGATGGTCTTCCGACGGCTGCTCGCCTAAACCGGTATGTTAATAGGGTTCCTAGTCAATGCTCTCTCTGTGATCAATCAGAGGAAGATGCGACACACCTATTTACAAGATGTACATTTGTTAGAGAAGTGATAGCGCAGTATGAACAACAAACAGGTATGTTCTTTCTTGAGCTCAATAACCCAGGTCTTATCCATGAAAATTTAGAACAAATTAGAAGAGCAAATAACAGGTTTGAATATCTAGTCTGTATCTGGCAAGTCGTTTGGGAAATTCATAATGAACAAATTTTCAGGCAAAAGAAACTGAATGGTGCAGCTCAAATAATCCAGAGAATCAGACAAACCCTGCTCGATTGGGACCAGGGAGATTGCAAAAATCCAGAAACAAAGAGAGTCAGAAACAAAAGGGCTAATGCCAAGTGGAGTAGACCACCTAGAACTATCTACAAAATTACTGTAGATGGTTCTATTGCCCTTTCGGGCAAGTGTCAGATTGGAGGAATTATTCCGGATTCCGAAGGTCAGATTATTGATATCTTTCATAAGGAAATCATTGAATGCTCCATCATTCAAACGGAGGCCTCAGCAATTCTTCTAGGGCCGCAACGCGCAAAGGAGAAAGGTTTATCGAAGATCATCCTTGAAAGTGATAATCAAATTTTGATCAAGGCTATCAATCGACATCAACAGCCATGATGGGAAGTCATGCGACAAGTCGAAGATATTGTCAAGCTACAATCAGAATTTTCGATGGCAGATATCCGTCATGTCTATAGAGAATCAAATAAGTCAGCGGATTATATAGCTAGAAAAGGTGTCATCTGTAATTTGCAGTCTATCCCCTATCAAAGGGATTTTTGTAACATCATCCTTTAGGATGATCCTAGAGTTAGGCTACTGTATAGGTAGCGGCTCCTAATGTTTGCCTACTGTAAAAAAAACTGGTTTAACATATTAAAATCAATTTTCCATAATAAAAATGTAAAAAATAAAATAAAAAAATTACCACAATTCTAGATATTTTTATCTACATGTAGATATCAATTTTGAATATGTTTGACTATATTTAAAAAATACTTCTCTTTGATTATAAATATGCAAAATATTAGCCAAAAAATTGAATTATAATTATGGAAGAATTTCAAATAATAAATAATGTAAGAAATAAAATAAATAATATTATTTATTTCATTTCTTACATTATTTATTATTTCAAATTCTTCCATAATTATAATTCAATAATAATTATAATGTAAGAAATAATAAATAATATTATTTTTAAATATTATTTATTTATTTATTAGTAATTAATAATTAATAAAATATTTGTCAATATATGAATGTTGATATGAGCACTTTAATATTAATATTTGAATAAGAATAAATGAATATAATAATATAATCGAGAATGAAAATAATTGTTGGGGAGAAGTATATTTGTAAATTGAGTGGGTATGAGAAGATGAGTTTTGTGATACAAAAGATGTTATTGATACAATGGGACAAAATTAGAATATGATAATAGGATAATGTGGCGAAGGGAGAATAATAACATATTAGTATTCTTATTATCCTTGTTATTCGTTGATAAACATGGTCTAAACAATTTGATTCCACTTTTAACCAACACGAATGCTGGGTAGGTAGGTAACGAGATACTATATAAGAGTACAACGCGCTATTAGTTGGGTAACCTAACTAGCTAGGTCGTTACTTTCTCGGTCATTGAAGCTGAAAAAGAGGGTCAAACTTGAGATTAAGGTTGAGTACAAGTTCATCATCACAAAATATTATTGCATCGTGCAGTTGCACTGTTGCAGGTGTCTCTCATGACTATGAAATTAGGTTTTCCATCTTATCACGTGCATACGGAGTATATATATATATATCCGAATTTATTCGAACGGTCAATTTATCGCAAAGGGCACAATGACGTACAGCTATAGTTCTAAAATATTTGAGAATTTTATATCTTTAAGGACTCATGATTTACCAAACTGTACTAACCCAATGGGTATTTTGTTTTCACAAAAACTGAGATTCTTACGTGATGTGAAACTGTGGCAGCTAAAGTTTTTCTTTTTCCTTCTTAAACATGCTATTAATTCCAGGGTGTATGAAGTCGTAACGTATTTGACACGATTTTCATTGTCCCAATAATAACTTGTCTATATGTAGTGGGATGTGTTAAATGTTAAATTTACAGCGTGTTTGGCTTAATTGAGCCTCCTTATAAATACTAACTCATTTTCGAATGTAATCTCATTAGGTTTATATACTAGACTACTAATGCAATTACACTTATATACACACGATCGAGCATCTTGCACTATGCCATTTTACATCCCAGGCGACGGACATTCACGAGTCCGTCGCCTGAAATCATATTCAGACGACGGACTTTATTACGTTGGTCGCCTGACGAACGAGGCCTTTGAACCCATCTCAATCCCTATTTGGGCGACCAATATCGTCAAAGTCCGTCGCCTGAATGTAGGTTCAGGCGACGAACATATCCAGGCGACAAACAAAGGAAGGAGACTGGTTGCTTGAGCATAGGACCCAACTAGTTCTGTCAGAATCAACATTCAAGCCACGAGCATAGGACTATGTCCGTCGCCTGAGATAGCGACAAAAGCACATTCCAACTGACGAATTTAATATGTACATTCAAGCGACGGGTATACGACTTAGTCCGTCGCCTGAGTGTGGGGTAGTTGTTGAACATTTATTGCTAATCATTCAGGTGACGCACATAACCCTATGTTCGTCGCCTGAGATAAGTAAAAAAGGAAGTCGGTTTGGCACATTTAATACTATTCACTTAGGCGACGAACATAGGACTATGCTCGTCACCTGAGGTAGGTCAAAAAGTAAGGTGGTTGCAACACATTTAATACTATTCATTAAAGCGACGAACATAGGGCTTTGTTCGTCGCCTGAATGTTCTTTTTGAATCCGAATTACAGAAACTCACCATTTTTCCATTTATCTCTTCCCTATCCATCACTTCGCTATTTTTCTCCCTTACTCACCTTCTAAGCAGGTCTTTGGCATTTATCAACTTCATTCCGCCATTTTTAATTAAGGTATGTTCATATATGTTAAGATTTGTATGGATTTGTTGAATATATGTGTATAAATTAGGTGGGTGATTGAAATTGATAATGTGAATGAGGTGATAATGAGAATGTGGTTTTAATTAAGATAGATAATGGTGGATTATTTATGTCGTTTTTTTTGTGTTGATTACGTATATTTGATGTTCGGGTTTGAAATTGATGATGAGAATGTGTTTTAGATTGAAAATATGGATTGAGAGTATGTTCTAGATTGAGAATGGGGATTGAAATTGATAATAAAAATGAGAATGTATTTTCGATTGAGAATGTTTTATAGGTTGAGATGGAGACTGAGATTGAAAGGGACATATGTTGGATGCAACTCGGATTGAGTATGCGTTTTAGAATGTGCATTGAGAATATGTTTTAAATATTGAAATTGATATTGACAGGACGATAATGGGCGATAAAAGTTGGATGCAACTCCATCACGCTCACCCGGACTATCAAATAGGAATTTTAAATTTTTTGCAAGCTATCAGAGCGCATGCGATTAGGAGTGGGACGACTCATTTCCTTTGTCCGTGTAGAAAGTGTCACAACAACGAATGGGTTACTGTAGATGAGATGCACTCGGATTTGGCCCGTTTTGGGATGTGGGCTAGTTATACAGTTTGGGACAAACATGGAGAGACACCAGTTGATACGAGAAATGACCAGAGACGAAAGCAGATGTTGGATGATGGGGCATCTTCCTCTGATCATGGTCCTGTTATGGACATTCTGCATGATGCCTTTCCTTATCATGCTGGGTACGATGCACACATGGATGCTGACGAGGCTGCAAAAGAACCCGCGTTCGAAGATGTCGTCGATGATGACTATCTGAAATATCAAAGGCTTCTAGAGGCGGCTCAAACACAATTGTATCCCGGCAGCAAGTACACTCTTTTGGAGGCCTGTCTAGATTCCATGACGTTGAAGTCAAAGTGTGGATGGACAGATATGAGTATGGATCTAAATTGCAAACACATGTCGAAGTTTTTGCCAGAAGGACACCAACATCCAATTGATTGGAAGAAGCTGAAAAGTGTGATTAGGGACCTTGCATTTCGGTATGAGTTGATCGATGCTTGTGAGTACAACTGTGTATTATTGTACAAGCAGTACGCAGAGCTAGAATCCTGTCCTAAGTGCAACACTTCGAGATGGGAGACTAAAGAGGCCAGTAGAGGTCGAAGGGTTCCTAGAAAGGTCCTTCAATACTTTCCCTTGACCCCGAGACTGAAGAGACTCTTCATGGAGCCTAACATTGCAAAGAAAATGCGATGGCATGGTGAGCGGGTGAGAGATTCAGAATGGCTGAAACATCCTGCATATGGTGAGGCATGGAAAGAATTCGACAGAACATTTTTACATTTTTCTGACGACGTGAGGAATGTTAGGCTTGCACTTGCCACTGATGGGTTCAATCCGTTTGGGCAACAATCAAGTCTCCATAGCACCTGGCCAGTGATTGTCATGCCCTACAATTTGCCCCCATCGATGTGTATGAAGCGGGAATTCAACATGTTGGTGTTGCTGATTCCGGAACCGAAGTCTCCTGGAAAGTGTTTTAGTGTGTACATGGAGCCATTGATCGACGAGCTTCTACACCTATGGCAGACTGGAGTGTGTACAGTTGACCGACACTTGATGTCAACTTTCACCATGAAAGCAGCAGTTCTGTGGACTATCATCGATTTTTGCATGAACAGGGAAGAATGGTTTATGATGGGCACCGAAGATGGCTTTCTCCGAACCACCCTTGGAGATCCGCCGCTATGGCATTCAACGGGCAATGCGAGGAAAGAGGACGGCCTGATTCTTGGACCAGGGAGCAAATTCTATCACAAATCGATCGGTAAGAGGTTGTTATACATACACTCTTCCTTCTTCGATTTCCCTGCAAATTATACACCATCCATCTCATTATACTACTCTCGTATCTGGTACAACAGGATCAACTTTCCTATCCTCAGCTCGCACCCTGCTTTGAAGGCCCCATACAATGCGACTAACAGGGTTTGTTGGACTCACAAATGCGCTTTTTGGAGATTTCCGTATTGGCAATATACTCGAGTGAGACATGCATTGGATGTTATGCATATTGGGAAGAACGTATTCGATAACATCATGAATATATGAATGTTTAAATAATGATTATTTAAATAATGAGCTACATTTCTGTACATTCATATAAGCTAAATAATGAGCTAAGTTTATGTACATTTATATGTGAATAATGAATATATTTGAATGAGCTAAGTTTATGTACATTCATATATGAATGTATATATTAGAATGAGCTAAGTTTATGTACATTCATATATGAATAATGAATATATTTATGTACATTCATATAAGCTAAGTTTCTTAATAATGAATATATTTGAATGTGCTAAGTTTATGTACATTCATATATGAATGTCTAAATAATGAGCTAAGTTTCAGAAACTTATCTCTCAATAATGAATATATATGAATGTCTAAATAATGAATATAAATGGTGTATATTCATATATACAGCTGAATATATATGGCTAAATAATGAATATATATATATATATATATTGGATCCCGTGTAAGCATCCCTTACGGTGTAATTTGTGAGCAGAGAAATTATTTGTAGGTACCAAGCGATTATTCGTGTGTAATAATATAATTATTCGTATGTACAAACAAATGTAATTATTCATATGTAACAAAATATTATTCATATGTATGTACATACGAATAATCACATGGTACCTACGAATAATGTTACTATTCACAAGTTACTTTTAATTTCAACCGTTTGATCTTCTTAATCTGACGTTCCAGATTTGCTCACAAATTACACAGTAAGACTTGCTTACACATGATCTATCCTCATATATATATATATATGAATGTCTAAATAAGTTTCAGAAAGTTTTTGTACATAAATGATTATACTTTATTAATGATTATACGTTATTAGATGTGCATATATATGAATGAATAAATGAATTTATATGGCTAAATAATTATACTTTATTTTGTACCTAAATGAATATATATCACTAAATAATGAATATATATGAATGTCTAAATAATGAGTATAAATGATTATACTTTATTAGATGTGCATGTATATGAATGAATAAATGAATGCTACTACTGTTTTTGAAGGTATGGGAGCTGCTGGTGAGCGACCTTTGAAGAAAAGGGGGGGGGGCCTTGGACTGCTAGGGCTGAGGAGAGGCAAAAGGAGGTGGAAGAAGCAATGCTTGAAGCGCAACGGGCAAAGGAAGAGGCCGCAGAATTAAGGAAGGAAGTGAGGGAAGCTAGAGTCGCGAACGAAGAGATGAGGGCTCGCATGGCAGAAGAGATGAGAGCTTGCATGGCAGAAATTGACAAGAAGATGTTGGAATTCATGAGCGCATCGACGAGCTCCCAGCCTTCGGTCACCTCGGCTGCACTTCAGGCTATTCAATCTAATACCGACGCTCCTCTCGTGTCCTCTGAGCCGTCCTTTCATCAATAGATGGTATCGGATCCTGTCACCCCTTTTGTATATTAACTCCATATTATCTATCCGAATTTCTATTAGCTAGACAACTTTTGGAAGCTAGATCAAGTACTTTTGTGCATGTGTTGTTGGAATTGGATTATTACAAGATCTATATATTAACTCAATTAGAATTGAATGATTTATGTGATGTATGTGTTTGTTTGATGTGTTGGTTGGCGCCTAAGAGTGCCCTTTGAATTGGAAATGTTGTTTGAGACAGGTTTCGTATGCAAATAATGTGCATATTATGGGTAGGTATAAAACGTACAGGGGCACAAGCTCATTTCAAATTGTTTTTTTTAAATAAAAAATCACTCAAGCGACAAACATAATAAACAAGCTCGTTGCTTGAATAATTAAAAAATATACCTGAATGGACTCAGGCGACGGACATATTATAAAAAAACCCGTCGCTTGATTTATTTTCCCAATTTCCTAACCTCATTTAGGCGACGACATTACTTATATATGTTCGTCGCCTGACTCCATTAAATATTGTTTTTAATTTCTCCGACCACAATAGAGCGAGGAACTTTTTCCGTCGCCTAAATGTGATAGTCCGTCGCCTGAATACTAATGGGCGGGTTTGAAGAGCCCCGGGAGTCTGACAATGTATTCAGGCGACGTACATGTTTTCGGTTGCCTAAGGTTACTCAGGCGACGGGCAACATGACACTCGTCGCCTGAATACTCTAGGGACGGCGTCAAGACGACCACAGGTCAGGCGACGGATGTTCATCGTCTGAGTAGTCAGGCGGCGAAAAACTCATTTCAGGCGACGAACTGTGTCTGTCGCCTGAACTGTAATTTGGCATAGTGTTGGGTCTTATTGATCGATCAGTGATTCACAATGAGGTGTAGGCCAAGAACATTCAAAGGCAGTCTAATTCTACTGCTAATGACACCCTTACAAATTGATCTTTACAGTTTTCAAATTCTCTTGTTGAGCATTTAATTAATTTTACCGATGAAAATCATGAGATTATGCTTTGATTTAAGAAAAAACTATAGGACATTAGCGAATATATCATATATAAAGTTGGTAGATAAATATTGTAGCCTATTTGCCCAAATGATAACAGGAACCATAAGTGGCCACTTTGGCAATTGAAAGTGCATGCCTCTCTAATAATAATAATAATTAGCCTAAAGTGAAAGCAAAAGCTGGCCGGGAATATCATTAATATGTATTGAAGCATCCAAAAACTAGCTATGTGATCGATATATAGGTTCAAGTGATAGCATTCCATCCCGGTGAGAACCCAAAGAAAAAAAAAATCTGATTAATCTACGTGTAAAATAAAATAATATTAAAAAAATAAAACCAATCTCGCTCGTAGCGCCGAACTCCCGCTCCATATCCTCACACCACACCCTCTCAACTCGCACTGCACATCTCCCTGCGTGCATACAACCCACATGCATGCACCCTACACCTTCTTTATCTTCTTCCTCTCTCTCCCATCCACCCACAGCACAGTTGCCGACGCCAACACCTTCTTCACCATCATCACTGCATCCATGCCTCTGATTTGGTTCTCAGTTCACCCCAACACCATTCCTTTGTCTTCTTTCTCTCTTCTCCGTCCACTCTCCCAATGTCGTTGACATCAACATCTTCTTCACCATCATCACTACCTCTGTGCCTCTGGTTGTCCGTGACTTTGCCTCTGGTTGTTCTTGACTTTGCCTCCGATCTCTTAGATCCAATTCCGTCAGATCTAAACTTCACTCCTTCGATCGAAAAATAGAACAAACTCCCAACGACGGGAAAACAAAGATTGCGGACTGGTTGACGATTAAATGTCGTGGTTTAATATTCCCAAATAATACACAAGCCCAATAACTAACTAACTAGTTGTATAGAACAAGTAAGGGGTCGATCCCACAGAGAGCGTGCACGACTTCTTAAATGTGTTTGCAAAGCAGAGTAACAATGTAGTAAAGCAATGAATCAAAGTGAATGGAAAGCAATACGTAACATAAGCTAGCAATGACTGATTGAAAAATAGCAATAGTGATGGTGATATTGTTTCACTCACATTCTTGACAATGGTAATTTTATGATCATTGGGCTATTATGCAATAATACTTATACACTTATTTTAGGGTCGGTTTAAGCATGGAGTCGAGTTAGGCCGAACTTGTCGATAACACCACCTAACTCTCTGAGCTCTTGCAGGTGGGGGCAAGTAGCAATAAGTCTCTAACACCTTGCAAATAAACATTATCTCTCCTATCTTCTTGACTTCATACCTCAGGCATCAAGTCCAAGCATCGCTTCCACTAAAAGAGATAACCTTTGCCTGTCAATTCTCCTACAATATAACAAGTCTATACCCGTGGCTACATGTATGACACATATGCTGGCTACTAACACATTAAGTCCCGCAATAGCAGAATGAGGCTATAATGCTAGCATTATGCAAATCTATCCTGGTGGCAAAGATAAACAAACAACACTTCAGCAATATCAGAACAAATAGAATTGAAATAATCACAATGCATAACTCAAATAACGTAACAACATAAAAAAAACCCTTATGTATCCTTAATCATGTCTTGAAATACAAGCAAAACTATAAAGGTGGTTAGCCGATCATGGCTTACCTCAAAAACCTATCAAAAGATGCAAACTATGAAAAGTCTTCTTGTGTGTTTCAATTGTTTTGAAAACCCTTGTTGAATCGGGTATTTATAGGGCTCAAAATCAGCTAAAAACCCTAAAGTCGTGCTTAACACCTCCGAGCAAAGGATCTTCAAACGATAGGAATAAATTTACTTCGTATAAACATTGAAATCATCATTCTTATCTTATTTGATAGGCTCCGCTTCAGCTCCAGCGGACGCCGCTCCTAGCGGGTGTTGAGAATCTTCACGCGGGCACCATGCTAGGTGGGCTCCTGATCTCTTCCCCCGCCCACCGCCTAAGCGTCCATCTTGTTTCTTCATTTCTTCACTTGGATTCTCTTTAGCTTCTTCTTGGGTCTTATTCTCTTCATCTTTAAGCCATCCTAGCTAGGTCTCTTCTTAGTTGTAGGGTTGCAGTATCGCCCTCTTACACCATCTCTTCGAGCTCGGATTCAGAAATATGCATATTTAACATAGAAAAACGTAGATTCTGAACTTCGAATATAAAATTATAAAGATGCGACTTAACTATAGAAACCCACTAAACCATTTCATAGTTTGCATCTTTTCTTATTCTTTCAAGGTAAGCCATGCTTGGATAATATCATAGTAGTTTTATTTTGTTATCAAGACATGGTTGAAGATATATGAGGGTTGTTTTAAGGTTTATGCATTATGATTATTTCAATTCTCTTTGTTCCGATATTGCATTTATGTTGTTGATTTGTCTTAATTGGCCACTAAGATAGATTTGGGTCATGCTAGGGTTATAGCTTTATTCCGCTATTGCGGGCCTTAATCCATTATAGTAGCCAACACATCCTTGCAAGAACATTTCAGAAATATTGATGTTGTAGGAGAATCGATAGGTAAAGATTGTCTCTTTTAGTGGAAGCAATTTTTGGGTTGTGGGTTGACAACCATGTGCGAAGTTGACAAGATGGGAAATATGATGTTTATGTGCTAGGTGTTACGGACTTCATGGTACTCACCCCCGTCCTAGAATTTAGGGAGTTAGATGGTGATTGAAGTTATCGGCCTATCTAATTCTGTGTTCAAACCAGACCTCGAGTAATTAGCATAATCAATTTGCATTAGAATAACAACCCAATGATCATGGAATTACCATTGTTGTGAATGTGAGTAAAACTACATCATCATTATTGTTCTCTACAACCAACCATTGCTACTTTAGTTATGTATTTCTTTTCTTCCTATTTCTTTATTACTTGTTTACTTGCTTGCAATCACATTTATAGAATCAAGCGTGCATTCTATGGGATCGACCCCTAACTTGCTCACTATACGTAGTTAATATGTTGGCAAATTTGGATAGATATACCAAAAAAAGTGGAAGTTGGCAAAAATAGCATTGCTATGTGAAAAATTGCATAGGGGTTATTTTTGCAAATAAAATTGCTACCATTTGTGCAGGTTGTAGGTTGGGGGAGAGAGAGAGGCGCCAAGGGGAGCAAATGGGAGGGAATTTTTTAGCCATTTTAAACTAATTTTCAACCATTTTCATTTGTTAAAATTTAAAAATAAATTTATTTTCGAACTTAATTTAATTTTATCTATCTATAAACACCCACTTTATATATGTTTATGAAAAAAAATATTTTGAAGTGAAATTATTTTCTGGACAGAGAGAAATAGGACTTACGTGCCAGTCAATACGTTATTCATGCCACTAACTTTTATGTATGTGCCCCTATAATTATATATCGTGCCAACTATTTTGACTCTAACAGATAAACCCATGTCCGAATATAATAATTATCTTAACGTCTATCATGACAGTCAACTACATGCCACTCAATACGGTAATCGTGCCACTAACGTTTATTTACATGCCAATATATGAATTTCCCGTGTCAACTCTCACGAATCCAAAATCCACCAGTTAATCGCCACCGTTCGGGAAGCCACCAAGAGTGCCGCCACCGTTCAAGCTTTTGGGAGGGCTGTTGCACAAGCCGCCTAGAGCCACCACGAATGCCGCCCTCCACCCCACCGCCCTCAGTCTCAGCCCTCCACATCTCCTTCTTCCTCCTCCTCCTTCTTTTCCTTTTTTCCTTCTTCCCTTCTTTTCCCATGTGCAACTTGCAGTTGAGGGTTTTGGTACCTGTTATTTTTGCAAATAAATTGGACAATTTTCTACATTTACAAATTTAAGAGGGGGTGAGTTACTTTTGCCAATGGCCCATTAAAATGGTATATTGGGTACCATTTTCTCTAATATGTTTGGGTTTTACTTTTAGAGAAGGTAAACTACGCTATTTAACGTCCGCCAAATTTTGGGGCCGTTGTTGGGAAGCATCAATTTTTTTTTAGTGTGTTTGTTAACAATCGTGTGGGCCATGCTTTATGGTTCACACTCATTCTAATAATCTTTCTATCGTGCCTTTTGATCTAGAAATTGATAAAAATCTCTCCAGTCTAAGAAGCCAACATTCAAGAAAGATGGAAGCCAACTCTCAATTGAGAAGGACACTGCTGGATCTCAAGGAGCGAGATCTCAATTCATTACCATTAGCCATCAAATTCCCTAATCTCTTAGAAGGGTCTAATTTCAAGTTCAAGTCAAACTGGACATCCATTTTGCATAGTTTACAAGGAAGAAGCGGAGAGGATCAGATCAAGCATCTGGCGGAATTCTCAGCAATATGCAGTCGCTTGCATCCCATAGGAGTGACAGATGACCAAATGATACTCAGGGTGTTCCCTTTCACCCCCAAGGATGCTACAAATGATTTACCATACTATTTTCCAAGTAACAAAAAGCATTAAAATATGGGTGGAGTTGAAGAAGGCGTTTCTGAACAAGTACTTTCTTGCCACCCGCCGCAGAGTGTGATCAATGTAACAAGCGGTGGGGATGTGCTAGATAAGACACCTGAGGAAGCTGTGAAAATTTTTAAGAGGCTTGCTAATGCATCTTAAAAGTACGGATGGATCCAAGGACTGCGAGGAGTGCACCATGTCAACATTGCAGACACAGAGCCGAATCGTCAGGATGAAATGGGAAGGCTCACAAAGCTAGTGAAGGGCCTGTCCACCCAAGTTGCACAACTATAGGCTAGACCTTGCAGGGTATGCGGAGATCCATCACATCCCAACGATATGTGCCCTCAAGTCTAAGAAAGAGTTACAAAAGTCAATGTTGTTGGAGACTATGGTCCCCGACGATTCAGTAATAATTCCTACAATCCTAACTTCAGTCATAATTTCTATCAAGGTTTTGGCAACAACATGAACGCTCAAGGCTCATATCAAGGGAGAGGACAATTTAAAACTCATCCTAGAGGTCCTATGCAAGCCAATCAGCCACAGCAAGATGAGGTTCTTCACCTCATTCCATACAAGTTCGCAACCACAGAGAAGGTGTTTGGGCAAATAGCTCAGAAGGTAGGCGAGCTCAAGGCACGTAATGCAGGTAAGCTACCATCCCAAGTGGTAGTGAAGCATAAGGAAAATGTTGTAGAGGAGGCCTATTGAGGGGTCACCACGTCAAGCCAACAATGTTTAACCAAAGGCGTTGCTTGGTAGTCAACCCGAAGTTTTTTTTTCAATTCATTTCATTTCTTTAAACCCTCATTAGCATGTTTATTTTTGTGTTGCATTTATTTCAGTTTCGTCGTTAAAAAATCTTCAGTTTTCTGGAGAAATTGTAGTGTTTGTGATTATCTACAGGCTATATGATATAAAGAAAAGAGGAAAAAGAAGAAAAAGGAAGACATCTGAAGAAGTGGCGCCCGATGCAAGCATCCAGAAGAAGAACAAAGAAGCGGCGTCCACCGGTTATACCTCAGCGTCAGCCGCTAAAGCCCAAAAGCTGAATTCACATCCGGTGCCTATCAATGGCACCTTGGCGCCTGCCACTACTTGAGATTTACTGAAAATCAGGTTTGGAAATGACGAATCTGGTGGGGCCAACACCATAAGTCATAATTTAGATCGATTTTCAACTTTGGTAACTCAAATTGTGCATAATTTTATCGGTGGCAAATATAATTCTATCTTGCTTTCATTCGTTATATCTTTCCATCTAAAACTTTATTTTTTATCCTATTAATTTTATCTTAATCCAATTTATATATACTTCCATTCTCATAATCTCTTATGCAAAAAATTTTCTAACCTATTTCTAAGAGATGCATAGCGAGTCACATCACTTCTTTGCTAAAAATTTATATCTTTCAGATCCAAACCGAAGAGATTCATAATCAAAATGTTGAATTTCGATGAGGTTTTGAAGGCAACAGCGAGGAATAGTATCGACGCTTGCAACTCCTTATCGACGCCTACCGATGAAGCAGTAGAAGGTGCTCCTGGTGATTTTCGAAGGCGCCAGAGGACACATCAAATAAAGATGAAGAAAGCGAGCCAATGGGATTCTAAGGTTATCGAAAAGCTGGACAAGTATGTTGAGTGTCAAGGAGAAAATTCAGAAGAGGTGGACATGGACACACCATCGATTGATCCAGAGGTTGGTTGGCAACACATGGAGGAGATCGATGCGAGGTTGCAAACAATATATAGAGTCATTAGTGAATGAAATCAAAGGAAAGTACAAGCACTTCCAAGAAGAAAGCCGCTAGCGTCCTAATCAACAAATTGATGCCTTAGAAAATTTGACCCGAATTGTCACACAATGGGTCAAGCACCAACAACACTAATACTTTTCACAAAGATGAGACGGTTAGTTACCTTTCCCCTTCCTTGTTTATTTTTGTTTTTATTTTATTTTATTTTTTATTTAGTTTTTTTTTTCCCTCATTGAATTTTCATTGAGGATAATTAGACGTTTAAGTGTGGGGGAAGGGTTAAGGTTAGGTTAAGTAATTTTATTTTAGTTTCAATTTTAACTTTTATTTTCATTTTAACTTTTAGTTCATTTCAATTAAAGCATGTCTAAATTCCATGTATTCATGTTTATTGCTTTTCATCAATATGAGAAAATCAAAGAAAACTTTGAAAAATGTCAAAAAAAAAAATCCAAAAATATCATTCATTTCATAAACTATGTTATTGTCTAAACAACCATCTTGGCTAGTTAGTCCTCAAATATCTTTTTAAACATAATCATATAAGTTGCATGATTGGGTAAATATAATTGGGCATGTATGATCGATATTCCTAGCTAGGCACCATTGAAATCCAACAAACTATTGTCCTAGTAAGAATCTTTGGCCTTATAGGGATTTCATCTATATTCTCTTTTGCTTTATTGTGTGATTTACTCTTCTTATGCATTTACCTCTGAGTATTGACATGATTATCTATTTTTCAGACCGATTTTATACATATGTTCATTGCTTATAAGTTTTAAGTGATAGAGGGAACTATTTTCTTAGACACAATTTTACCCATATCTGCCCTACGTTATATCTTTTTCTTGAAGCCAATTTTTGAGCCTTAGACTTTTTCTTTGAAGCTCCACAAAATAATTATAGCCCTAGTCGTTAATATGCCTCACTCAGGATTAGAGTTGGTGAATAGTGATCAAATTGAGTAGAGAAGAAAATACTATTAGTTAGTGGATATTGTTGAAAGCTATAAGAAGGGATGATATTGTAAGTTCTTATTTCCTCACATTGTATTCTAGTGTGTTTCTTGAATCAATCCCAGACAACGATCATTTAGACGGTGATTAGAATAGACTTCATGTTGCTTCTTCTTTAGGCATATATAGATGTTTTCACTATCTAGCTCCACAACAATCTTTTGATTTTCATGTCTTTTGCAATCTGCATGCCATGAAACATAACCCAAGTCTCCTTCATATAGGCAGAGATTCTCTCGCATTTGAACACATATGCCATTAAGAAAGAATTCAAGTAGCAACTAGGAGCTAGTCCTACGCCAACCAAGGGCACCTTGACTGATGAGATTATGGAGACTTGAGTCATTCAAGACCCTGGTTCCATCATCTTGGTGGTTAATATGTGTAACCTTATCCACCAAATTGTGTTTACATAACACATGGTTAAAGGACACCATTCGGAACGATATAAGGTAAACAGGGATTCCAAAATTATCATATCAATTTTCCTCGTGTACTTTCAAATCTCTTTGAGGGAATCAATGACAATGATGGTTTTCCTCTCCATTCCATATTGTAATCCTAATCTTTTTGCATCAAGGATACTTTTTAGGAGAGTTAACGCTTCGGCTTTTAATGTTGATGCTTGATTGCCACTTTTTTCATATAATACAATGATACTTCTTCCGAAATCATTTCTAATAAGTAATATGATCGTACTTTGTCTAGATCTACAAATCGAACCATCAAAGTTTAATTTGACAAATAGATTTCTAGGTTTTCGCCATGTTGTGTTACCTCTTATCCTTCTTTTTTGGTGGGCAGTCGACCTTGTTAGAGTACCTTGAGATCCTCCAAGAACTCGTGTTTTAGTGATAGCAAACTCTAGTACATCATGTGTTTACCTAGATCCTTTGTAGATTTGAAATGAATAATAACTTATAAGAATGTATGAAGAAATAATCTTGTGAAGATTGGAAAAAAGGAATTTGAGAAGAAGAGTTAATCCTTAAAGAACTTGAGAATTAGTCTAATAAGATCTCAAAGAAATTTAGAAAAGAGTACACAACAGAAAGTCTGTAACGGCCCGAGTTATAGAACTCGGGTTATGTTTTGAAGGAATGGATATCTTTGTTTGGATCTTGCAATTCAAGTATGGGTTGAATATAAAACAAAGGGTTAATCTTTGAAAGTAGATATTTCGAACCCTAAAATCATGATAGGTCCATTGGGGACCCGGTGCTTTCACACCGTTGCCTATCCTAATTTCTAATTCACATAAAATAAAATAAGTCTAAAACGAGCAAACAACATAAATCCAAATACAAGGTCGCCAAGGCATGGCCGGGTCAAAATAGAAATATGAAAGCGAGTAAGTACCAAAACATCGAAAGAGAGTATATACTGTCAATTTCAGTCTCTCCACATACGCCAAGTATAACCCCTGCCAAAACAGCACACATCAAGCAAAGTCAAAATGATGCACGAATATCTAAAAAAAGAATGGGGAAAGGAATCAAGTCGAGCCACACACGCGTGTCCTGGAGACATTGCTGAGGCCACATAATACACGCTAATTCTAAATAAAGAATGCTCTAATACAGTGCAGAAATATTAAACACATAAGCATGTTGACAGTTATATATATGTAGAAAGTGCAGTAAATGGAACCCGCATAGAATACCAAGTGGCATTTCCCTTTCCTACCCCTGCACCCATTCTCGTTAGTGCAGGCACCAGCCGCATTCGATGCTATATAGAAAATGTCTCATAAGGTCAACATCATGGCTCATATGTCATGCTCATTTTCTCATCATATTTCTCATTCTCATAATTTCATGCTCATGTCATTTTCTTTCTCAATTCTTTCTCATATCATGACCATGTGACTCGATGAGGTACAAACCCGATAGGATTGGGTCATCATATGACCCTAGCAAAAGATTCTACGACTCACAATTAACAGTTGTTCTAACATATGCAAGAAGAAAACAGATGCTCAATCCATTGTACAAAGCCCAAGTATGCTACTACATGATTATGCAAGATGCAACACCTAGAATACTATATGACATCAGGCATGAGAGTCCAACTTGAGTAAGTTCTAATGAACATACTTGGATGTGCAGAACAACAAAAGTAAAGCATCAAGTAGAGATAATAGCCAACAGGCCCTAGCTCACCTAGCAGGTATAATAAACATATATGAGTCTATGTCTAATGTCACACAAATCATAATTATTATCACATATAAGCTTCACATAATCATAGAACTCATCATCACATCTTAACCATATCATCTCAACTCATTTCAGATCATTTTGTCTTATCTCATCATGTATCGTCTCGCATATCATCTCAACTCATTTCAGATCATTTTGTCTTATCTCATCATGTATCGTCTCGCATATCATCTCAACATATAATATCTCCTTCATCATCTCATCATGCATCATCGTATACTATCTCAAATCTCATCACACTACATATTGCATCATGCTTCATGATCATTCTCATAATCAACTCAACAATCAATCATCCTTGCAACATATCATATCATAATTCACATAATTACTCAAGTGAGATTCATCAAGCAAATCAACAAGTTAAATCAAAGTAAGTTAATTCCCATGTTTCCCAAAACTCTTTAATCTTGGTTAAGTTATCTCAACATCTCAAGGTCATAAATCTCAAACAAACATATAAGTAACATATATAAAATTTAAACACCAAATATCATTTAAAACATTTAAATAAAACATAACACAAAACCAACCCAAACCGGACAAAAGGAATTAACCAAACCAGCCAAATAGGCTTTCGCCGCGACGAAACATGGTTTCGCCGTGGTGAAGAGCTCCAACGAGCTCCCCGTGAGCAGAGGCTCTCGCGGTCACGAGCGAGCCTTTGCCGCGGTGAAACATGGTTTCATCGTGGTGAAGCTCAACTCTCAAGTGTCCAAACCCAGGTCATGTTCACAATGGCGACGAGAGTTTCTCGCCATGGCGAAAGTCATCTTTGGAGCTTTCGTGTGACCCAGCGACACTCATGGCCATGCATGCATGTTCGCCATGACGAAACATGGGTTTCGCCGTGGCGAGGGTGACCAAGCTCGGGCTTTTTTCTTGTTCGCCGTGGCGAGACCTACGTTTTTGCTCTTTCGAGCTACGCCAGAGCTTCCTTTCTCACTCTCAACCTCTCTTGCCCTCACTACTCAATGTGTTGGAAGCAAAACGACAGAAAATGAAAGAGGAGAAAAGGAAGAGAGCTCACCAAGATCTTCAACTCGCCCGGAGATGATCGTGGTGGCCCTTCAAGCTTCGTCGAAGTTGGATCGATATCGAGATCAGCCTAGGAAGAAGGGACAACGCTTAAAGGCCAACCTTTACATGGTTTGTGAATGAAAGGAGGAAGAGGGGAGCTTACCAAACTCGCTCGTGGAAAATAGAGGAAGAAGAAAGAGGTGGAGCTGCTCGGCGACTCGGGGCTCCTGATGGCAGCTCCTAGGAGCTTGGACTCACCTTGGACGTCGGAGGGGAAGGGCTCATGCTGGTTCTACTTCTTGTCGAGGAAGGAAAGAGGTTGTGGTGCTCTCGACTTCATGGTCTTCGAAAATAAGGGGAAGCTTAAAGCTCTCGGCTTCAATTGTGGAGGAGGAAGAAGAGGGCGACGATGGTGCTATTGTTGGGATGAAGAGGAGGAGTTGTGGTGGTGGTGGTGCTCGGCGGCGAAAGGAGGAGGGAGTGATGGTGGTGGGTTATTAAAAAAAAGGTAGGAAAAGGGAGATGGAAAGGAAGGTTTTAGTGTTTAGGGTTGAATGTGTTTGGAAGTGTGTGTGAAATATGGGTAAGATTTCACATAATAATGAGGGAGATTGAGGTCTTGGTAGGTTGCTGAAATCGGGTACAAAAAGAGGAAGAGGGGGCTTATTTGTTTGCCACAAATGGGTGTACATGAAGGGGAAGGTAGGAGTGTGTTGTGTGGGTGTTTAGCCCAAAAGAGGAGGGAGGAAGATGGGTGGAAAGTGACTCAATTTGAACATCACAAGAGGAAGATGGTGGTGTTGAGATTTTCGGATCAAATGGAGGGGAAGAAGACAAATTAGAAGAGGGGAAAACAAAGCGAATGTGGTCCCAAATACGCAAATTCGAAAACCCAAAAATAAATCCTAAAACCCGCTCTCTCGGCCTTATCCCGACTCAATTCGAAATAAAACATCAAAATCAAAATAATATTGAAATCCGAGGATATTTTCAAGTCCCGAAATGAGAAGGAGGAATAAATCAACAAAAGTTCAAAATTAGGCAGGAATATATCTTTAAAGAAATTAAAAGAAAATTATTGGATCGAGGACGGAAATTTTCAAAATATCCAAAATCTGATAATTTAATTCGAGATTAACTCCATATTTTAAATAAAAAAATGTTTAAAAAATTTAAGGTCCTTACAAAGTCTATGAAGGATGAGTCGGTCATTAGAGAAAGATAGAAAAAGTCCATATGAAGTTGTCAATGAATGATAAAACTACCTAGTTACATGGAGACGATTCACGAGATTTTTGATGGGGTCAATAGCATATCATTGGTGTATATTCTTGGAAGATAATTTACAAGCCTGATTTGAAAGAGATCAAAGATATTATCTTGCATGGAAAATGGAGAATTATTGTAGAAATATTTTATAAAAGATAAAATATTTTATTTTCATAATTAAAGAAGATCTTTATTTTGATATTGAAGAGCATATGTGGCGCGAGGTGATTTAACAAAAGTTTTTCCTAGATAATATGGTGGTCTTCTAGAAGTACTGAAGTGAAAGAAAACCTTGAGAAAATAATATTGATCCATCTATATTATTTTATTTAAGAAATCATTTTATTTTCTTAGCTATTGAGTGCTCTTGTGTATGGTTAGAATAATTGTAATTGAGGTTATTTATGTGCACGAAATTCTTGAGAGAAAATGTGTCTTCTTTCAAGGGAATAATGAAGAAAATTCAGAGAAGAGAAAAGACAAGAACAAGAGATTCGAAGATGAAGATTAAAGTCGACAACGTATTGTCTAAGAAATTGTGTTCTTGTGGCACAAAGATGACAATTTGTTGTGAGGTTATGTTGTGTTCTTATGTTCTTTTGTCCGTGGTTTGTGTGTTTGCCAATGGTTGTTTAGGTAAGTGTACTTTGATATTATATTGTAAGGGTACGATTAGTCAGCTAGTATATGATGATACTAGTGAATTTTAGGTAGCTTTATAATATAAAATATTAGACCTATTCAAAAATCCTCCCCAAGAAAAAGATATGTGGTCATGCCTCATTAAGTACTTGTAGTTTGAGAGTTTCTACACCTATTAACCGTTTCCTGCTTTTTATGCATTTTTTCTCCTATAATTATTACTCCCTCCGTCCCACAATGTTTGTCCTTAACTATTTATGCACGTTTTTTTAAGAAGCTAAAAACTATATAGAATATCAATATTTTATTAAATATTTTTAAATAATATCATACATATTACTAATGAGTGTAGAATTATTTTAAAAAATTAATTAAAAAATGGATATTTTATATAGTTTTTAACTCCTTAAAAAGCGTGCATAAATAGTCCAAAGACAAACATTGTGGGACGGAGGGAGTAATTAGTAACACTGATACTCACTCCATTTGCTTTTAAATGACCTTTGCAAGTCATGCACATTTTTTTAGAAAGGTAAAAACTATATAAAGTGTCAATTTTTTATTCAATATTTTTTAATAATATTATACTTATTACTAATAAGTATGAGATATTTAAAAAATTATAAAAAAAATAAAATATTTTATTTAGTTTTATCAACTTATAAAACATGCATAAATAGTAAAAAGACAATTAAAAAGGAACAGAGGGAGTATAACCTCTTCCGAGGTCCAACAAGTATGTAGGGCTCCTAAATCCTCATCCTCTCCCTAGAACTACTTTGTGCGCAACACACATAAGTGGGGCATCATCCTAAAACCAATTGGTAATAAGAGGAGTAGTTCACTAGCTTATATGTTAATGCTTATTATGCCTCAACTTTTGATGTGTGATTTTCTTTAGTCTCTCTAAAGCTCTCAGCATGGATCTTTTTGCCTTTAGTGGATATTTGGACAACAGATCTAACATTTTATTCTCTTTTTAACTAGCCTAGAATCGAGTGTCATACCATTTAGATTTACCGCTCTGATACCATACTGAAGTCTGTCATGACTCGTGACCGAAGGGATCATGTGTACGAGTGATTGTCCGTTAGTAGTGTAGCTATGTCCACTAGCTTATATGCTAAGATTAGTTACGTTATAGCTCAACTTTAGATGTGGGATTTTCTTAAGTCTCTCTACATCTCTAAACAATTATAATAACAACTGGTAAGTGAAGTGTGTGATGCATCGAATATCAAATGGAATTTGTATGGCAATGTAAAGTCGTTGTCACATTGAATATCAAAACAAGCAAGAATACCTAAAGAAGGAACAATGAAAAACATAGACAAGGGTTTATTGTCTTCTAATGAAATGTTATTTCATTCATGAAGGTAGGGGTTCATAGATATGGTATATGGCGGTACATGGGTGGGGTGTATCTACCACATACCTCATCGACATACAATAATTCATGCTGCGTGCCTGATGAATCTAATCGTGCTCTAGTTTCCTCGTTTCATAGCCTCTTGTTCAGTACGTACGTTTTTGTTTCTGTCTTATTTTTCCCTAAGAATTTGAAATAGCAAACAACACATATATTTAATAAATTGGTTAGTTGAGACATTGACTAACGCCTAAACATCATAAAAGAATCACTCACACAAATAATAAAGAGATTAAAAAAATAAAAATCCGACACCACTCAACAAGGCTTTGTTATCGATCAATCCAGTGAGCCAGTTGTGCGACTTTTGGTGTCAGGCAATCAAAAATTGTTGTGGGCTATATTGAGTACACTTAAATATTTGAGAGTACCAAAGTTTGCGAGAGTACTGTACGAGCGCAATAATCGATCTCATTATTTTTTTTGAGTGTACGTATGAGCAACTTCATGAGTACGTGTATGATCGGTGTTGGTTGGGTGGTAAAGGAGGAGGACATATATATCTAACCGTCAAGTGAAGAGCAAGTTCATTGAATTTTTCTTTTAAAGTAAGAATTCACAAAACTCATTTGTCTTTTCCAATAACATTCTTGTAGATATATAAAGTTAAGGAGACATGTGATGCGTTGAGGGGTATAAGAAATATACTACTTACATGGTAATTAAGGTCTGTAGCATTATATATTATTGTATTATGTTCCTAAAAAACGTGATAAAGATATACTGATTCAAATGCAGATGAACCGGTATTTAAGACACAATCATTTCAATCTTATAGGGGGTTTCATATCCCTTTAACTGATTGTGTCTTAAATACATTTAAATGTGTTGATCATGGTGAGGTTGTAACCTTTCATCTCGATTTTATGTAAAATCCTAGTTCTTTTGTTGTGTAGGTATGCGCGCCTTTGAGCAAAACCCGTGCTTTTGTTTTGATTGAGGTACTTCTAAGAACACTTCTTGTTTCCAATCGATCTGAATAAACCCTCCAGCTTCATGATCTGTTGATGAAATCAATTGAATTTTTTTCCGACGAAATGGTTGATTTGTTAAAATTCAATTTAACAAATGTGTGTGGAGGTTTTTGCTCTCTTGTGATATGTTTGTTGTTCGCGAGTTATGCATGGGCTTTGGTGTACCTTTGTTAAGATTATCTTCCTCTGTTTGAAAAATCTTATCCTTTTTCGAATTCTACAATTGAAGCTCAATGAATGATTTAATTTGTTGGATACACTATTGTTATATATGTTCAAAGATCATTTTTTTTTTAATTTTGTAAAAGATCATTACGTACTACCAGATAGATATGTTCAATTTATGTTCAAAGATCATTACGTACTACCAGATATGTCTTTTCCTCTTTTCGTAGTGACCTCCCAGTCACCCCGGCCTACTAGCTCATGGATGTGGTTGTTTTGGTCATTTAGGTTTATTATAGGCCGATGTGTTGAGATAGTTTAAGATTTTCAGGATCGAGTAAGGTGTTTATCATTACACGTACAGTCAAAATTACAACTATAGTCCACCTTACAAAGTAATTAATTACTAGTATATATATTAGTGGTATATATATTAGATAGAAAAAATAATTACTACGGAGTATTATATATTAGTGGTATATATGTATATGCGTAATGTACGTTGAAGTAATAACTATAATAAAACTGTTTGGTAATATGGAAGGTGATGAATCAAAACAACGGCTTCGAAGAAGGCAAAGGAACTTCCTTTTGAAAAGCTAGAAAGCCCAAAGGAACAAATTCCATGTCGGTTTCTTTTGGACCGATTAATATTTCCCATAAAATACATTAAAGTTTTTTCATAACCATACACTACTATTTTTTTAAATATTAATACATTTATTAAATTTTTTAAATATAAATAATGACATAATTATATTATAGCATTTTCACCCATCTCTATGATGTCAAGAAACGTAGTGTTAGGTTTTGAACTCTCCTGTATTCGCAGTATTTTTCTTAATTTTCATCAACTTTCGGATGGGATAACTTATTTGATGCTTTGCGAAGTAGTGTTTGGACTTTTCTTTTCCTTTGTGTGGTTTGGGTACGTACGTGTTCACATTTTTTTATGACATCCCAATTTACCAAATAGATATATTATTTGATATTTTAAATTACTACCTCATAAAAACAAGAGGGAATGGTAGTAGATATACTACTTTTTTTGTACTTTTGGTAAATGTCACTCCACCATGAAAAATTGCTTAAATGTCAAAAAACAATATTTTTTTGCACAAATAGTTGGTCACCCTTACCCGTTATAGTAGGTTAAAATTTTTGGCGGGTGTTTGAAATTTTGGAGGTGTGTTTGGGTGAGATTTAAGGCAAAGCAAAGGAGGGAGAGGGAGAGGGAGGGAGAGAGAGAGAGAGATTCACAACAGCCGAACATGAGAGAGAGAGAGAGAGCGGCGAAGGAAGAGGTTGTCGACGGAGAAGGAGGCGGAAGAGGCTATCGATGAAGGCGAATCAGTTCGGCGTAGCGGAAGCTGTAACCGGCTGAGGATGGAGGAGGAATCCGGCGAGGAGAAACCGAATCCGGCGAAACAAATTCGAAAACAAGTAAACAAACTCGTTCTTGAATCTGTGAAACCCTAACTAAATCCGAACAAATTGTTCTGCAATGTGTGATTTTTGAATGGGGATTTCGGTGTGAAGCCCTAACACATTGTTCGCCTGATGTAAGTCTGTCGGCTTTGTTAAGGTTGGCACATGATTTTTCAATACTGGCCAAAAAATAACCTTAACTGGGACGAAATTCGTTCAGACAGGCACATCATTAGTGGGGATTAATTTGGTGAATATTGCTATTATTTGAGATCCTTTTATGACTCGTCCATGGTTCCCCTCTGCTTCGTCATGTTTAGGTTGTTGGTGCTACGATTGCTACTTTTTGTTGGACTTATATCTTGTTTTTAAACTTAAGTGAATCTTTCTAAAATATCCTTGTGGTTATCTGTGGGACTGACAATAGTTGGCACGGGTTTTATGTAAAGTGACAGACATACAGGCACGAATTATGGGATAGTGGTAATGATTTTTTCGCTGATCATCGGACATGAGAGTGAGAGGAAGACCGTTTACAACCCCTTTCTCCCCTGCCAAATGAAGAGCATAAGATGGTCTTATATATCACTTTCGGTTGGCGATAAGAAGAGGATGAGAAGTATCCATTGATGTAAATCGAATACTAGAAGCATACTTACCCATGTTCGTTGCTATATAATGGCTGAAGTTGACACGTTTTTGTCTTTGTATGGCATGAAATATTTCATTGTTGTCCCGAATTACTTTTTGACTGGCTGGTAACTGTAATACCGGGTTGTATGTCCTTCCAACTCCACCTTTAGTGGTCGTCTTTCTATGTGGCGCCAATCTCTCTATTTTTTTGGGCGAAAAGTTGTGATTCTTATTGATGCCCTGCAAGCATTTAATGCTCAACCCATATTTCCTTCTCTCCCTCTCTTTATTTCCTGCAAGTATTTAATGCTCAACCCACATCTCTCTCGGCTCCAGCCCACTTTCCCTCTTTTTCTTTTTACAAAAATGAAATATTCTCATCTCCTTGTAAATTGTACTATGTCACCTACATTTTTGCAAAATTTGATTTTTCTTTTTGTATATTTATGTAAAATAGCCTTAAAAACAATTACCGGAGAAATTACATATGATGTACCATAAAATCACCTTTCCTTACAAAGCATAGTACAGGACTACAAGATAAATCGATAAATCACAAATGCAAAGAGACATATTATAATATAATAATAATAGGTCCTTGTCGTTAATAACCAGCAACGTGGAGGCAAAAAAATCATGTCCTTTGTCGAATCGGGAACAGTTTAAATTTTGCTGAATGATTAAGATGAAAATCTGTTGGGATATATACGTTGCATGTTTTTATTTTTATTTTTATTTTAATTCAACGAATTAAAGCGAATAGATAAACTATACACCTAAAATGGAGCCACCTTGTCTGCCAAAAATGGAGGTCCTTTTCTCTGGCTTTAGTAAAAGTTAATCATGGTGAATGGTGATGGATGTAAGCTCTTCACTTTAAAGGTTATATATAGGGTAAAGTGTACCTTGTTTACAAATATTATTCTGTGAAATGTAAAACATTATTCGATGAAATTTGAAGCATTATTCGATAAAATGTGAAACATTCTACCGAATACTGTTATGTTACAAATTATTCAGTGGAATTGGAACGTTTTCAGCTGAACTGAACGGAAAAAGAAAACATAACAATATTCGTTAGAATGTTTCACATTTCACCGAATAATCACTACAAGAAAATTCACTTTTTGTGACAAACTTTTTTGTCGCCAATGTTAAATTTCCGTCGCCCAATCTACTTTGTGACAAAAAACAAGTAGTCATTCATCCGTCGCCTCAGCTCCGTCGCAAATACTTTGCGCGACAAAAAAACCTTTCGTCACTATAGTTAACTTTTGGCGACGAAATAAAAGTTTGTCACTGTACAGTATCTGCGATGAAAATCCAGTTGTCACCCTTACCTTTCCGTGACAAAAATTTTGTTTGTCACCATATGTGTTTTTTTGTTGTTATGACTAAATTCTTATTTTGTCACGAAAAATAAGAACGATATCCACTAAAATTTGCATATATTTCAGCTTTTTTGAAACCTGTTTAATCGGACCTATTGTTCACACAAAATATACATAAATCATAATAGTAGCTAAGAAGCTAGTTTCATCTCAATTTTTTTTATATTAAAAATACCTTGGTTTAAAATGTATTCAATCCAAACATAATTCAAACATAATCCAAACATAATAGGATCTTCTCCATGAAACTTCTAATAATTTTTTAAAATCATTGGTTCTCGTGTAACAAAGGTGCCATGTCATCTCTCATCATATCATCATCGGTATCTAAATCATCTCCACTACACCCTTCATCATTTTCTGCACTCTGAATAAGATCTTCTCCATGAAACTCCCAAGGATCATAATCATTCATGATTCCGAATTCCATCAAATGTGTCCACATTGTATCTTGATCAATAAAAAAAGCTAGCAGACAACTCATACAAGGACACTTTAACAAAGCACTTTCATCTTTATCCTTGAATGCAAATGCCAAAAAAGACTCAACCCCTTCTATATATTTAGGTTGCATCCGATCGGATGCACCCCTATTGATCATCCATGTTCGATCGTTAACCATGCTTAAATGAAGAAAGAAAATCAAATTTAGAAAGATATCATCATACATTAGATTTTTACATTTAAGTATAGCTTAGAAAGATATAATCACCAGATTGTAAATAAAGCCGGACAGTATAGACAATTATCATGGCAATAAAAATGGAATGCATTAAATTTACATTAAAGATGAAGGGGAGAGAGAGAGTAAAAATATAAACAATTATATTTACAAGTTTATTTTTCTCATCTCTAATCACCCAATTTTTATAAGCTAATCTTTTAATCTGGATTATCAAATATCTTATACTAACCAAGAAAAAAAAAAGGGACCATAAGTTTACATCATTACAAAAAAGAGCTTAGTCTTGAAGGAACTAAGCTGCACTAGGTAGGAATTATTCTTTTCACAAAATATGTCCTAATCCAGAATAGTTCATATGTATAATATACTTACATTATCAATTTGAATTAGCTTTCATACAAAATTATTTCTGAAAATTAATTTGATGACCCAATCAACAAAAGAAATATTTCCATAGCTTTCATGTTACTTTTGCTGTCATTAAACTTGCACTCAATCTTGAGAATATCAAAATTCAAAAACAAAATGATCAGTTGAAACGTGAATATTGATTGCTTTACATCAAAACAAGTCTCCGAGGTCTTCTCATATATCAACCGTACAGGCTTTCACATGCAGTGACTAACCGGAGCAAATAAACTTGATCCAAAAAGAAAATGAAATTAAGTTTCCAAATTAACACCGTAATTTTTTTCTGGAGAATTGTGAATCAAGTGATCAACTAGTGATAGAGAAAAAACTCCAGTCTTAAGTGATTACTGGTTAGCTAAGTAAGGATTTAAACAGTTCAACCCCATAAATTTTTAGCTAAGTAATGATTTACTGGTTAGCTAACACTATTCCATAGCTAAGTATGGATAAAAGGGACTATAAGTTTAATAACAGCAAAACTAACATAAAAGGGACTATAAGTTCTCACTCTGTCAGATTATTTCTGAAAGTTTTACCGTCAAAATGTGTGCACTTCATACATAAAATAATTTCTGAAATTTTTTAGCTCCTCTATAATTGAAAAAGAACCTAACAACTAACTAACAGGTGCAATACATATAATTCACCTTCTGATTTTTGCAACTGGAATCATAAAAAAAGAAGAAGAGAGGACTCTGAAGTTATCATAAACAATTAAGAAACATGAAGATATTAACCAATAACCAGAAACCAGAAACATTCAACAAGTTTGGTTTAAGAGAATGATTGAAGGTGTTACCTGTCAACTGGAACAAACGAAGATTTCACAAACTCTTACTCCCGGAGAATTGAAATCACAAATTTGAACTCCTGTCAACCTTCCTTCACCGTTCGCGAGATAAGCAAATACTTACTCTGGGAGAGAAATGGAAGCACAAATCGCGTAGTCACCTTGAAAACCCCAAAGCACAATCGAATTAGGGCTAAATTTCACTAAATTAGGGCTAAGATCAAGCACAAATCGCGTACTCACCTAATGATCCGGACGCAACAAGCTCAAATTGGAGGGAGAGAACAGCGCAACATGCCCTAAACGACGATTGGCAACAGGCCTTGAACGAAATCTAGACGCAACAAGCTCAAATTGGATGGATTCAAGCTCGATTAGATGGATTGAAGCTCTAACCTCCAATTTACCTGTGCTGCAACAAGCCTTGAACGAGATCTGGTCGGAGGTGATGTAAATGAGAGAGGAGGAGATGAACGAGAAAGGAGGAGATGAAAACGAGAGAGAGAGGAACTGACTGAGGAACAAGGAACAAAGAAAAGAAAGAGGTGGTTCATTTTGGGCCACCAATTTGTTTTTTTCATCGCACAAAGTAACTTTGGGTCTCCAATTTTATTTTTGTCACAAATGCTTCATTTTGGGCCACCAAAGTACACACGTCGCCCAAATTTTCAGAGTTTTGTCGCCGATATGCATATTTCTTGTAGTGAATGTTTGTGAACAAGGTACACTTTTAGGGCTGTGTACAAATGATCCATACAATATATATATATATATATATATATATATATATATATATATATATATATATATATATAGTAGGACCCAGGGGTGAGCATGAGACGGGACGAGATTAGGGTAATCCCGCGTCCCATCCCACATATTTTTTTGCGGGACGGGATCGATATTTTTTTTTTATAAATCCTACTGGGTCTTATCTCACACGGGACGGGACGGGATTGAGACAGGACGAGATTAAGACAGGACGGGATTTATCCCCCGTAAAAAGAGATTAAAAAACAATTCAATTAACTCCAAAAATATCAACTAACAAAGGTGCAAATTAAAGTACTACATAATCCCATTAGAAATTAAACTTAGAATACAGTAGTAGCAACTAGCAAGTAGATGTCTACCAACAGTAAGTTGTTTTCAAATTGTTTTAGTAAGCCAACAGTAGTAGTTTGTATTAAACTTCTTATTTCTTACTACCTCCGATCCAAAAAGGATGTCGTTTGACTTTTTAACACGTATTTTAAGAAGCTAAAAAATATATAATATAATAACTTTTTTATTTTTATTTTTTTATAATCTAATACTTATTACCAACAAATATTAAGTTGTAAAAAAATAATTTTAAAAAAGTTGATATATTATATAGTTTTTAGCTCCTTAAAATACGTGTTAAAAAGTCAAACGACATCCTTTTTGGATCGGAGGGAGTATATGTTTTTAATCTTATATTATTATTATTATTTTAAAATTTAAATTTTAGCTTTAAATAAATATTAAGGTATAATATAAATATATTCTTAGATGTTTTTTTTATTAATTTTAATTATATATAGGGATATATATATATATAGGGATAGCGGTTGGATCCCGTGTAAGCAACCCTTACGGTGTAATTTGTGAGCAGAGAAATTATTCGTAGGTACCAAGCGATTATTCGTGTATAATAATGTAATTATTCGTATGTATGAACAAATGTAATTATTCGTATGCAACAAAGGATTATTCATATGTATGTACATACGAATAATCACTTGGTACCTGTAAAGACTCCATATAATTTATATATATATGATATTATTATTTAATTAAATACGTCATTATTTATTTCAAATTGAAAAAAACGGAGAAAAATCGTCCTCGAATACGAGTTCAAATTTAAAATCATTCCGGTACCAATTTAAATTTACGATTTTGAAGGGATTTGATTTTCGACTTCGAGTTCGAGTATTAATAAAATTTAATTAAGCTCCGAATTGATTGAAATTACTTAATTTCGATTATCTTGAAATTTGATCGAACTTTGATTTATTAAAATTGATTTAGTCGGGATTCGATCGGGCGAGCGGGATTCGAGTCTATTCCGCTAATTCGAATTTCTGTTGTGAGGACCACTCCTATTTTATTTTATTTTCCTTTTTTCTCTCTCTCTCTCTCTCTCTCTCTCTCTCTCTCTCTTTCTCTCTCTCTCTCTCGGGGGTCCCCCCCTCCTCACCTCCCCTGCCCATTGCAGCCACAAGGAGACCAGTACCACGCCTCCCTCTTGCCTCATTCCACCCTATTCCCACGCCAAAATCTCAGGCTCTCAGAGGAAAGCAACCAAACCTATTATCTCTCTCTCTTTCCTCTTCCATTGTCTGCATTTCACAAAAACACCATCCCTCACCTTCTTCGTTCGAATCGCAGCCGCAATCACCTCATCACCCTAGCTCCACCTCCCCAGCTCCTCGTCGTTGCCACCAAACCACCGCCGCCGCTTCCAGGAGCCCCTTTCGAAGCCCAGGAGCTGGAGCCGGCAGCCCTTGAAGTCGCAAGACCCCATCTCCCCTGTTTCGAGTCCGAGCACGGTAAGGCTCCGTCCTCCCTCCCTCCGACTCCTAACTGTGCAAAGCTTCGAATTTAACCTCCCCACACTCTTCCTAGGCCCTCGAGTCACCTTCCCTCGAGCCCCCGCAGCCGGAGCGCCGCCGTCGAGCCTCAGAGTCGCCCTCGGAGTCGCCACTGTAAGCCCTCCTTCCCTCTTCCTCCGTTGCTCGCGTTTCCTTCCTTCTGTGCTGGGTGTGGTCGGGTTTGTATTCCGAGTCCCTGGGTAAAATTTGAGATCGAACGGACCACCACCGAAGGAGATCTCCTCCTTTCTTCTTCCTCGTGCTGTCGTCCGATTGCCAGGGGTTGAAGACGGGTCTGATTCTGTTTCTTTCTTTTGCCCGGTTCGGTCCTTCTTTTTCTAAAATTTCGGCCGGTTCACCTTTATTGTCTGGTTCATTGAATAGGAGCTGGGTATTCAGGTATGGGTTGCAGGCCGGATCCGGGTCATGGGGTTCTGGGCTGGGTTGATTCGGCTGGGCTGGGTTCTCCTCATTTCTACCGGGTTGGGCCTTAGCTCTTGGATCCGGGCCTCTTTCTTTTTTCTTTCTTTCTATGTTATACATACATATATATGATAAGTGTTAAAATGTTATGTTATTATATATATATATATGTTATAGTAATTGTAAATTCTGATTGGGAAATATATATATATGAGTATTCTGAAATTTTTAATATATTTTTTTTAAAAAAAGGGGGGTTTTAAAGGTAATATTGATTAATATTGGGTTATGTATATATATGTTCTACCTTATGTGATGTGGTATTTTAGTTTGAAGGTAGATATTATAAAGAGACTAAAATTGGTATTATTTGATATATATTTATATTATTAAGATTTTATGTGGTGTTTATTTAAATGTTTTATAAATGATAAAGTAAGTTAGTATTGTGTTTTATAAAGGTGGGTTGTTAAAATGGATTGATTTTGGTAAGTTTTCTATATCTAAATATTATTTGGAGTGTGTAATATTATATGTATTCTATAAATTGTTCGAGAAATGAATTATTGATTTTGATAAGGTTTTGGAATAAGATGCCGGAATGATTTCTATAAAATGATTTTAGAGATTGGTTTTAAGGTTTAAATGTTGACGTCGGAATTTGGCCAAGTATGATTTGAGAAAGTATTTTGAGCATGAGTTGACTTAAGTTGGGATTTATGAGTTTGAAAATATGGTTGGTATGATTTTATCAAGGGGTTTGATTGGGAGATGATTTTGGTCGAATTGATCGTATCGAAAAGGTTTTAGAAAAACGGTTTTACTATCGGTTGGTTTTGAGGATGTTGAGAACTTGGGTTCCGTATGTATAAATGTGAACCGGTAGCTTATGGAAATGACTTGATGATAGGTGTGTATTGCTTTTGGATTGCTTTGGACTTGCATTTGGGCCCTTGCTTGTGTTATCTCGCTGTTCTGCATCAACAGGTAAGTATCCTAGGGGACTTACTCAGTAACCTGGACCTCCTGCCTGATGTGTCATGTAATGTGTAGTTTTTTTGCATATTACAGCATGCTATGTAGTATCATGCTAGGATTGCATTGAATTGAGCATGTGTTTACTTTGTGTGTTTGAAGCAGAACGGCCGTTATCTGTGATAGTCCTAGAGTCTTTGCTAGGGTCATAGGGTAGCACAGCCCCATCGGGTGCCCTGAGTCTATCGAGTCGATATGAGCATGATGATAGCCCAGCACCATCGGGCATGTTTAATTTATATTTAATTTATGTTATGATGATGATACCGTGGGTGAGTGCACCACCACGAGAATATGCTATGCTATAGCAACGAACTGGCCAGTCTCTGCACTAACGGGAAGGGGTGCAGAGGTAGGAGAGGGATATGCCACTTGGCATTGTCTTGGGCCCTTTACAGTTCTTTTCCGCATATTATATATACTAGGGGCATGATAGTGTGATTTAAATCTTGTACCGCATTAGTCATCTTTTATTTAGGCATAGGCATGTTATGTGGCCTCAGCGCGGTCAGAGGACCCGCAGGCGATCACCGGGCCTGACTTCGTGGATAGTGTTAGGTACCGCTCTTGTTGCTCCATGCTTCTGTGACGGGGAAATCTTTTGGCGAATCAAAGAATCCGGCTAATATATTCTAACTTGACAAATGGCAAATCACCCACTTTGGTTTGGTTTTGAACCGGCTCTGCCGTGGCTTTTGTATCTAAATCATATTTCCGCTTTACTTTCGTTAAACTGAATTTATGAAACTTCGACTGATTAGAGGTTTGAAACCTCGACCCGTACCTGAATTGCAACATCCGAACGAAGGTATCTGACCTTCGAAACGTATCCCGGATATTTATATCCGGGCCGTTATAAAGTTGGTATCAGAGCCAGGTTGTGCAATTCGGGTACGCAAGGGTCGAGTGTATGTTTTGGAAAACCGCCCATGAATTTCAAAGGATTTGAAGATTTAAAAAGGGGCAAAATGAACTTAATATGTCTAACTCAATTGGACTAAATATGAACTTGACTTGTTATAAAAGAGGAAAAAACCGACCAATAAGGGATCGAGAGGGTAGAGAAGGCGCTAGACCATCCCTATTGGATGTAGTCGGAAATGGGTAGGCGAAATACTAGCTTGTTTTTTACAGACGGGTCGGGAAGACTCCAAGGAGATCATTGTAATTGTCATTGACTGATTCTATGTTGAGTGCTTGATATGCCTAACTATTTATTGAATATTGAACGATTTGTGTGCACGGAATAGCGGGAGTACCCTCCTTCTTATATGGTTAAGCTCAGCCTTTGTGGAACCGTCCTTTTCCTTATGAACCCTTTTGACAATTCAATCGAGTCCTCCCTTCGAATATCGGTCTTCCACGGGAATTGGGTTGGTGAACACATGGTGTCTGGAATCTTGATTGAATATAAAGGTTGTCCGAGAGAGTATTGGAAGACGGTCCTTGATGAAATTCCGTGTTAGAGAGTGAGATGTTTACGAGGTTGTCCTTATCAATTCTTATGACGATCCATTAGTGTCTTCTTACCACGAAAAGTCGTATCCGAGTCTCACGGGAAGGATGGGTGATGAGTCAGTTAGGGAGAGTCAATGTTGCCCTTATGGACCCCTATCTGGTTATCTTGATTGCCCTGTTCATGATTGTGTGATTCTATATGCACTACTCCTTGACCTACAATTGATCCTTAGTGTGAATTTGTGCTTATGTGCTTTGATGCTCATGGTGACCATTGTATAGGTTCGAACTACATTTATAATGTCCATATCATCCCGACATGATCTGTTCAGTATATTACATTGTCATACTAGGGCACGATTATATATGTCATATGCTATGAAGTTGTATAATTGATGTCCTCTCTGTGAATAGGTTCATGATAGTGTGATCGACTCCTCCCTATATGAATGCCTCATAAGATGTGCTCTTTAGCATGCTAGCCGATGATGCCTCGATGCTTATCGTTCATTTTGTGACAAGAATCTATAGCATGCCCATCTATTCCGAATTCGTCATATTAACTATTGTTGATTATTTCGCAAGTTAATATTGTGTGTGATTAGTTGTGTTGAACGGAGAATATGTGTTATAATTGAACCTTGAGGAATGCATGTTTTGTCATATTATGTGTTGATTCGAGCTCATGTCCCCATATTCTAGTCATGGCGCCATGTTGCTTAGACTTGCTCTATACCTCGTTGCGTTTTCCTCTCGTGCCACTATGTCGTTGAGATGTGATTGAATGAACTCTTACATACCGTCGTACTAACCAGTCGAGTGCATGTATGTACCATATGTTATATTGAACCACTAGTAACATGTTGGGCCCTTGGTTGTGACTTGTGTGAATTCTACTTTGCCTACGTTATTGTTGATTCACTCTTGAACTAAGTACCTGATAGTGTGGCTCGTTCCTCTTTCTGTTCTCTCAACATATTTCACTCGTCCTGATGAGTTTAATGTTGAATTCGATGATTGACTAGCTTTCCGTGATGATCAAACCTAACATGCTTACATGGTAAAGATGTCTATTACTCTATGATGGCTCCTCGTGCTTGCATGAACCTATGACTTGACACCTCGCATGATCACGCACCACCCTATATCATGATTTTGCACCTGCATGACGCATGAATATCGGAATGAACCTAGTTGAATTACTCTAGTTGTACTCATGTTCGATGTGTGCTATTAGTATCATGTGGAGCTTATGACTTCCAATTTGACCTGCTGAATGATTTCATATCATGCTTGTTCTATAATGTGACAGCTATCGTACCATATATGAATTCTATGATGGTTCTTTCTTAGCATGATTATAACCTAGCACCCATGATGTTCTTCTTATTACTTTTGATGATGCCTCATGTTTCGTGAATATTATGTTGAACTCCTCTTAATGACTCTTGATTATGCTTGTATCACATTATGTATCGCTAGTATCATGTAGGATCTATGCTGCTCTTATGTGTCCTTGTATGACGCGTCATCTGATTGTTATCAAATACCTTGCCATGATATATTTTGACTCATTTGTTGATTTGTATACCATGCTTTTACATTGTTCATATGCATGATGATCGTTATCTTCACTAAATTCCGCTTGACTTCGAATCATATATGATCATTGTTGGTTCCGCCTATCTTGCTCGAAGTTACTAGGCAGATCTGTTTCCATGAAATACTAGAATGTTAGCTTGTTTCACATACATCAGCGTAGGACTTGATTGTGTCTTTGATATGAATACGAATGTTGCCCCGAGGTAGGTACATGTTAGTGTGGATTTCTGTGATTGATATGCTCCATAATGAATTCATGCTTGTTTGTCACAAGTTGTAACCTAATGGACTCAATAAAGGCATCGTTACTATTCCCGAGTCGGAGTCTTGTCTCTAGTCATGTCGTCTTTAGCTTTGGTCTATTCCGTCTCCGAAAGAAACATTGGGTCGTCCACTCTTGTCACTCCCCTATCTCCGCTAACTTAAACTCCTACGCGTTACCTTGGATGAGCGACCGCATGGAAAAAGGGGTCGGGAAGACGAGTAGCGATAGAGCAGCGCAGCGGAAGCGTGGGCCCATAACCCACGGGCCTCAGGATCGACAATGTCGACAGAACGAGCTCGCTTTGAGGATTACGATTGTTGAGTACGATATGACTTGCTAGTGGGGGCGCCCTCTATTCGAATTGCTAACCCTTTCTGAGCTTGTTGATGATGATATTGCACTGACTTGATGTTGAAAGCTGCTTGTTGATGTGATGACTGTTGCTTGATTGTCTGTTGACTATGATGATATGATTCGATGCCTTACAATCCTAATGTGCCTTGATGACTTGATGGGATGCTATTCTGAGTTGCTAAGCATGATCTAAATTCCTTTCCTATATAGTATGAACTGCAAATGCCGAGAATCTTAACTGTTTATTAGCTAAGATTATGATGAAACTTGCTAGCTTGAAGTGACCATATTCATATATCATGTTTTACAATACTCGTTGAGCATGACGATAAATTGAGGCTTTTGATGCTTGTTGCAATGCTTAATGATGCTAGTTGATATGATGTAGTCTTTAGTGCAATAATGTCCATGATTGCTTCTTCTTTGAACATGTGAGTGAGATCCTTTGGTAGAGTGGTCGAAGAGTGGAGAAAGGTTTTGAGCGATTAGAATGATCGACAGTGGTAAGGGGAAGTTGCCGAAGAGAGGTGTTGACTTAGGTTGGACCGAGTGGGTTCGAAAATTTTAAGAGGTGATGCTTGATGATTTCGATGAGCTCCTAGGTGAATCTCGGATAAAGGGTATGGTTAGGATAGGCTAATTAGGTAGTGACCGAGAAAATTTTATTGAAGATGCATTTGATTGAAATTACTTAATTTCGATTATCTTGAAATTTGATCGAACTTTGATTTATTAAAATTGATTTAGTCGGGATTCGATCGGGCGAGCGGGATTCGGGTCTATTCCGCTAATTCGAATTTCTGTTGTGAGGACCACTCCTATTTTATTTTATTTTCCTTTTCTTTCTCTCTCTCTCTCTCTCTCGGGGGTCCCCCCTCCTCACCTCCCCTGCCCATTGCAACCACAAGGAGACCAGTAACACGCCTCCCTCTTGCCTCATTCCACCCTATTCCCACGCCAAAATCTCAGGCTCTCAGAGGAAAGCAACCAAACCTATTATCTCTCTCTCTTCCCTCTTCCATTGTCTGCATTTCAAAAAACACCATCCCTCAACTTTTTCGTTCGAATCGCAGCCGCAATCACCTCATCACCCTAGCTCCACCTCCCCAGCTCCTCGTCGTTGCCACCAAACCACCGCCGCCGCTTCCAGGAGCCCCTTTCGAAGCCCAGGAGCTGGAGCCGGCAGCCCTTGAAGTCGCAAGACCCCATCTATCCTGTGTCGAGTCCGAGCACGGTAAGGCTCCGTCCTTCCTCCCTCCGACTCCTAACTGTGCAAAGCTTTGAATTTAACCTCCCCACACTCTTCCTAGGCCCTCGAGTCACCTTCCCTCGAGCCCCCGCAGTCGGAGCGCCGCCGTCGAGCCTCGGAGTCGCCCTCGGAGTCGCCACTGTAAGCCCTCCTTCCCTCTTCCTCCGTTGCTCGCGTTTCCTTCCTTCTGTGCTGGGTGTGGTCGGGTTTGTATTCCGTGTCCCTGGGTAAAATTTGAGATCGAACGGACCACCACCGAAGGAGATCTCCTCCTTTCTTCTTCCTCGTGCTGTCGTCCGATTGCCAGGGGTTGAAGACGGGTCTGGTTCTGTTTCTTTCTTTTGCCCGGTTCGGTCCTTCTTTTTCTAAAATTTCGGCCGGTTCACCTTTATTGTCTGGTTCATTAAATAGGAGCTGGGTATTCAGGTATGGGTTGCAGGCCGGATCCGGGTCATGGGGTTCTGGGCTGGGTTGATTCGGCTGGGCTGGGTTCTCTTCATTTCTACCGGGTTGGGCCTTAGCTCTTGGATCCGGGCCTCTTTCTTTTTTCTTTCTTTCTATGTTATACATACATATATATGATAAGTGTTAAAGTGTTATGTTATTATATATATATATATATATGTTATAGTAATTGTAAATTCTGATTGGGAAATATATATATATATATGAGTATTCTGAAATTTTTTAATATATTTTTTTTTAAAAAGGGGGGTTTTAAAGGTAATATTGATTAATATTGGGTTATGTATATATATGTTCTACCTTATGTGATGTTGTATTTTAGTTTGAAGGTAGATATTATAAAGAGACTAAAATTGGTATTATTTGATATATATTTATATTATTAAGATTTTATATGGTGTTTATTTAAATGTTTTAGAAATGATAAAGTAAGTTAGTATTGTGTTTTATAAAGGTGGGTTGTTAAAATGGATTGATTTTGGTAAGTTTTCTATATCTAAATATTATTTGGAGTGTGTAATATTATATGTATTCTATAAATTGTTCAAGAAAAGAATTATTGATTTTGATAAGGTTTTGGAATAAGATGCCGGAATGATTTCTATAAAATGATTTTAGAGATTGGTTTTAAGGTTTAAATGTTGACGTCGGAATTTGGCCAAGTATGATTTGAGAAAGTATTTTGAGCATGAGTTGACTTAAGTTGGGATTTATGAGTTTGAAAATGTGGTTGGTATGATTCTATCAAGGGGTTTGATTGGGAGATGATTTTGGTCGAATTGATCGTATCGAAAAGGATTTAGAAAAACGGTTTTACTATCGGTTGGTTTTGAGGATGTTGAGAACTTGGGTTCCGTATGTATAAATGTGAACCGGTAGCTTATGAAAATGACTTGATGATAGGTGTGTATTGCTTTTGGATTGCTTTGGACTTGCATTTGGGCCCTTGCTTGTGTTATCTCGCTGTTCTGCATCAACAGGTAAGTATCCTACGGGACTTACTCAGTAACCTGGACCTCTTGCCTGATGTGTCATGTAATGTGTAGTTTTGTTGCATATTAAAGCATGCCATGTAGTATCATGCTAGGATTGCATTGAATTGAGCATGTGTTTACTTTGTGTGTTTGAAGCAGAACGACCGTTATCTGTGATAGTCCTAGAGTCTTTGCTAGGGTCATAGGGTAGCCCCGCCCCATCGGGTGCCCTGAGTCTATCGAGTCGATATGAGCATGATGATAGCCCAGCACCATCGGGCATGTTTAATTCATATTTAATTTATGTTATGATGATGATACCGTGGGTGAGTGCACCACCACGAGGATATGCTATGCTATAGCAACGAACTGGCCAGTCTCTGCACTAACGGGAAGGGGTGCAGAGGTAGGAGAGGGATATGCCACTTGTGATACGTTTGGAATCCCCGATCCTTTGCCTGTGGGCTTGGAATCAAGAACACCAACTTGTTGATGGCCCGATCTTGTATTTATCCTTGCTAATCTCGATGTTTACAATCAATTACAATCAAGACTTTTAAACTATTGTGAAAGAAAAGAAAACAAACAAATAAAAACTAAAACCAACAAAGGAAACAGCGACGGAAGCAAAGCAGCAATGACGGTCGCTGGGATGGCCGCGGGGCGGCCAAGAGAGCCGCGGGGTGGCCCGGACGCTGGCGACGGTTCTGGGCAGACTAAGCGACGGCTTCTCTGATTCTGCGACGGTTTCTCAGGATGGGTTTCTCCTTTGTGTTTGTGTTTAGGGATTAGGGTATGGTATCGGATGATTGATCGAGCTATAACTTGAAGGCAAAAGCTTTTGGATTGGGGAATCGAAGAACCTTTTTAGCCAAAAAGGTTTCTTCAATATTAATTCCAATCTAATCTAAATCAATGAAAATACAAGAGTTTAAATAGGGAACTATACCAATTCTATCTTTGCAAAAGATAGAGTTTTGGCTTAGATAACTAAATATTAAATCCTAATAATAATCATAGATAAATATTCCTACTTAGTGGATAAGGAAAATATCTAGATGAGATAAACTTTCCTTTTCCCTTTTATTCACCTAACTAAGTATTACTAAAAATAAGATATTCCATAAATAGCTCCAACTAACAAAGGAGTTACTAAATATGGAAAGAAAATAAAAACTAATAATAATAATAATGATAATAATTAAATAAATAAAATATCTTTTCTTCAAGCCATGGTGGCGCCTTCTTCTTCCTCTTGAGGATGACACTCTTTGCCATCAATAGCCCTCGAATCGATCTTGAGAGCTCGCCTGGATCAAGATCATTGTTTGACCCACATAAGGCCATCTTGATCCGCATCAACTTGGCATTGTCTTGGGCCCTTTATAGTTCTTTTCCGCATATTATATATACTAGGGGCATGATAGTGTGATTTAAATCTTGTACCGCATTAGTCATCTTTTATTTAGGCATAGGCATGTTATGTGTTTGTGTTTAGGGATTAGGGTATGGTATCGGATGATTGATCGAGCTATAACTTGAAGGCAAAAGCTTTTGGATTGGGGAATCGAAGAACCTTTTTAGCCAAAAAGGTTTCTTCAATATTAATTCCAATCTAATCTAAATCAATGAAAATACAAGAGTTTAAATAGGGAACTATACCAATTTTATCTTTGCAAAAGATAGAGTTTTGGCTTAGATAACTAAATATTAAATCCTAATAATAATCATAGATAAATATTCCTACTTAGTGGATAAGGAAAATATCTAGATGAGATAAACTTTCCTTTTCCCTTTTATTCACCTAACTAAGTATTACTAAAAATAAGATATTCCATAAATAGCTCCAACTAACAAAGGAGTTACTAAATATGGAAAGAAAATAAAAACTAATAATAATAATAATAATAATTAAATAAATAAAATATCTTTTCTTCAAGCCATGGTGGCGCCTTCTTCTTCCTCTTGAGGATGACACTCTTTGCCATCAATAGCTCTCGAATCGATCTTGAGAGCTCGCCTGGATCAAGATCATTGTTTGACCCACAGAAGGCCATCTTGATCCGCATCAACTTGGCATTGTCTTGGGCCCTTTACAGTTCTTTTCCGCATAGTATATATACTAGGGGCATGATAGTGTGATTTAAATCTTGTACCGCATTAGTCATCTTTTATTTAGGCATAGGCATGTTATGTGGCCTCAGCGCGGTCAGAGGACCCGCAGGCGATCACCAGGCCTGACTTCGTGGATAGTGTTAGGTACCGCTCTTGTTGCTCCATGCTTCTGTGACGGGGAAATCTTTTGGCGAATCGAAGAATCCGGCTAATATATTCTAACTTCACAAATGGCAAATCAATCACTTTGGTTTGGTTTTGACCCGGCTCTGCCGTGGCTTTTGTATCTAAATCATATTTCCGGTTTACTTTCGTTAAACTGAATTTATGAAACTTCGACTGATAGAGGTTTGAAACTTCGACCCGTACCTGAATTACAACATCCGAACGAAGGTATCTGACCTTCGAAACGTATCCCGGATATTTATATCCGGGCCGTTACAGTACCTACGAATAATGTCACTGTTCACAAGTTACTTTTAATCTCATCCGTTTGATCTTCTTAATGCGACGCTCCAGATTTGCTCACAAATTACACAGTAAGACTTGCTTACACAAGATCTATCCTCTATAGGGATATTTTATATATATAGAGAGAGAGGTTAGTTCCGATGTACACAACCCTTATCGAGTATCATGTACTCGGAAATTATTCGTCTATTTGTTCGTAATTATTCGTCTGTTTTCACATAATTAGTCATATGTAAAAAGAGTGTAAAAACTGTAAATTTTATTCTAATGAATAATCGCCCAATACTACCGAATAATTTTATTCAATGGCCTATATATATATATGTATATATATATATATAGGCAATAGATCAAATGTACATAGCTCTTATTGTGTATCATGTTAACAAATCTGGGCTATTGAATTAAGAAGATCAACGGATGAGATTAAAAGTAACTTCTGATTATTCGATGGTATTGGGAGATTATTCGGTGGAATGAAATTATTCGGTGGTATTGGGCGATTATTCATTAGAATAAAATTTACAGTTTTTACACTCTTTTTACAGATGAATAATTATGTGCAAACAGACGAATAATCATGAACAAATAGACGAATAATTTTTGAGTACATGATACAAGATAAGGGTTGTGTACACCGGAACTAACCTCTCTCTCTCTATATATATATATATATAGAATAACTTTTTAATGCATTCACTTCTTACAATGCATTTGTGAGACAAATTTTTAGCCATAGGATTAAATTAGAATGAATGGATAAGATTGATTGTTAATTAATAAATTTTATTTTAAAATATATTTGTTAATAATTTAATGATTTAAATAAAAAATCAAAATATTTTCTCTCTCCAAATCTCTCAATTCCATCATTTTTGCTATATGACTTTTCTCCCCATATTAAAATTTAGTGACTAATTTTGTATATTCATATGAATATATGGATATAATTGCCCGTTAATTATGGCGTTATTTTCACAAACGTGAATTGTGATAAACTAGGAGAACAATTAGTAATTTGGAGAGAGAAAAAGAAGTTATTATTTACTTCTTTTTTATTTTTTTATATTTTTTCTTCCATTTTTATAGGGTGCATATTCATATTCAAAGATATGGTGGATTTGATTTACGTTTAAATCTAACCATCCAATCTTAATCATCTAACGGTTTACAAAGGGTCTCAGGAATGCATTGTCAGAGGTGTGTGCATGTGAAAGTCCCCCTATATATATATATATATATATATATATATATATATATATATATATATATATATATATATATATATGGGACAGGACAAAATTTTCGAGATGCGAACTCTCCGTCCCGGTTCCCGTCCCGCGTAATTTTTACGGGACGAGATTGAATATTTTTCTAAATCCACCGGGATCGGGACGGGATGCGGGACGGAACGAGATTTGCGGGATTTGTGCCCACCCCTAGTTGGACCATCATCCTTGATCATCCAACTAGGTTATGGTACATAGTTCCCTATTTAAAAGAGGATAATCATATTAAAAGTATTTGTAATTCTAGTAATGTAGTCGGTAGTATAATTTGATATCCTATAGTAGTACCTAAACTCAATGCTGCTAAAACTGTACTATATATGATGAATCCTCTCAATCGTTCTAAAGATTTTCCAAGGAGTATTGGTGTTATCGTTTATGATTCTGATAACTTCGAGACTATCTTCTTCGATAAAGACATTTTGTAATCCTCTGTTGAGGGATACCCATGTCCCAGTACAACAAGCAGAAGCTTTTGTTTGAAGCACAGATCCACGATGGATTATTTTATGCTAAAACATATCAATAACCTGACCTGTACAATTCTTGATGATACCACCAATGTGACAATCGCCAAAAAGTTTGGTGAAGCCATCTACATTTATTTTGTAGAATCCCTTAGTGGTTTCTCCCACTTGATATTTTTCTTTGTTTTAGTTTTTATTTTCTTGTATTTATCTGTGATTGATTCCAATTTTTAATATTGTTTAATATCTTCTTTACAATACTTGGAATCAAGTCTACCTTCTTTTGGTTGAAAATAATGTTGTTCCTTATGATGCGTTTGGAATCCCCGATCCTTCGCCTGTGGGCTCGGAATCAAGAACACCAACTTGTTGATGGCCCGATCTTGCAATTATCCTTGCTAATCTCGATGTTTACAATCAATTACAATCAAGACTTTGAACTATTGTGAAAGAAACGAAAAAAACAACAAATAAAACTAAGGCAAAAGGCAAAGAACACTGAACAGCGACGGAAACAGGTGCACAGCGACGGATGCTGCGGGCGCTGCTACAGTGACGCGGCCGCTGCTACAGTGCCGCTACAGTCACGCGACGGCTGGGTTCTGGATTCGGCGACAGTTTTCGCAGCTTTGGTGATCTTTGTGTTTGACGTGTGTTTGAAGGTTTGTGTTTAGATCTTGGTTGAATTGGGTAACAAGAACATAAAGGATAGTGAAGGCTTTTGGATTGGGGAATTGGGGAAACCTTTTAATCCTAAAAAGGTTCCTCAATTATATTTTCCAATAAGAGTTTCTTGAATGAAATACAAAGTGTTTAAATAGAATCCTAATCTCTATAAACCCTAATATGTGGCCAGCCATCCTTTACAAAAGGATAGACTTGGCTGACCTAATTCTAATATAATAATATAACTAAAATCCTAACTAGATAAATCATAAAAATATGATAATTAAGAAAGGCTAAGGATAGACTCTCTTAAGCATCTTATTTAACCTAAATAAGTAATACTATAAATAAGACATTCCATAAATAGCTCCAACTAACATAGGAGTTACTAAATATGGAAAGAAAAAAAAACTAATAATAATAATAATAATAATTAAATAAATAAAATATCTTTTCTTCAAGCCATGGTGGCGCCTTCTTCTTCCTCTTGAGGATGACACTCTTTGCCATCAATAGCCCTCGAATCGATCTTGAGAGCTCGCCTGGATCAAGATCATTGTTTGACCCACAGAAGGCCATCTTGATCCGCATCATTCTCCCCCTCTTAACTTCGATTCGTCCTCGAATCGAGTCATTGAAGAGCAGTGGGGAAGGAGTAGCAATCAGAAAGTAACTTCCTTGACAATCAACTTGAGATGGCGCCAGCAGAATTCGAGGCAAAGGAACCTCAAAAACAACACCTGAAGTTCGGCTGTAAGTTCGGCTTTAAGTTGTTGTCGACGCCTCTCCTTTTCGATTTCCGCTTGCCGTTGAAGCAAAAGGCGGCGCCTTTGAGCCTCTTGTTGTTGCTCTAAAGCTTGTTGTTGTTGCAAAGCTTGTCTCTGCAACTCTCGACGGCGTCGTTGTTGTGCAGCCCGTTCCAAAGCGAAGAACTCATCCAAGGGATCGGGATCATCATCCCAATCTCCCCAGATAACGCCAACCATTGAATCAAATCGTAAATAACATCAAGAAAAAAAAACAAGAACTTGCGAAACCTACGGCTCTGATACCACTTGATACGTTTGGAATCCCCGATCCTTTGCCTGTGGGCTTGGAATCAAGAACACCAACTTGTTGATGGCCCGATCTTGCAATTATCCTTGCTAATCTCGATGTTTACAATCAATTACAATCAAGACATTTAAAATATTGTGAAAGAAAAGAAAACAAACAAATAAAAACTAAAACCAACAAAGGAAACAGCGACGGAAGCAAAGCGGCAGTGACGGTCGCTGGGATGGCCGCGGGGCGGCCAAGAGAGCCACGGGGCGGCCCGGACGCTGGCGACGGTTCTGGGCAGACTAAGCGACGGCTTCTCTGATCCAGCGACGGTTTCTCAGGATGGGTTTCTCCTTTGTGTTTGTGTTTAGGGATTAGGGTTTGGTATCGGATGATTGATCGAGCTATAACTTGAAGGCAAAAGCTTTTGGATTGGGGAATCGAAGAACCTTTTTAGCCAAAAAGGTTTCTTCAATATTAATTCCAATCTAATCTAAATCAATGAAAATACAAGAGTTTAAATAGGGAACTATACCAATTCTATCTTTGCAAAAGATAGAGTTTTGGCTTAGATAACTAAATATTAAATCCTAATAATAATCATAGATAAATATTCCTTCTTAGTGGATAAGGAAAATATCTAGATGAGATAAACTTTCCTTTTCCCTTTTATTCACCTAACTAAGTATTACTAAAAATAAGATATTCTATAAATAGCTCCAACTAACAAAGGAGTTACTAAATATGGAAAGAAAATAAAAACTAATAATAATAATAATAATTAAATAAACAAAATATCTTTTCTTCAAGCCATGGTGGCGCCTTCTTCTTCCTCTTGAGGATGACACTCTTTGCCATCAATAGCACTCGAATCGATCTTGAGAGCTCGCCTGGATCAAGATCATTGTTTGACCCACAGAAGGCCATCTTGATCCGCATCAACTTGGCATTGTCTTGGGCCCTTACAGTTCTTTTCCGCATATTATATATATACTAGGGGCATGATAGTGTGATTTAAATCTTGTACCGCATTAGTCATCTTTTATTTAGGCATAGGCATGTTATGTGGCCTCAGCGCGGTCAGAGGACCCGCAGGCGATCACCAGGCCTGACTTCGTTGATAGTGTTAGGTACCGCTCTTGTTGCTCCATGCTTCTGTGACGGGGAAATCTTTTGGCGAATCGAAGAATCCGGCTAATATATTCTAACTTCACAAATGGCAAATCATCCACTTTGGTTTGGTTTTGACCCGGCTCTGCCGTGGCTTTTGTATCTAAATCATATTTCCGGTTTACTTTCGTTAAACTGAATTTATGAAACTTCGACTGATTAGAGGTTTGAAACCTCGACCCGTACCTGAATTACAACATCCGAACGAAGGTATCTGACCTTCGAAACGTATCCCGGATATTTATATCCGGGCCGTTACAGTACCTACGAATAATGTCACTGTTCACAAGTTACTTTTAATCTCATCCGTTTGATCTTCTTAATGCGACGCTCCAGATTTGCTCACAAATTACACAGTAAGACTTGCTTACACAAGATCTATCCTCTATAGGGATATTATATATATATATATAGAGGTTAGTTCCGATGTACACAACCCTTATCGAGTATCATGTACTCAGAAATTATTCGTCTATTTGTTCGTAATTATTCGTCTGTTTTCACATAATTATTCATCTGTAAAAAGAGTGTAAAAACTGTAAATTTTATTCTAATGAATAAATTTTATTCAATGGCCTATATATATATATAGGCAATAGATCAAATGTACATAGCTCTTATTTTGTATCATGTTAACAAATCTGGGCTATTGAATTAAGAAGATCAACGGATGAGATTAAAAGTAACTTCTGATTATTCGATGGTATTGGGAGATTATTCGGTGGAATGAAATTATTCGGTGGTATTGGGCGATTATTCATTAGAATAAAATTTACAGTTTTTACACTCTTTTTACAGATGAATAATTATGTGCAAACAGACGAATAATCATGAATAAATAGACGAATAATTTTTGAGTACATGATACAAGATAAGGGTTGTGTACACCGGAACTAACCTCTCTCTCTCTCTCTCTCTCTCTATATATATATATATATATATATATATATATATATATATATATATATATATATATAACTTTTTAATGCATTCACTTCTTACAATGCATTTGTGAGACAAATTTTTAGCCATAGGATTAAATTAGAATGAATGGATAAGATTGATTGTTAATTAATAAATTTTATTTTAAAATATATTTGTTAATAATTTAATGATTTAAATAAAAAATCAAAATATTTTCTCTCTCCAAATCTCTCAATTCCATCATTTTTGCTATATGACTTTTCTCCCCATATTAAAATTTAGTAACTAATTTTGTATATTCATATGAATATATGGATATAATTGCCCGTTAATTATGGCGTTATTTTCACAAACGTGAATTGTGATAAACTAGGAGAACAATTAGTGATTTGGAGAGAGAAAAAGAAGTTATTATTTACTTCTTTTTTATTTTTTTATATTTTTTCTTCCATTTTTATAGGGTGCATATTCATATTCAAAGATATGGTGGATTTGATTTACGTTTAAATCTAACCATCCAATCTTAATCAAATCGTGAATAACATCAAGAAAAAAAACAAGAACTTGCGAAACCTACGACTCTGGTACCACTTGATGCGTTTGGAATCCCCGATCCTTCGCCTGTGGGCTCGGAATCAAGAACACCAACTTGTTGATGGCCCGATCTTGCAATTATCCTTGCTAATCTCAATGTTTACAATCAATTACAATCAAGACTTTGAACCATTGTGAAAGAAACGAAAAAAAACAACAAATAAAACCAAGGCAAAAGGCAAAGAACACTGAACAACGACGGAAACAGGTGCACAGCGACGGATGCTGCGGGCGCTGCTACAGTGCCGCGGCCGCAGCTACAGTGCCGCTACAGTCACGTGACGGCTGGGTTCTGGATTTGGCGACAGTTTTCGCAGCTTTGGTGATCTTTGTGTTTGACGTGTGTTTGAAGGTTTGTGTTTGGATCTTGGTTGAATTGGGTAACAAGAACATAAAGGATAGTGAAGGCTTTTGGATTGGGGAATTGGGGAAACCTTTTAATCCTAAAAAGGTTCCTCAATTATATTTTCCAATCTGAGTTTCTTGAATGAAATACAAAGTGTTTAAATAGAATCCTAATCTCTATAAACCCTAATATGTGGCCAGCCATCCTTTACGAAAGGATAGACTTGGCTGACCTAATTCTAATATAATAATATAACTAAAATCCTAACTAGATAAATCATAAAAAGATGATAATTAAGAAAGCCTAAGGATAGACTCTCCTAACCATCTTATTTAACCTAACTAAGTAATACTATAAATAAGACATTCCATAAATAGCTCCAACTAACATAGGAGTTACTAAATATGGGAAGAAATTAAAAACTAATAATAATAATAATTAAATAAATAAAATATCTTTTCTTCAAGCCATGGTGGCGCCTTCTTCTTCCTCTTGAGGATGACACTCTTTGCCATCAATAGCCCTCGAATCTATCTTGAGAGCTCGCCTGGATCAAGATCATTGTTTGACCCACAGAAGGCCATCTTGATCCGCATCACCTTAAGTCCCATATAGCTTACCATATAAAACAAATATTTTCAAAATATGTATTTTCTTTTATCATTGATGTGAGATTCTCTTAAGAAAGATTCATTGGGTCTTATGTTCATAAAAGACCTGCCCACGAGTTGTTCATATATAATTTGCTATCAGTGCTTTGGTGATTGGACATTGCATAAATAAGTGGTAGACATCTTCATCCCAATAGTTGCATAGACAGCACTGGGTGGGAACTCTATTGAAGTATTTATTTAGTCTTAGTTTTGTTGGAAAGATCATCTACTGCAGCTTTCCAAATGAAATTTTGAATCCTAGAAAGTAAATGCAATTTTCATATACAATTGTAGTCGTTGTTATTTGTTGTAATACTATTGATTAGCTTGTGGGTTGATTTAGTAGGAAATTCTCCATTTGTATTTAGTTTTCATATTAATTTATTCGGAGTATTCCACTCAGGAATCTAAATTGTTTGTATTTTTTACTATGTATGATAGCAAAAGTTGGTTTAGAAGATTTATATTCCATTGTTTTTGAGATTCAAAGAGTTCTGCTACTGTTTTTGAGATTCAAAGAGTTCTGCTACTTTTAGATTTGGGTTATCGTTTCCTTTATAACAATCCAAAGAAAGGTCGTTGATTCAAGGGCCTTACTAGACATATTAATAGACATCCCATTGCCAATTATCCAAAGGAGACCATTCTGGAATCGATCCCTTAGATGAAACAAACGTCCAAACTGCCAAGAAGTATTATAAGTTGTTCTTTGCATAATTGTTTCATTTTGTAAGTATTTTTCTTTTATGATTTTTACCCATAAATTATCTTGGCCCATGTAAATCGTCTAGAGAAATTTCATATGCAAGCTAACATTCATAACCTCAGCTTTTCTAAATCCTAAGCCGCCCTGATCCTTAGGAAAGCAAAGTTTGTCCCAACTAATTAGAGGTGTGTAATGGTCGAATTGGAGTTTGTTCCAAAAGAAATTGTTGCTTATTTGGTCAATATTTTGTAGGATTTCGTTTGGTAGTAAAAAAAATTGCATCGGGTAATTTGTTTTGAAGTTATGGTTTGCACGTACGAGGACCAGCCTGTTTTCTTGGGATAATCAAGACACTTTCCATTTTGATAGTTATTTTTTCAAATTTTGAATTGCATCATCAAAGACATGGTTTTTATTCTTCCATTGATGATGGGGATACCTAAATATTTTCCAATGTTTTAGATACAAGGATATTCCTTTGTTCAAATAGCGCTCGTGCAGTTTGTGTGCTGATATTTCTGGAGACTTGTAAGCGCACAAACTAAAAGGTTCGAGAAAGATTCGAAAAATTTTTAAGCATATTTTGAATAGTATGGAGACTTTTATTTGTCGTTCTTGTAAAGATTAAAGTATCATCAGTAAAGTTAAAAAAAGGGATTGGTGACGTAGGGGAGAATTGATATAAAATAATATAAAATATAAATCCTAGCAATCAACTCAAGCCTATCAAATAAATACAAGACTCCCCCACTGTAGTAGTAGAGGAATCAAGTTCGATCCACGAGGAAACGTGTCAGCGAATCCTTAGTAGTTTTTAAACATGTTATGCAGAAGTCGACCAAAAGCTCTCGATGTCGACTGGAACAGTCAATGTCGATCAGGGCTGTAGATCTCGAGTGGCATCTCTCGTCCTATGCTCTTGATTTAGATCAGAAGACCTCGACGTCGAGTGGATCCCTACACATAGAAAAACAAGCAGTCGACGTCGACGGGGAGCAATCGATGTCGATATTAGCAGCAACATTGATTGACACAGAAGACCGTCGATTGACACATGGCACTCGATCTCAACCTGGGTAGTCGATATTGAGCACTCCAACAGTAACCAGAAAACGTCGGCAAAGATGGTAGAAGAATAAAAGGATGAAAAGGAAGATATGAACTGAAAAGCAAGGGTTTTGGATAACCATTTAATATGGTTTAAAGTAATATAAAAGAAACTCCTAAGCCTAAGGTCACCACAACGTTAACCACATATGCACAAAATAGAGTAAGACGGACAATTATGCTATCACATCAAAGGACCAAGCTTTCGCCTTTTCCAATAAATAGATGCATTGGCTCTCACAAATAAACTTAATTTGTCTCTACGGATTTTATGTTTATGATCTAAGTTATTCGCATAAATTCCTTTTCTCTCGATAAGGGCTAAACACAAAAAGGTAGGAGATGATCAAGACATAACAAATATCGAAATCAAATCCATATCAAGCATGCATGGCTAACGTCGGGCTCACTCCGACCCTAAGAGAAAAGTGAATACTCGCTCATGATAGGAAGAAACATAATTGAAATAAACGAAACAAACTTAATTTACATTGAATATAAAATGAAATCTTCACAATCTCAACGCCGGCTCTCGCAAGTGCCAAACCCTAAAGCTTCCTAAATCCTAAAAACCTAAACTGAATGTATATTGTGTTGCTTGATTGCTTGTAAATTGAATTCCTAAACCTCAGCCCCAAGGGCTTTATTTATAGCGACCAATCTTTTCTAGCCAAGGAAAAGTAATTCTATCCTAACTAGAAGATAAAAAACTAAATAAAAGATGATAAACTAAATAGAAAAATAAAATATATCCCTACGGTAAATAGAAAAATAAAACGAACTTGCTTGCTAAGGAAATAAAATCTATCTAATTGCCTAAGATAAAACTTCCTAAAATAAAATAATGTATCCTAATTAAAATTCCCTAGGGTAAAGTGGAAAATACCCTAAGGATAGAAGTAACCTGCTCTAAAAAGATATATCAAATCTATCTATCTCCTTTAGTCGACATCGAGTGCCTTAGTCGATGTCGAGTATAGTTGAGTCAATTTCCTCTCTTCAACTCCTAAGTGTTGCAAATCTTCACTGGACATCTCTTGTGTAGTGCACTTCCTCGTGGGTCTCAGCAACGTTTGCCTGCTTCGTGTGAGGGCAGGCGACAATGTTGTGCCGCTGAGATCCACACTCTAAGCAAGTTTGATTTGAGGTGAGGAACTTTACCTGCTTTTATAGTCGCCTAACCTTGTCTTTTGTGAATTGATCCCTGACGTGAGGATCAATCTCTTTAGAGGGCTTGTAAAGGGACCTTAGAAGTCATAGACCTTAGAAGTCCCATAGGTGATTTCGAAATAAACTAGCCTATGTATCCCAAGCTATTTGTGGTCTGAACTCGAGATATCTATAAGAGGTATAGGTGTTGATCCTCTCCTTTGTTGGCACATCCAGGGCATTGTAGATGATTTCCTGAATCACATAAGGTGGTTGTCCATGTGTAGGGCACGATCTCAACAGGTTCTTGTAGCGCTCCCAGACATGGGCTAATGTCTCCCCCGACTTTTGCTTGAAAGCTATGATCTTCTGCCTCAGTGACGATGTTTTTTATGGTGGAAAAAACTTGTTAAGAAACAAGTCCTTGAGCTCACCCCATGTGCGGATGGATTGTGGGGTTAAGCTCTCCAACTATTATAGGGCCTTTCCTGCAAGCAACCAGCAAAAAGCTTTTAGTTTAAGATAATCAAGATTAATGATGACCGCGAAAGTGACCATGTTTTATGCCTATCTTTTATGCCAATGTCTATGTTATATTTGGATTATAGGTTGGGAACGCTTTGAATTCTTATAGTATGTGCATATTTGCAAGATATAGAGGTCTACATGAGTTTTGGTTTAAATGTGCAAAAATTGGAGCGGAATCGAAGCCGAAATGAGAAGCGAAGGATCGGAACGAAGCCATCGATCTCGACTAATCTACTCGACATCGACTGGATTAAAGCCTCAGAAACTAAGTGTTGGATAAGAGAAGAAGATAAGACCACTCGACATCTACTTGAGTACTCGATGTCCAGTGGAAGTACTTGATGTCTAGTGAGGAACATACGAAGAAGAGAGAAAGATCCACTCGAAGTATACTGAGGTACTCGACATCTAGTGGAGCAACTGATGTCGAGTGAAGATCAACAGAGAGAAGGCATTAGAAATCGTCCAAGGTCACTCGAGATACACAAGACCACTCGAGATAGAGTGAGGTGACCCAAGATCGAGTGAAGATGACTCGACATCGACTGAGTCACTTGACGTCGACTGAAGCTTAATGGGCCGTGAACGATATTTGAAGAATCCGAGTCGAAGGAAGATTACTTAACCACGAAGACAAGATATTTTATCACCTTTTATAAACTTCTATCCTTATGGGTGAATGTTTATTTACCTTAGGGAATTTACTTATTTAGATATTATTTTATTTATTCAAGTTTCATTAGGATTAGGACTCTATCTTGTAGGCTAGCTAGGAGTTGTGAGGCTATATAAAGCCCAGGGGCTGGCTTTATGGATATACAAAAACACACAAATAATTACATTCAGTTTAGAGCTTTTCTTTTAGGGTCGGGTTGAGCCCGACGTTAGCCATGCATGCTTAGGATACGGTTTTTGATGGTGATATTGTTATGTCTTGATCATCTCCTACCTTTGGTCGAAACAACTAAGAGGTAGAGTTAACTAGGTTTGACGACGCGAGTCAATATTCCTAAGTGTGGTGTGCGGCGACAGCTTACCCCTTGGATGAGAAAGCGTAATTGTTCGTCTTGCTCTATCTTTTGCATGGGTGGTTAACGTTGTGGTGATCCCTGGCTTTGAGAGATCTTTTCCTGTATTTATTTACTTTGTCGCTTTCGTCGTTCGTTGAGTAATCGAAAAACTCAACAACCCTTATCTTTTCTGTTCAAAGCTTCCTTTACATCCTTTTATTCTTCGGTCGTTCTTTACCGATTAAATTGGTTCCTGTTTGAGTGGTCAATATCGAGTCATCCAGTCGATATCGACTGCATCGGTGGATGTCTTTGCTATGTCGAATGCATCCCATCGATTGACGGTTTTCTATGTCGATTGATTTCTGTGATTGACTCAACATCGAGTGAACTAGTCAACGTCGACTGCCTTCTGTTTTGTGTACAAGTTACAACATCACTCGAGATCGATAGCCCTGGTCAACATCGACAGAACCAGTCAATATCGAGAGCTTCTAGTCGACTTCCTCAGAACGTTTGCGCGAACTACTTTGGATCCGCTGACACCCTTCCTCGTGGATTGATCGTGACCCTTCCACTACAACGGGGGAGTATTGTATTTATTTGATAGGACTGAGTTGATCGTTGGGTTTTTTATTTTATATATTTTTATAATCAATTCTCCCCTACATCAAATTTTGGTGCCGTTGCCGGGGAAGCTATCATTCGTGCACTTAGTAGTTTATCTCATGTTCTATTTTGAGTTTTGTTTTATAGGTGTACCTGAGTTCCGAGCTAGGTGCCAAAAAGGAGATCGATATCGATTGCCACCAATCGACGTCGACCCAGACAGTCGACATCGACCATCACCACTCGATGTCGACTACTACAGAAGCATACCAGAGATAGTTAAGTATAGGGTTCCACCACCAACCCCACTCGATGTCGACTTGATACAGTCAATGTCGACTGAACCCCAGCCCGAAGATTGATGTTTCGGGTCCGTAAAGGTAAGTTCAGGAAGAAGAAGGCAATGGAAAGTGAGCCCATTGGAAAGAATCCAACAAATGAATCAAAAGAAGAGGATGCCATAATCGTTGACTTTTGGCACTATGATGAAAACCTGGACGATCCGAGAGAAGGGTCGTGAGCTTAATAGAAGAAGTCGGCCTAGCGACTAAAAAATCTAGAGCCTGTATATAAGGATTTTTGATTAAATAGGATTTTTTATGTTTTGAATTTTTGTTTTGATAAACTATGTTTTAAGATCTTGGCTTTAAATATTTTTAGCTAACAAAATTTCAGGTTGCAAAGCATAAGGACGCACAAAGAAAAAGAAACGAAGTCCCTAAAGAAGCAGTCAACCTCAACCTTACCAGTTGACATTGACCATTCAAGGGTCGAGCCACTACATATGATCGACCTCGATCACTTTGGAGCATTATAGAGCACTTAACATCGAGTAGGCCACTCGATGTCGACCAGTGGAGCACCCGACTCCGACTACACATCCTTGGAAGCATAGAGTTGCTGTCGACATCGAGTGAAGCCACTCGATGTCGACTGCTGGCAACTCGATCTATAACACCTGATTTCGACTCGTCCACGCGTGATTCTATGAGTTCATTCCTTTACCCTTGTTTTCCTTTGATTTTAATATAGTGAGGACACTGTATATTTCAAGTATGGGGTAGGGTAAGAGCTTATTTGTTTTACACGATCTTGTTTAGTTAGTTATTTCTTGCATAACTTCATATTCTCGTTTTTTGGTGAGAATTTTAAATTTTTTATGGCTAAAACTACTGAATGACCCTAGAAAAGACTCAAGGACTCACAGATAATGACCGTTCTATTTATCAAACACACAGAGTAACCGAATGCTCATTCAAGTGTGCAACCCTAACATGATACTATATGACATGTTTTAATGCTTATGCAACACCTAATGTATCATACGACTACATGTAGAAAGGTTTATCTGATCAGTCTGAGTAAATCTATAAAGGAACTTACTTGGAAAGCCGAACAACAAAAGATAATGAAAGCGGAATCCAAAAATCAGCAAGCACCTATAATGATTACATAGAATATAATAAGCTACTAGACTACCACTCATACACACAGAAACCGTGTTTCAAATCGTTTCCAAAGCCAAGAGGAAGTTAAAACATTCCAAAACCTTTTCCGATACGAGAAAACATCAAAAGCAAGGCCATCCGATGATTTCAAATCCCATTAGTGCTCAAGCCAAATCTCATTTCTAAAACCAAGATTGATCATTTAATCAAATCAAAGAATCCCGACACCTGACATGAAATCCTTAAAAAAATCTTCTAAGTATTAAATCCGATGATTTGATTTCCGTGAAAATCCATTTTTAAATATTAAAATAATCATTAAATAATATTTCAAAATGTCATTTTCTGAAATCAACCTCAACAAAAACCCGACCAAAAAGGATCGAAACAAAAAACCAACAAATTAATACAAATGATCAAGGAGCAGCTCAGCAAAGCCACTGGGTGGATTTCTCGGCGGCGAGAGGGCCGGTCGCGGCTGCGGAATCCCCCAATTTATCCCCATGAGAAGAAGCCTCTCACTGGTCGCGAAGGAAGGTTTTCGCTGCGGCGAAAACCACGGTCGCGACCGTGAGGCCCTTCTTCTTCCTCTGGTTTGTGTTCTAACTCGCCGCGGCGACCACGGTTTCGCCACGGTGAGATCCAAATCTTTTGCTTTTTTTTGACTCGATTCAAACCCGTTTTAATCCAAACTTGTTTCAAAACATTTCTAACACGAAACCGACACCAAAGAAACACATAAGACACAAACGAGGACTAGAGGGGAGAGCGGAAGAGGGATTACCTAGTCTTCTTGAGACTTCTTCGAAAATCTTGAAAGAGGAAGGTCCTTTGGCCCCGACTCAATGAGGTTTTGCTACGAAAAGGCCTAGGAAGGACGGATCTTTGTTAAAAGAGGACCTCTACGAAGTATTAGATCCCAAACAAGAGGATTGAGGGTGGGAGCTTACGTTGCTTAATACAGGAAAGGAGGAAAGAAAGGGCTCAAATCTGTTTCAAAATGAGTTAGATCCAACCTTTCTTGACCTTGGAAGGTAGAGGAAAGAGTGAGGTACAAGTGGAAACAAACGGGGAAGAAAAAGAAGTTAAAACGAGGGAGAACGAGGAGATTAACCGAGCCAACACTAGAACTAGGCTCCCAACTCGCGGCGGCGAAGATGAACTCACGGGTGCGAGAATGGGTTTCCTTTTCTGGGTTCGTCTTCGTGGTGGCGAATGTGGATCTCGCGGTGGTGACCAGGGACAGAACTTAGGTTTTCGATGGAAACAATCTTCTAATTCTGATTTTTGGGTAAGATTCTTGAGGGGAGGTCTTTAGGAGGGGGTTTAGGGTTCTTTTGTGGCTGGAAAACAAGAAATGGCGAGTGGAGGGTGATCGAGATGGATTGAAGAGGAAAGGGTGGAGCTTTTGGGTTTCTAGGGTTTTTTATCTTCCTTGGAGTAGAGAGTGGCTAGGGTGTTTGGCTTAGAATTTGAGGGGTTGTAATCTTTTTAGCGATGGAGCTCATTTAAATAGGAGAGGTGATGACTGATGTCCGCATTTTTAGTCTCATTTTGTATCATGATTTCATTTCCTTTGAGTCCTTTTATTAGGTTTTGTGATGAGAAAGAGTGTCGCTTGTGTTAGTTTTCGGATTATTTGAGATATGGAGTCTACAAAAGCTTTGGTGGTGTTTTCATAGGTTTTGGAGCTGATTTTGTAGAGTTTAGATGCACTTTGGGATCTGAAGGAAAACCGTGAAGGCATAGGAAAAGCTAAGTAAGAGTGAAAAGTGGTGCAGGTGGAGAGAAGCCTTATTTTCACCTTCCATCACTTCGAATCAAGTTCTGTAGCCTTCATGAGAGATATAGCCCTCGAAGATAGCTTCCCAACACATATTTATATGTGTCAATCAGATTAACGAGGACTCGGGAAAGTGCATTTAAATACAGAGTCGAAAAGCTGAAGGAAAACAGAAGTTACTGCATTTGAACAGATACCTTGACGTCGACCCTCAGACCACGACGTCGAGGCTAACGCGGATCTGCTGGAAATCTGCGAGACAACGGATGGGCTGTTTTTGGGCCTTTTTAATTAGGGTTTCATCGAAATCTCGTTTGAGATCTGTTAAACAGATAAACCTAGATTTATTATATCCTATTTAGATATAAATTAGATATGAAGATATTATTTTTAGTTAGATAAAATCTCTTTTCTTGGAGATTATGTTTTAAGTTTTATCTATAAAATAAAGCCTAATAGGGACTAAGGGATATCAAGTTTTACAGGCTGAATATACAGAGAATTAGGGGAATAATTTGGAGTTTAAAAGTTGAAGATGGAACGTAAGTTGGAGGTTAGATTTATGCAATTTTCAGAATATGTTTTGTCTTAATTTCAGCATGTTTTCCTTTGCCATGTGTGAGTAGTTTCCCTACCTTCTAGGGTTAGGGGGAGCCCAACAATAGACATATGTGTCACTGAATGAATTTATGTTATGTGATGCTTTAACCTAAGTGTTTAATCCTAGATGAAAATTCAGGAAATTCATTGTTGCAATTGAATTCACAAAAGGAAATTGTTAACATTGATAGTAATTAGGGATCTTTGATAACAATTAAAGAAACCTAACTAAGAAAGAGGTTAGGTTCAAAACCAAGTCTTTATACGAAAGTAAATTGATTTATTTGACTTAGGAAAGCACGATTTTTACTATGATTCACCCATTCATGCATATGTTTGTCGTTGTGGCAAACCCTAATCTTGGAAGTTCTTTCTCATACTTTGCATTCGAGAATTGTTTCTTAACCTAATATGAGTAAGTTTCACACCTATTGCAGCCGATACAATCACCTATATTTCCCACATCTTTTCCCTCCTTTCCACCATAAAAGAAACTAGGATAGAACCGCTGACATACTCCCTTGGATCGACCTTGATTTCCACTATAATATAGAGGGATTCGAGTATAAATAAATTTGATTGCATTGAGTAAAGAATCGATCTACCCTCATTACAACAAAATGGCGCCGTTGCCGCGGAGTAATCAATCACGCCTAGTCTAGTTGTGTTTAGGGTTGGGAATAGCCCACCCCATTGTTTCTTTTTAAATTCGTTTTCTTGTTTTTTTTTAGGTTTTATGCGAAGAGGTGCTCATCCAACATATCATGAGCCATTTACTGAACCTGAGCGTGTCTTGCACGAGCGGCTGAGAGAAAGGCTTAAGAAAAAGATGTCGGATATGGATGCTCTTTGTGAGGAAGTAGAGCGGCTGCGCAGAGAGAACAATGAGGCTGCACAGCGGAAGATTGCTCGACAATGAGAAATCGAAGAAGCCAGAGATAGAAATGGAAACAATAGATAGGAATTGGATATGGGAGCTCTTCGCCAAGAAGTGGAAAGGCTACGGAGGGAGAATAATGAGGCTGCACAACGAGAAGTTGCAGTCACTCTTGCTCGTCAAATGGAAGCTGACGCAGCTAGAATAGCTAGAGAAGAAGTTGGACACCTTAGGGAGGAGTTGGAGAAGATTCTACAAAATGCTCGCCAATATATGCACCCTGCTTTGCGAGTGCCTGAATCAGCCATTGTCCTCCCCAACATTAACTTTGAGATCAAGACAAATTTTTTGTCCATGGTCAAGAGGTCACAATTTGAAGGGAAGCCGAATGAGTGCCCTATGGAACACATGAAGGAGTATAAGGAAATGTGTGATACCATAGCCGATGGAGCCAACTTGGAATATGTTTGTTTGAAGGCTTTCCGTTGGTCTTTAACAGGAAAAGCCCTTCATTGGCTAGAACGTCTGCCGTCATGATCTATCACCACATGGGATGAGCTTCATGATTCTATTTATGAACAAATTCTTCCCACCCATGAAGACGACAGAGCTGCACAAAAAGATCACATCTTTCAAGCAATTAAGGAATGAAACTCTAGCTGAAACTTGGGAACGGTTCAAGGAGTTGATTCGCCAATGTCCCACCCATGGGCAACCACCTTATGTCTTGCAAGAGATCTTCTTCAATGGCATCAACTCGGCTACTAAGGATCGGATCAACATTCACACATCTTGTGGATACATTGAGATGCCACCGCAATAAGCACGGGATGCACTTGAAAAGCTTACGGAGTTTGACACCACTTATGGGACTCCTGCACATCTTGATGCGAGACCCACTCCCTCCATGCCACTTTATCAACCGCCCGACGAAATTGACCCTGATGTTCGGCAGCATTATATTGAAGATAAGAATAGGAAGCTAAAGAAGCAAGTGAGGTTTCTCTCCAACAATAATCCTTGCATCGAGTGTGGATTCGCTACCCACACCACCAGCACTTGCCCACATATCAATCAAGTGAGAGCCGCTGAAAGTCGTGAGGAGGTGAACTACATGAGAGGTCCATACAGAGGACAAGGCTATTATCAACAACGGAACGATGGGAATTCTAATTGGGGTAACTACCCTCTTCCTCAAGATCAAAGATCCGCATATAGACCTCCTGGACATCCGGAGCGTGACCCACCCAAGGATGATATAAAAGCAATCTTGGAAGAGTTAAGGGTCAAGCGGAGGCAAAGGCGGATGCTAGACAGTCTCACTTAGAGGTCAACACGCAGCTACGAGGAATGAATGCAAGGTTCGGAGATATTGATATTTGGAGAAAGAGCGTGGAGACCCAACTAGGTCAACTAGCCGCTCAAATCCCAAATCCAACCGGCTTACTACTAGGTCAAAGCGAAGCGAATCCCAAATCTCATCATGTCTCTGCGGTAGAAACAAGAAGTGGTACAGTTACATCAGAAAATGAGGCTGAAACAAAGGGAGAAAGTGAGTCCCAATGCAACAGTAACGTCGAGGCCGACCATTCCAGCCACAACATCGACACCCAGGAGACTGCAAAAGCTACTGTAAGTGAAACAACACCTCGACGTCGACCCTTAAGTCTCGACGACGATCCTCCTGGGAAGGTTCCTGAACAACAACCCATTGTCGACTCCACTCCTGACAATATCGATACTTCCACCAAGGAACCTGCAACAAAATAGTTGATCACTCCAAAGGTAAAACCCAAGCTTCTTTATCCATCAAATGCTCTCAAGGACCGCACCGACGGGAAATTTAAAAGGTTCGTGAAAATCATCCAAGGGTTGAATGTAACAATCCCCTTCACGGTAGCCCTTAAGTTTCTAAAGGAAATTCTGAGCAACAAGAGATCTATTTCAGAGGATTGCAATGCCATCAACTTCCCCGAGAAGAGGGCTGACCCGGGCAAATTTACCATCTCCATTGGCCTTGGCAACCATCGGTATAGAGCTTTGTGTGATCTCGGCGCAAGTGTGAGTCTCATGCCTCTCTCCATATGGACCATGATCAACATGGGACCATTAGAACCCATAAATTTCAGGCTCTTTATGGCGGACAACTCATCCGTGGAACCTACAGGAGTAATGGATGACGTGCCGGTGAAAGTGGGTAAGTTCTTCGTGCCAACTGACTTTGTCGTACTCGACATGCCCATCGACCCCGACGTACCCATCATCCTTGGACACCCTTTCTTAGCTACGGCAGATGCAATCATAAATGTAAGGAAAGGCCTCCTATCTTTCCAAGTTGTGGATGAGGTAGTTGAGTACAAATTCGACCCCGAAATGAAGGAGGTAGTGAAAACGGAGGTAAATGTGGTTACTACAAGCATGGATTCCTTTCCAAGTGAAGAACAAGCCTACAACCATGATGAACCAATCAAAGAAGAGGAATGCATTATCAAAGAACTCCTGGCCACTATTGACGAGAATGAAGGGCACGAAGGAGAAGAAACGATCGGGGACACCATAGATACCTCGATGACATTTCCATGCACCTCGGCGTCGACCCTTTGCCGTGACGAAAAGTTTCTGCAGAAGGTTTGGATAGTCACGGATTCTTCGACGACGACCCTCCTGGCCTCAACATCGACCTGTCATACAGTTTCACTAAATGAGGAAAGGTTCCTACCACCCTCGTTGTCCGCTTATGTATGGTCGATGCACACTCCTATCTCCGATATGGACGCATCTATCTCCCGGATCGAAGTTGATTTCCTAGGAGAAGTGATGAAGATGGAAGAAGCGGAGCCCATCTTGATCCCCCTGGATTCCTCCTTGACACTAAAACCACTACCCGACACTTTGAGGTATAAATTTCTTGGCCCTAACTCTACTTTCCCCGTTATTATTAATGCTTCGCTGAGTTTGCAGGAAGTAGAGAAGCTATTGGGGGTACTTCGTACTCATCAAAAAGTGTTGGGATATTCACTTGAGGACATCAAAGGCCTTTCCCCCGCGTTATGTATGCACCAAATTCACATGGAAGAAGGATACAAACCTTCCATTGAGCAGCAAAGGAGGCTAAATCCAAACATGAAGGAGGTGTTGAAGAAAGAAATCTTGAGGATGGTCGCCGCAGGAATTATCTTCCCCATCTCGGATAGCAAATGGGTTAGCCCCGTACATGTGGTACCAAAGAAAGGAGGTATGACCGTGGAGAAGAACGAGAGGGGCGAGCTTGTGCCTACGAGGACTACTACCAGTTGGCGCATGTGTATCGACTATAGAAAGCTCAATAGCGCCACTAGGAAGGACCATTTCCTACTCCCCTTCATCGATCAGGTGCTAGAAAGGTTAGCTCAACATGACTATTTTTGCTACCTTGATGGCTATTCTGGATTTCGGCAGATTCCCATTCACCCGGACGACCAAGAGAAGACTACCTTCACTTGTCCTTACAGAACGTTCGCATATAAGAGGATGCCCTTTGGGTTGTGAAATGCTCCGGCAACTTTTCAACGATGCATGATTGCGATATTCTCCGACATGATCGAGGATATTGTTGAGGTATTTATGGATGATTTTTCCGTGTATGGTAGTACTTTCGATACTTGTCTAACTAACTTGGCTAGGGTACTCAAGAGATGTGAAGAGACAAGCCTTGTGCTTAATTGGGAGAAGTACCACTTCATGGTTCAAGAAGGAATCGTGCTAGGACACTTGGTGTCTAAGAGAGGTATAGAGGTGGATAGGGCTAAGATAGAGCTTATTGAGAAGCTACCGCCTCCCACGTCGGTAAAAGATGTCCGTAGCTTTTTAGGGCATGCTTGTTTTTATTGCCGTTTCATTCAAGATTTCTCCAAAATTTCTAAGCCACTCACTAACCTACTAATGAAAGATATTGTTTTTGAGTTTTCTTTGGAGTGTCTTGATGCTTTTAAAAGGTTAAGAGAAGCCTTAGCCACGACACCAATCATGCAATCACCCGATTGGTCACTTCCATTCGAAAGTCATGTGTGATGCAAGTGATTATGCCGTAGGGGCAGTCCTTGGACAAGGAAAGGAACAGAAGTTGCACGACATATATTACGCAAGTAAAACATTAGATGATGTCCAAACAAGATACACCACCATGGAAAAAGAGTTTTTAGCCGTGGTTTTTGCTTTTGAGAGGTTCCGCTCTTACTTGGTTGGCTCCAAGGTCATTGTCTACACCGACCATGCCGCATTGAGATATTTGATGACCAAGAAAGATGCCAAACCAAGGCTGCTCCGGTGGATGCTTCTTCTTCAAGAATTCGATTGTGAGCTTAAGGATAAGAAAGGTACCAAAAATCTGGTGGCTGACCACCTCTCTAGGTTGCCACCTAAGCACATTGCAGAATCAAAGGATACGGTACCCATCAATGACTCCCGAGCTGATGAGAGTCTCATGCGAATAGAGGTAAGAAAGGTAAGCACAGGTCTCGATGACAACCCCCTAACCTCGACGTCGATACCTGTTTACACAGCTCAAGTTACTACAGAAACATTAGAAGCACAAAATCCCTCGACATCGATCCTCTGTCTCTCGTCGACGACCCCTGCCACAGGGAATAAAGGTGAGTTATCAAAGGTTTTGGATGAGGTAAGTATAAATGAGGAACTTTTCTTTACCCCGGTTTCTTGCCCTACTCATGATATCTTTATTATAAAGGCTAGTACACCTTGGTTTGCGGATTATGCTAATTACATTGTAGGAGGCGAACTCCCACCAGGGTTGACTTCAAAAGGTAAGAAAAAGTTCCTACATGATGTAAAAAGGTATTATTGGGATGACCCTTACTTATTCAAGCAAGGGAGTGACCATATTTTTCGTCGATGCATTCCAGACGAAGAGGTAGAAAGTATTATTCATCATTGTCATACTCTTCCTACCGGGGGTCATGCTAAAAGTTTTAAAACCATTGCGAAGATCCTTCAAAGTGGGTTCTATTGGCCTAACATGTTTCGAGATGTGCAAGAATTTGTAACTTTATGTGACGAATGCCAACGAGCGGGGAATATAACATGGCGAAATGAGAATCAACTCACATGGATTTTGGAGGTCGAATTGTTCGATGTCTGGGGCATAGACTTCATGGGCCCCTTCCCACCTTCCGGCCCTTATAAATACATCCTCATGGCGGTGGACTACGTCTCCAAATGGGTGGAGGCCATTTCCACACGAACCAATGACGCTCGAGTGGTGGCCAAATTTTTAAAGACTAACATTTTCCCCCGATTTGGTGTTCCCATGGTCCTAATTAGTGATGGCGGTTCCCACTTTATAGAAAGAAGCTTTGAGGCGCTCTTGACTAAGTATGGGGTACATCATCGTGCAGCTACACCCTATCATCCCCAAACGAGTGGTCAAGTTGAGGTCTCCAATCGACAAATCAAGGCTATCTTGGAGAAAATCGTATCACGATCAAGGAAGGATTGGTCGTCAAAGCTTGATGACGCTCTATGGGCTTATAGAACGACATACAAGATGCCTCTTCGCACTACTCCTTATAATCTTGTGTATGGTAAGTCATGTCATCTTCCTGTCAAACTAGAACATAGAGCGATGTGGGCCCTTAAGGAGCTCAACATGGATCTCGATGAGGTCTGGCGGAAACGATTCATTGATTTACAAGCACTTGAGGAACTAAGGCTAAAAGCTTATGAAAGTGTGGAGATTTAAAAGGAACGGACCAAGAAGTGGCATGATCGGAAGTTGGTTCCCAAAACATACGAAGAAGGTGATAAGGTACTACTTTTCAACTCTAGACTTCGTCTTTTTCCAGGAAAATTGCGATCTAGATGGAGTGGACCATTTGTGGTTCATAAAATCTTTCCTCATGGTGCCGTGGAACTTGTGGATGAAAGTGGCGCCATCTTTAAAGTCAATGGGCACCAGTTGAAGAAATACTACACTCATGCGACTCTCGATGAGGATATCCATGCCTCTTGGGCACTCATTATCTCCAATTAAAGGGAAGTAAGTCGGGCTAGCGACTCTAAACGTAGTGCTAACGGGAGGCAACCCGCTTTCTTTTCGTATATTGCTTTTCTCTCCTTAGGGTTTTTCTTTCTTTTCCATTTTTCTTTCTTTAAATGATTAACTTAGTAAAAAAGTGACACATGTTTGTTATTTAGCAAGTGGTGGATTTTTGGTACGGGTTATACATAAAAAAAAGAGGAGAAACTGAAAGGACAAAGGAAGGGAAGCGGGAAGGTCAGGTGTGCTCAGTATTTATTACACCCCCTCCCCTTTTCTTTTTATCTCTCTCCACTTCTTCCCCGTCCCATCCACGCCAAAACCCACCCGCACCAGCGCTCCCCTCTCTTTCGCGCTACCCACGGCGACTCCGGTCGCCACTGCGCCGATCGCTACTCCCACCGTGTTCGACCGTCCTCGGCGCAACTGGAGAACCAAGTGAGGACTCGAGCCGTCGTCTGTGCTCCGTCCTGTAGCCCCGAGGCCATTCGACTCCCCCGTTGCTCAAGCCTTCTTTTTCTTCAAAATTTCTAAGTAATCTCGGTATGACTCTCACCCCTCATATGTTTCTCTTACTTGTTCTTACTTTAATCTTGAATTTAGAACCAATTTTTGAACAACTTGGGGTTTTGGGGTCAAGATTTATGTGTGATTTTGTGATTTTTGATGTCAAACTTGGTTTGGGTTGCATGTTTATGTTGTCTCAAGTTCTCAAGGCGGTCGGATTTCTTCTTTTCTGTTGTCTTGCAATACCAATTAATCATACAGTGCAGAACGTAAGTCCTTTGATGCTTAATTTGAGTATTTTATTTGAATGATGCGTCCTCGGCCTGTAAAGACTCGGGATTTCAAAATATTATTTTATAAATTAAGAATTAATTTCGATTTAATATTGACTTAATTGGGATTTGAATTATAAGATTTTGGAAAATTTTGAAAATTTCCGTCCTCGAGCAGAATAATTTTATTTTAATTCTTTGGAGCGGAATCCAGCATAAATTTAAATTTGATCTTAGAATGGATTATATTTCCGCCTTCTTATACCGAGTCTATTGAAAATATTTTACGAATCTGATCTATTATTTTAATCAACTAAAGGAAGTTATTACTTTGGATTTAAAAATTTATATTTTAGGATTGGTTTGGGATAAGATCGAGAGAGCGGGTTTCGAGATTTAATTGTTTTCGGTATTATTTGGGACCACTTCACTTGGTTCACCCTGCTTCTCCCATTCGATTTATGCAAAGCAGCAGCTCAAGCCTCGCTAGTCCCTATTATCAAATTGGACCACACCTATCTCCTCTCCTTTCCTGATTTCTTTTGTTCTTTCCCCAATTAAGCCAGACACCCCCATCCTCTTTTACCAATCCTCCAATGCAATCTCCCTCATTTTGACAAGGTTACCCAACATCTCCCGCGCCAACTGCAGGTAGCCCTCACCCCTCTCAATTGTAAATCAGACAACACAAACCCACACCCACAAACCCCATTTTATCCCCCTTCTTTCCCTCTGTTTTGCCTTCAAACACCACGCCACCACCATCCCTTCCTTTTGGCCAAAAAGCAGCCACCACGTCCTCACCTTCCAGCCTCCACGGCACCACCACACCCCTTTTCCTCTAGCTTTCGAAGCCCCTGAGCGCACCCGAGCACTCACTCGAGCACCTTGCCCCCTGCTTTCGTGAGCCAAAGCCAAGTCATCCCCCCTGTGTTTCATCCTCCTCCTTCAGCCAGCAGCAGCAGCGGCACTCCATCGGCGTCTCCAAGCAGCAGCAGCCTCTCCCTCACCATCTCCGACATCCAAGGCCACCCAGGAGCAGCCACCGAAGCCGTATCACCCCCACTTCCTCGTCTCTTCCCCTGTTTTATCCCCAAACCTCGGAAAGATCTCTCCTTCCCCATTTTCCGACCAACAAATCCAATAAAGTCGCTCTTGTAACCCTCTATCTCCCTTCCTCGGCCGAGAGCTCCCTGGATTCCAACTCCGGCAAACCACAAAACAGCCCGAGCACCTCTGATGTGCCCAAATCAAATCCTCTCGGTGAGCACTCGATCCCCTTTCCTTTCTCCGTGGGCTCGTTTTATTTCCTTTTCCTATTCTTGGCTGTCAGGAAGAGAGAGGGAGAGAGAGAGAGAAAGAAACGAGAGCGAGAGCGAGAGGCTGGGACCGGTGGAGGAGGCATGAAGAGGATGATGAACAGTACGAAAGGGGGGCTCGGTTTTCTGTTTTAATGAGTGGTCCGGTTCAGGGTTTATTTATACAAAAGGAAAACCGGTTCACTTAATAGGGGTTGGGTGAGGATTTATTTGGATTCGATTTTATGAAAGGGTTTGGGCCGAGTGGAGTAACGGGTTAAGGTTGGGCTAGATCTGGGTATTGGGCTTTCTTTTAAAGGGTTGGGTTAGAATAATGTGAGGATTATTTTGGTTAACCGATTTTATTTAATTACTTGGTGATATTTGAACGATAATATTTATATATATATACACACACACCTTTTGAAATATTACTAAAGTGTCGGAATTTATTCAGATAATGATTTGAAAATAAAATATGTCAGGATCATTTTAATAGTACAATTTCAGAATATAATATAGTATATAATGCTAATGTTGAGATTTAAAAAGAGTTTTAAAAGATTTGTATGTCTTATATAAATATTAGATAATGGTTTATGATATATTATATTTTACTCTTGTGAGATTTAAAAATATAATATTATTTGACATGAAATTGGAAAAGAATTTGGAAAAGGTCCTCAAATGTCGGATATTGATTTGAGAAATGGAAATGGATTTCATAAAGTTAAAAGATGATTTTAGAAAATATCCTAAACTTTCCGGATTTATTTTGATAAAATAATAGCATAAGTCGATTTCAAGGTTATGCCTTATAAATGGATTTTGGGTCAAGTATAAGTTGGGAAGTGTTCTAATTAATGAGTTATCTAAATTGTGATTTGAAAGTTTCGGGAATCTTGGGAAATTGATTTGCTTTATCTAACTTGGGAATTGACTTACTCAATTTAACTTGGTAAATTATATGTTGAATCTTAAATTATGAAAATGGCGCGAATCGTGTTGTGATAAGTTATGATATGGATTTATGTGAATTGAAGCATTATTTGACCTATTAGAATCTTGAATTGAATTATGAAGCATGATGAGATGTTACATGATATTATGATGTGTTGATATAAATGAAAGCATGATGTTATAGTATATGATTAAGAAGCATGATAAGTTCTTAAATGTTGAAGTATGATATGTTATATGACGATTAGAGTATGAATATATCTTAGAGTATGAATATGACTTATATTTATAATAATGGTGCATGATTTCTAAATGATGAGTTGAAATGATCAAATGTTGAGATTATGGGATATTAGATATTGAGATGAGATGAGATGTGAGATGGTATGCGATGCATGACGAGATGATTTGAGATGTTAATGATGAATTAATGTTAAGATGTGATATTATATGATTTCGTGAACTTATATGTGATAGTTAGGGGCGCCTTTTGTGACTGAGATATGCTTAGTGTAAATTAGAAGTGGACTCATATACATTACTTATATATGATAGGTTATCATCTGTGATGTATGACTTGCTTTATACATGGATTCTGCTTTTTGCTGTTCTGCCTATCCAAGTAAGTTCCTTTATGGGATTACTCAGATTCGAAAGAGAAATCTCCTGCTTGTGATCATATGACATACTAGGTGCCTCATATGAATTTAAAGAATGCCATGTAGTATCATGCTAGGATTGCACGTGTGATTGAGCATTCGGATACTCTGTGTGTCCTAGAGTCTTTGTTAGGGTCATAGGGTAGCCCTGCTTCATCGGGTGCCCTGAGTCAGTATTGTCGATATATGAGCATGATGATGAGATAGCCCAACACCATCGGGCATGAGCATGATGATGAGATAGTCCAGCACCATTGGGCATGAGCATGATATATGATATGATGATGAGATATGATATGCTTTGATGAGATATGATATGCTATAGCATCGAACTGGCCAGTCTCTGCACTAACGGGAAGGGGTGCAGAGGTAGGAGAGGGATATGCCACTTGGCATTCTTTGGGCGCCTTTACAGTTGCTCTGCATATTCTTCCAACTAGGAGCATGCTAGTGTGATTTAAATTTCCGTACTGCATTAGAGCATCTTTATTATAGGTATAGCGTATGTATATGCTTGCTTGCGGGACAGAGTGCGTTGGGGGGACTAGGTCTGACCCCGCTCGCACAAATTGTTTTTAGGTATGCTTGTTTTATGTTCCTATGGCATGGGAATCCTCCGGGCGAATGCGAAGAACCGGACTAACCCGCTAACTTGGCTAAAGGATTTCTTGAATCAATGTTTTATGGATTCGGTTTTGACCCGGCCTTGGCGTGGCAAGTTGTACTTTAATTCCGCTTTCGCAGTTTCTTTCAAATGCATTTCTGCGACTTCGATTGCTTGGGGTTCGAAATCCCCGCTTTAAATACTGATCTTTAGAGGTTTGAAACCTCGACCCGTACAAGAATGGCAACATCTGAACGAAGGTATCCAACTTTTAAAACGTATCTCGGATATTTATATCCGGGCCGTTACAAAGTTGGTATCACAGCCAGGTTGTGCAATTCGGGTACCAAAGGGTCGGGTGTATGTTTTGAAAAACCTCCCACGAATTTCAAGCGATTTTGACAAAGTTTTAAAAGGGCAAAATGAACTTAATATGACTAATTCAAATGGACTAAATGTGAACTCGGCCTACTAAATAAGAGGAATCAAACAATGGGAATCGAGTGGGTAGAAAAGGCGTTAGACCATCCCTATTTAATGTAGTTGGAAACGGGTAGGCGAAATATTAGCTTATTCTTTACAGATGGGCCTAGAAGACTCCTAGGAATTTCACCGCGGTGATTGGAGTGGCGAGTTAGGTAGAGATCGTGAGGTATTTGCCCCTCCGGTCCGTCGCTACTCGAAGGGCGGCATTAGATAGCTTGATGTGTTTTATATCAATTGGACCTGAGGGCGATCTCCCTCGAAGGAGATCATTATAATTGTCCCTGACTGATTTTGTATTGAGTGCTATTATGTTAGAACTAGAAATCTGTTGATATATTTAGAATGAGTGTTGCATCTCTATGTGAGTGGGATAAGCGAGGGAGCCTTTCCTTTTGGTATAGTCAGAATTTCTATCTTTTAGAGCAGTCTCCTCCATGATTCACTTGTTGTTGTCTTCCCTTTGGTTTTATCTCTGGTTCGATGATGTTCAGTTAAAGGTTGGCGATGGTTGAGGGATGCCTATTCTGTTCATTCAGATTTCCTCCCCTTCTATCTTCCTTCATGTCTCAATTTGATGTTCTGATCGAGTTGTTCCTTGTGGTATCGACGTGTGTTATAAGAAATAGAGTTGGGAATCTAATCATATTCGGGAATTAGGGTTGCGTGCGTTCACTACTTGAGCGTATGATGGAGTATGGTACTTGACACCATAGGTAATGCCACGAGATGGTCAGTGTGATAGAGTATCAAACTTTCAATGATTCCGAGTCTATGGGATGGGTTGTTTGTGAAGTCATCCTCCTTGATTCTCGTAGTGGTCAACTGATGCCTCCTTGTCATGAACTTCTATCCGAACTCCGCCATCTTCTTTCGGGAGTAATTTGAGTACCCTTCTATGTTCTCAAAATGAGTTACACGTATTCCACGGGAAATGAGCTTTTAAGTCTATGGGGATAAGTTGATATTGCCCTTGGAAATCTCTTTTGGTTATAAAGGTAGCCCTATCTGTGTTTACATGATTTGCTACACTACTAGGTTGAATGACTTGATGCATTACTATATGAACGACTTGATACATTACTGATTTAAATACATGATGTGTACTAATATTTATTGACTCGTATCCATGTACATATGCCCTTTATATCCATATAGTGTTATACTATCTTAGGCTCATTTCGTTCCCCTCTATCTTTCTTCCTTGTTGATGTATGGTTACGTTATGATTGTCTTGACCTCTTGTATATGTTGGTGCTAAGCTGTTTAATGTACATGTATCATATATTGCACACCTACGCCTTTCACCGAGACATTAGTATCTTGTAGGACCCATGACTTGTGGCTTGTTTAAATTTGTGGCCTACTCGCTTTATGACCTCCTCCTATTTAAAATAGGTCCCTGATAGTGTTGGCATTCGTCCCTTATGTCATTGAAATATGATTGATGTTAAAACCCGATGCTCATTATGCCTTATGTGATCCCGACTAGTATCATGCCTATCTACTTGTCTCGTGATATTATTCCTTCATGCCCCATGATATTCTTTTATGCTTTTAAGGATGAATAGTCTTACACTCTACATGTGCACACACCACATTGTATTTAGATTCCGTGTATGCTATTAGTATCAGATAGGATGTATGTCTTCTAAAATGTAACTTATCATGAGAATATGTGCTCTAATTGTCGCCTTTTATGTACGCAAACATTGTATTCATGACGTTCTGTTGGTCCCTGTATCTTAGGATCTAGTAGCACCTTAGATGATCGTCTTGCCATCATTGATCTTATACTCTAATGACCTCAATATGACCATGACATGTTACATCCCTTATTACACCCTTGCTTGAGACGATATCTTTGCACGTGTGGAGATCTTGACCTTTGCATGAACACACCCGCCACGATAGTTGTAAGATACTCGCATGACTACTTTTATGTATATGAATATAGTTATATATATGAATATAGCGCATTGTTCTCTTGTAATATGACACCTTAAGAGCATTATCCTGGTTTGCATTATGACATGTGCACGATTCACATGTTACACTTGCTTATATTCTCCTTATATACATTGATGTTCATTGCGATGGTAGACTTACTTGAGCTTCTATGACTCGCATGCTATTATGTGAAGTTATTCGATGCATCTCCTTTTCATATATCTATGACTTGTCATGCACTACTTGTATCATGTGAAATCTAAGCCCTTAGAAATATGATTTGTATAATCTGATCTGCGCGCAAATTGCTATATTTTGTATGCACAGATGAATCCATTTTATCGTCTTTTGTATACATCTTAATGGGAAAACATGGGATTAGTGTAGTTTATGCTTAAAATGTCAAATATATGGGTTTGCACGAGTTTCCATATGATTTCACAAAAAACAGGATAAAAATGGACGAATTCGGAAGAGCGGTAAAAGAACTCGAAGTCTTTTGAAGAGGTCAAAATCGACTGGGGACCTCGACATCGAGTACATCAGAGACATAGGAATCGAGCAGGAAATGAAATAGAGCATGTCGACACAGAAGGGGTCGATATCGACGTCTGGGGGTCAATATCGATGCTGCTAGATCGACGAAATTGATAGAAGTCGAGTGCTAGTTCGAGTACGAGAAGGAAAAGCTCGAGATGAAGTTCTGAAGGGGTCGATATCGATGTCTAAGGGTCGATATCGAACATGCCAGCAGAGGAATCCGACTCGGATTTTGATAGAATTCTATCCTAAGCTTGCAATGTCTATCCAAAGGTCGAGATTTCTTATCATCCACACCAGTTCTATCATGAAGAGGCTGAGTTACCATAGAGTTTTAGTTTTTTACTTTTATTTTAGTTTATCTTAGAGAATAAAGATAAGGTTTCGAGTCCTTGTCGACATCTATAAATAGAGGCCAATAGGGCTGAGTTTAGGTATCTAATTTTACACACAATTCAGTTGCAATAGAGAGTAGAGAGAGAGAGAGAGGAGGCCGAGTGGAGTTGTAAAGCGAGAGCGGAGTGGCTTGTTCGGTTGTACTTTCTTTCGAAGTTTTAATTCAAAGTAGCTTTCTTTCAACAATAATGATGATGATGTGCATGATGAGGAGCGAGTAGTCATCCCCCTTCTAGGGTCGGGGTGAGCCCGACGATAACAATGTGAGGTAAGTGCATCAAAGGTATGACTTTTATGCGATTCCGTCTTCTACCCCATGCATGATCCTTTACGAAAGTTAGGGAGATTCATTATTTGCACTATTGAAGCGAAATCCACTCATATTGTGAACTTGAATTGCTCATGAATCGGATAGTAACTCTTAGGAATTATGCGAGAGCCTCTAATCACCTAAGTGTTGATAACGAAAGTTATTTGACGGAAAGACATTAAATTTCATAGCTTTAGCATGAAACTTGCATTGTTATCGCTGTGGCATGAAACCCCGACTTTGGAAGCGTTTTAATTAATTGAAATCAACTTAAAAGTCTTAGTTTTGTTTCTGTTCATCTTCCTTCTCCATCCTATTTTCTTCGGACTCTTTTCCGACAAATTGGTTTTGAAAACAGTTTTTGTTACAAGCATCGAAATCGACCACAAGGGTCGATATCGAGGTCTAACATCGATATTGAGGTCTCTGCTCGACGTCGACTTGCTGTTTTGTCTTCTGCAGGAACTGCGCTAGGAAATCGACCAGAACTGGGGTGGATATCGACCAGTATACTCGTTATCGAGTGTCTGCTGAGGTCGAAAGCTTTGATCGTGAGTACAACAAGGGAAGCACTGACATACCTCCTCGTGGATTCGATCCTGAATTACCCTACTACTACAAGGGAGGGGATTCTGTTATTATTTGTTTGGGACAGGGAGATAGTCTAGTTGTGCTTTATTTTATTTTAAATTGTTTGAATCCATACTACACCTCCCCCACTAGCGAACAAATTGGCGCCGTTGCCGGGGAGGCAATCAATCGCCACCTAAGTTAATTACGATCTTTTTCTGAGCTTATTCTGTAGGTTTATGCGACGTTCTGATCGCGGACCAATGTGGAACCAATCAATGATCCTGAACGTTTCTACCATCTTCGCAACAAAGCAATTCGCATCATGGCTGACAACTAGACGCAGGCTGAGATCATAGAGCGGTTGAGGAAGGACATCGAGGACCACAATGCTACAATCGCTGCTGAAAGAGTCGCCGCTGCTGCTGAGCGAGCCCGTGCTGATAGGGAGGAGGATGCGCGCAGACAAGCCCAAGAGCGGCTAAATCAGTATCCACAGACGACGATGCAATACATGCATCCGCCGCTTCATGTTCTTGAATCTGCCATTATAATTCCTCACTCCAACTATGAATTGAAAATTAACTTCCTATCTGAGATTAAAAGAAATACTTTTGAAGGAAGACATAATGAATGCCCCCTGCAACATATCTCTACTTTTATGGACTTATGTGAAACAGTTGCTGATGGAGTAAACTTAGAGTATGTGCGACTAAAATCTTTTCGATGGTCTTTGGCAGGGAAGGCATTACAGTGGCTTGAACGTTTGGCTCCACGATCGCTAAGGACATGGGCGGAGGTGAAAGATGCATTCTTGAACAAATTCTTCCCACCTTCTAAAACGGCGATGCTGCGACAAAGGATCACGACTTTCAAACAAAAGCCAGGTGAAACCCTAGCACAGGCGTGTGAGCGCTTTAAGGACTTGCTGAGATCATGCCCGACGCATGGGCAACTTCCATATGTCATCCAAGAGATCTTTTATAACGCCCTTGATGCGCCGAATAAGGAGAGGATCAATTCATATACCTCCTATCGATACATTGAGCTTACACCAACAGAGGCATGGGAGACCATTGAGAGGCTTGTAAACTTTGACAACACCTATGGGGCTGCTGCGGCCTATGATGCAAGGCCTGCCCCATCTATGCCAATATATGAGCCTCCAAGGAAGATAGATCCTGAGGTGCGACAACAATTCCATAACGATCAAACACGCTGCCTTCAAAAGCAAGTAAGGTTCCTGAGCAACAATCAACCTTGTCAGGAGTGTGGCTCAACAAGGCATAACACTAGTGCCTGTCCACATACTGAGCAAGTATCCATGGCAGAACAACATGAGGATGTCAAATGGACGAGAGGCCCCTATGGAGGGGGCAATGAACAAAATTGGGGTGATCAAAGGTTCTATCAAAGGGATCCCCCAACATATAGGGCACCAGGGCACCCTGAGCGGGAGAATAAGAAAGATGACCTGCAAATCATCCTTGATGAGATGCGAAGGAACCACGCTGAGTTCAAACAAGCCAATAACTCCATCCATACTCAGCTGCAGGGCATCAATTCTAGAATTGGGGAGATCGACGTTTGGAAGCGCAATATGGAGACTCAAATGAGTCAATTGGCGGAAGCAATGCCCAAAGCGTCAGGATCACTCCCTGGATCCACTGTGCCCAACCAAAAGGGCAAAACCACTGGTCACATTGTGGCAGTAAACCTAAGGAGTGGGCGTCAATTACAAACGCCCGAGCAAAAATCGGAGGAGAAGGAGCCAGAACAGACGTCGATATCAACCACCCCCTGTCGATATCGACCAAGGTGATATCGATGTCGACCCTCCTGTCGATGTCGACCCTAATTCTGCGTCACCACAGAAATCGACTCCTCCAGTCGATATCGACCCTACTGATGTCGATGTCGACCCCACTGCAGCCGTGGGAAGGAAAAAGGTGTTGCCATTCCCAACTAGAAAGGTGATTAAGGACCCAGCGGAAAAGAAGTTCCAACGGTTCGTGAAGATGCTCCAAGGACTTAATGTCTCTATACCATTCACGGACGCACTTTATGAGATGCCATCTTATGTAAGGTTCCTTAAGGACATCTTAGGTAAGAAGCGGTCGCTCTCTGAGATCGCAGAGGAGTGCAATAGGTTGGAGCTACCACAAAAGCGGGCGAACCCAGGTAAGTTTTCTATCGCTATAGGTCTAGGTCAATTCAAATTTAATGCTTTAGTTGACTTGGGCGCTAGCGTTAGCATGATGCCACTAACCATATGGCACAAGGTAAAGATAGGTCCTCTGGAGCCCGTGGATGCAAGATTGTACATGGCTAACAATACGGTAGTGATTCCAACTGGGATAGTGACGAATGTGCCAGTACAAGTAGGTAAATTCTTTGTCCCTGCTGATTTTCTAGTTGTTGATATAGCGGAGGACCCTGCTTGTCCAATTATTTTAGGTAGGCCATTCTTAGCAACCGTCGATGCCAACATTAGCATGAATAAAGGATTGCTCTTATTCACAATTAGTGATGAAGTGATAGAGTATGCCTTCAACAAGACGGTGAAAAATCAAGGGCCAATGGAGATAAAAGCCATCAATGAAGCCCAAGTAGAGGAAGTTGAGGAAATCTTGAACGAAGAAGCTCAACAGAACATCGAAATCGACCCAGGTAAGTCGATATCGACCACTAATGTTCAAGATTCTGTGACAGGTCATAAGTATAGGGTCGATGGAGGAGAAGAGGAAACATCGAAATCGGGGTCAAGGGTCGATATCGACCATACCCTATCGAAATCGACCACCATCAGCGCTGAGAAGTGAGGAAAGGAGACCTCGATATCAACCTCTGAGGGTCGAAATCGACCTGATCATATCGACTCAAAACTCTCCAAATCGACTGATCCTCCAGGTGTACAACAGGGGTCGATATCGACCTCCGACCATCGACATTGACCTGAGCCACAGACTGAGAAAAAGGTAAGTCAAGGTACGGATTCCTCTTGTTCAATTACGATTAAGGACTTATCATTATTTGGAAGAGGTGTGCCTTGGCATGTGCGCTTATGTAGGGTATCCGATGATGATTCAAGCCAATATGAGATAGGAGACAAGGTCTATGTTGCCAAGTCTAAGGACCATTGGTTCCCTACAAGATTCAAGGATAAGAACTTAGGACCATTCACGGTAAATCAAATCAATCCCGGCGGAATGCAGCTGCGGGACAAGAAAGGAGTGATATTTGAGGCCCAAGCCACATGGGCTCTGCAGATGCCGCCTTGAGAAGCGCAAAAGGAGAAGTCGGCCTAGCGACTTAAAAATCTAGAGCTTGTAAAAAATACTTAGTTTTGATTTTAGATAGCTTTTGTTTTGGTTTTAGACATTTTATTGTTTTGCATATTTGGTTTTGTGTTTTGTTTTCAAATTGCAGGAAAGAGAAAAGCACACTGAGAAGGCATCGACATCGATGTCCGACATCGAAATCGACCTTAAGGTCGACCTAGATAAGGTTTGTGATCGAGGCCAAATCACCCTAAAGCCTGAGCAGAAATCAAGAGAGACATCGATATCGATGTAAAGGGTCGATATCGACCCTACTTGTTGTCTTCTTCGACTCCTGAAATTTGTGACGGTTTTGTAAGTTTTCTTCTTAACCCTAGTTCTAATACAGTGAGGACACTGTAAATTTTAAGCATGGGGTGGGGGAAAGGCTTACTTGCATATTCATACTTAGTTTAGAGTTGCATATTTATTTTAATGCATAAAAAAAGAGAAATATGACCCCCATCAAAAATTTTGAAAAAAAAGAAAGAGTCATGGAAGTATAAAAAAGAGCTCTATGATGCAAAATTAGATTCATTAGAGATATAACATGAGATTGTCTAGTTAAGGGAAGTCCCAATGAAGTGCAAAAAGAAAAAAAATAAAGGAGATGAAAATTTGAAATTGCTTTCGACATATGCATGATAAGATGATGGAGGACTTTTTATGAATATTCCATACAAGTGCTTATTTATACAAGTTCATATCCTAGCCTTACCTATGCATGAATGCAAAAGCCACAAAGCCATATATGAGCCTTATCATGATAATTATTGCTCCACATATATACATATTGCCCATTTCTTATACCTTATACCTAATCCGGGGACAATGTTTGAGAATGGATGTCATCTTTGGAGTTATATGGAGTTGTGCATTATATGAAGTTGTTGGCAGGAATGAAAGAATTATGAAATATGGAAAATTAAATGAGCGAGAAAAAAAATCCGATCACCTCAGGAGATAAAGGTGGGTCGACCATGCTTGCGTTGAGATAATAGTTCCCCAGGATGGGACACAAGGTGAGGAGTCCGAAGTACTAAGTATCCGGGGCCATTCATGACACCCATGTTTGCGCCTCGCGAGAAGACAGTGCTAAGGTTAGAGAGGTAAAAGCATATATTGAAAAAAAAAGCATTGAGCGATGAGTGAAAGGTGAGACATTATGAAGAAGGAATGTGGAATGTTTTAGAAAGATAGTATGTTTCCCCGGATTTAACACCACATGGCCAAATATTAGCCCACCTTTAGCCTTTTACCAATCCATTTCTCACAAGCTTGAAAAAGTCCTCTTTATTATTAATGCTATGTCGCTAAAATTGTTTTTGCATATAAACCTCCTTTTATGAGTATGAAATTGCTTATATGCACATGCATGGATTTGGTTGACATAAGTACCTTTTCGAGGATGGCAATCGATTGTAGGGACATATGAAAAATGAATCTATGCTGTTGAGAGTTTACTTTCTTCCCCTGAATGACCAATAAAAGTATTGCTTGGGGACAAGCAAGCTTAAGTATGGGGTGTTTTGATGTGCGCAAATTGCCATATTTTCTATGCACATATGAATCCATTTTATCGTCTTTTGCATACATCTTAATGGGAAAACATGGGATTAGTGTAGTTTATGCTTAAAATGTCAAATATATGGGTTTGCAAGAGTTTCCATATGATTTCGCAGAAAACAGGATAAAAATGGACGAATTCGGAAGAGCGGAAAAAGAACTCGAAGTATTCTGAAGAGGTCGAAATCGACTGGGGACCTCGACATCGAGTACATCAGAGACATAGGAATCGAGCAGGAAATGAAACACAGCATGTCGACACAGAAGGGGTCGATATCGACGTCTGGGGGTCGATATCGATGCTGCCAGATCGACCAAATTGATAGAAGTCGAGTGCTAGTAGGAGAAGGAGAAGCTCGAGATGAAGTTTTGAAGGGGTCGATATCGATGTCTAAGGGTCGATATCGACCATGCCAGCAGAGGAATCCGACTTCGATTTTGATAGAATTCTATCCAAATCTTGCAATGTCTATCCAAAGGTCGAGATTTCTTATCGTCCACACCAGTTCTATCATGAAGAGGCTGAGTTACCATAGAGTTTTAGTTTTTTACTTTTATTTTATTTTATCTTAGAGAATAAAGATAAGGTTTCGAGTCCTTGTCGACATCTATAAATAGAGGCCAATAGGGCTGAGTTTAGGTATCTAATTTTACACACAATTCAGTTGCAATAGAGAGTAGAGAGGGAGAGAGGAGGTCGAGTGGAGTTGTAAAGCGAGAGCGGAGTGGCTTGTTCGGTTGTACTTTCTTTCGAAGTTTTAATTCAAAGTAGCTTTCTTTCAACAATAATGATGATGATGTGCATGATGAGGAGCGAGTAGTCAACCCACTTCTAGGGTCGGGGTGAGCCCGACGATAGCAATGTGAGGTAAGTGCATCAAAGGTATGCCTTTTATGCGATTCCGTCTTTTACCCCATGCATGATCCTTTACGAAAGTTAGGGAGATTCATTATTTGCACTATTGAAGCGATATCCACTCATATTGTGAACTTGAATTGCTCATGAATTGGATAGTAACTCTTAGGAATTATGCGAGAGCCTCTAATCACCTAAGTGTTGATAACGAAAGTTATTTGACGGAAAGACATTAAATTTCATAGCTTTAGCATGAAACTTGCATTGTTATCGTTGTGGCATGAAACCCCGACTTTGGAAGCCTTTTAATTAATTGAAATCAACTTAAAAGTCTTAGTTTTGTTTCTGTTCATCTTCCTTCTCCATCCTATTTTCTTCGGACTCTTTTCCGACAAATTGGTTACGAAAACAGTTTCTGTTACAAGCATCGAAATCGACCATAAGGGTCGATATCTATGTCTAACATCGATATCGAGGTCTTTGCTCGACGTCGACTTGCTGTTTTGTCTTCTGCAGGAACTGCGCTAGGAAATCGACCAGAACTGGGGTCGATATCGACCAGTATACTCGATATCGAGTCTCTGCTGAGGTCGAAAGCTTTGATCGTGAGTACAACAAGGGAAGCGCTGACATACCTCGTCGTGGATTCGATCCTGAATTACCCTACTACTACAAGGGAGGGGATTCTTGTATTTTTTGTTTGGGACAGGGAGATAGTCTAGTTGTGCTTTGTTTTATTTTGAATTGTTTGAATCCATACTACACCTCCCCCACTAGCGAACATAATCCCATACTCAAATTGTATCATCGTCTAGTACACTTGCCATAGGTTGTGATAACCATAATGTTCCCCTTGATATGATCTTATGACTATCTAAGCATGTTTTATGTTGGTAACCTATTTATTATGTTATGCCTCAACAACCTTGTAGCATGCTTAATATGACTATGACGTGTTTATGTGAGTGTCTCATATAAATTATTGCTCTTACCATATGATGCTGTTGTGATGCTTATTGTATTCTGGTAGCTTGCATCTCATCCGACTCCGTGCCCCGTATTATAGTTAAAATCATGCCTAGGTTCACCCGTTATAATTTTGCTTAGGATATATCGTCAATCTATGCTTATCTTGTTGAGCTCATATAATTGTGAGTATTGTGTTAATTAGTAATTGGGCTTGCATGTTACATACTACGACCTGATGAAATACACATATACGTAAAATGGGATCGAAGATTGAGCTTGTGCTTTAGTAATCATATTTGGTTATTCTTATGCCACGTCATGATTGGGTAGAATCATGTAGGACATGCCTTATGAGTATAGCTCATCGTATGATTACCTGCCATATGTATCCTATCATGTAGACCTTGTTGTTGTATGATGTGATAGGTGTTGTGCCCCCCCTTATGTGTTCCTTTTAGAGTGATATGACGGGTTTGAGCATCTTAGTATCAGATTCTATATTGATATGACTTGTCTATGTGTGTATCCGACATGAGTAATTAATTATTATTTATATATCCTTATTAAGTCGTGAGGCATTTAAAAATGTTATTGTTAGTTATACTATGATTCGCAATTATTATTTAAATGTTGGTTAAGGTTAGGGAAGGATATTGGAAAGGATGAGAGTAGTGGGAAAGAAAGGATCGAGTTTAGATTAAAAGCGAGCTTACAGTTGCTTGTTCGCCATGGCGAAACCATGGTTGCCGGGACGAACAAGAACTAGGAACAAAGGAAGAGAATGATTCTTTTCGTGATAGCAAGAGGCATCAATTGGGGCCCTAATTGGATTTCGCCGTGACGAGCGACCAATTCATCGCGACGAACACCAGGTCTGGGCTCTTGGCCGGAGCCGGTTCTCTCCTTTCTTTGGGCGTTGACTCGAGTTTGGTTTAAACTCGGTTGGGTTATTTCATATATATGATTTAAGTTCTTTTGTGATGTTATATGATTTGATAAAGAGGGATTTAAAAATGATTTATGATTCCATGATTTATGCGTATTTGGACTTGGATTGGATATTGATGATAGGTATATATATGATGCTCTTGGGTTTTGTTGAACATGAGTAGTCAACCACACATGTGATACCCGTTATAATAATATGTTTTGCCTGGCTTATACCAAACAGATCTATTCTTGAATTGATGCACACTTGATTATTAATATGTCGAGCTTGTCTATTACTTGAGGAATGATAGGTTGCTAGATTGTCTCACATGTACGTCCGTGCAAAAGTCAATCATGTTCCTTATTACCAATATATGTTGTCGTTGTTCATCGAGATAGGTACATGTTAGTGTTTATTGATGTGACTAGTATGCTTCATGATTGATTGATATGTGTTTTGCTTCTCACAATTATGACTTCATAGAATTCCATAAGGGCACTATCGTCGTTCTTGGGTTGGGACGTTGTCTTTCAGTCTCGTCGTCGTCAGTTCTGGTCTATGTTTGGTTCCGTAAGGAATTCGGGTTGTCCGCTTTTATTTCTCCCCTATCTTCGTTAGCTTAGTATCCTTGCGTACTTTCGATGAGCGAAGACTTGGAGAAGAGAACGGTCAGCTGGATAGTACTCGAGCGGCTCAGCGGAAGCGTGGTGGGCCCCTAACCCACCGGTCCCTGGACTTGAGGCAGAGAATTATGCGAGAGACGCATTTCATCGCTATTCAAGAGACTTGGCATGTTTGGAGGCTAGCTGTGGAGTTCATTCAATGGATTTCGAGGCTCTATGGAGTTCCTGAGAGGATAGTTCCCGACAGAGATGGGCAGTTCACTTCGAGATTCTAACAACATGTTCACGAGTTCCGAGGCATTGACAAGGATCGAGATTATCTATGATGTGGGAGCACACGTATGGCTGAGGGTATAACCTCCCGAAGGGTCCGATGTTTTGACATCATAGGCGAGTCGAGCCTTAGGTTTGTTGATCCTTTTGAGGTTCTGGAGATGTAGCTGATCGCTTAGCTTTATTTTCGTCTTTAGTTGGAGTGCCCGATGTCTTTCTTGTGTCTCAGCTTCATCGATTCGTTTCCGATCCTCTCCACACTTTTGACTATTTTGATCTCCATGTTGAGGTCAACCATTCCTTGGTAGAGCGTCATGCGGAGAGTATTCGGGCTAGTTTTGGAGATATTTAAGATGAGCTACTCGCGTATCATATGGAGCCTAGCGTAGACATTACTTTGACCTCTTGACCTAGTGATGGGTACACCCCAGTGCCTTGTTTTGAGATGTGTGCTTTGATGTCTATCTCTATGTCGATGTGCTTATATGATTGATAGTTATGTGCAAAATATGTGATAATGTGATGTGATTGGCGACGAGCCTCTTGATGAGTGATGACTTGCTTGCATGATACTAGTAGGATACCACCCTTGATATGCTGGTTAGCATGATGAAACTTGATAGCTTCGCTTGATTATTTTGATATGTGAGATCCCGAGATAAATTGAGATGATTGCCATTGAGCACGATGATACCTTGAGATTGATAGATGAAATCGATTCTGGAAAATGAACCTAGGAAGGGAATATGGGATTAGCCCTTAGAGGTGGATGATTCCACCTCTTGAGTTCTGGAAACTTGGTTGACTGACATAGGATAGAATCGACTTGGGCTTTTGCTTGATTTTGTTTGGTTCTATGTTTTGAGAAAGGCTTGATCAATTTTGAAAACGATTTTAGTCTCGGGGACGAGACTTGTTTTTAGAGGTGGATGATGTAAAGACTCGGAATTTCAAAATATTATTTTATAAATTAAGAATTAGTTTCGATTTAATATTGACTTAATTGGGATTTGAATTATAAGATTTCGGAAAATTTGAAGATTTTCGTCCTCGAGCAGAATAATTTTATTTTAATTCTTTGGAGCGGAATCCAGCATAAATTTAAATTTGATCTAAGAATGGATTATATTTCCGCCTTCTTATACCGAATCTATTGAAAATATTTTACGAATCTGATCTATTATTTCAATCAACTAAAGGAAGTTATTACTTTGGATTTGAAAATTTATATTTCGGGATTAGTTTGGGATAAAATTAAGAGAGCGGGTTTTGAGATTTAATTATTTTCGGTATTATTTGGGACCACAACACTTGGTTCACCCTGCTTCTCCCAACCGATTTATGCAAAGGAGCAGCTCAAGCCTCCCTAGTCCCCATTATTAAATTGGACCACACCTATCTCCTCTCCTTTCCTGATTTCTTTTGTTCTGTCCCCAATTAAGCCAGACACCCCCATCCTCTTTTACCAATCCTCCAATGCAATCTCCCTCATTTTGACAAGGATACCCAACATCTCCCAAGCCAACTGCAGACAACCCTCACCCCTCTCAATTATAAATCAGACAACACAAACCCACACACATAAACCCCATTTTATCCCCCTTCTTTCCCTTTGTTTTGCCTTCAAACACCCCGCCACCACCATCCCTTCCTTTTGGCCAAAAAGCAGCCACCATGTCGTCACCTTCCAGCCTCCACGACACCACCACACCCCTTTTCCTCTGGCTTTCGAAGCCCCTGAGCGCACCCGAGCACTCACTCGAGCACCTTGCCCCCTACTTTCGTGAGCCAAAGCCAAGTCATCCCCCCTGTGTTTTGATGCGCGCGCAAATTGCCATATTTTCTATGCACATAAAAGTCCATTTTATCGTCTTTTGCATGCATATTAATGGGAAAAAATGGGATTAGTGTAGTTTACGCTTAAATGTCAAATATATGGGTCTGCACGAGTTTCTATGTGATTTCGCAGAAAACAGGATAAAAATGGAAGGATTTGGAAGAGCGGAAAAAGAACTCGAAGTCTTCTGAAGAAGTCGAAATCGACTGGGGACCTCGACATCGAGTACATCAGAGACATTGGAATCGAGCAGGAAATGAAACAGAGCATGTCGACACAGAGAGGTCGATATCGACGTTTATAGGTCGATATCGACGTCTGGAGGTCGATATCGATGTTGCCACATCGAGCTAAATGATAGAAGTCGAGTGCTAGTCCGAGTAGGAGAGGGAGAGCTCGAGATAAAGTTTCACAGAGGTCCATATCGATGTTCATGGTCGATATCGATGTTGCCCAGCAGAGGAATCCGACTCAGATTTTGATAGAATTCTATCCGATGCTTGCACGTCTATCCAAAAGTCGAGATTTCTTATCATCAACACCAGAGCTATCATATGAGCTGAATTACCATAGGAGTTTTTAGTTTTTACTTTATTTAAAGTTTTATCTTAGAGAATAAAGATAAAGTTTCGAGTCTTTGGATAGCAAAGTTCGATATCTATATCTAGATGCCATTAGGGCTGAGTTTAGGAATTCAATTTCAGATCCAAGCACATACAATTCCAGTTTTACATTGAGTAGTAACGAGTTAGAGAGAGAGAGAGAGAAGGCCGAGTGAGTTGGAGAGAAGTGAGAGCGGAGATTTGGCTTGTTCGGTTGTACTTTCTTTCAAAGTTTAATTCAAAGTAGTTTTCTTTCAACAATGATGATGATGATGTGCATGATGAGGAGTGAGTAGTCAACCCACTTCTAGGGTCGGGGTGAGCCCGATGATAACGATGTAGGGTAAGTGCATCAAAGGTATGACTTTTATGCGATTCCGTCTTCTACCCCATGCATGATCCTTTGCGAAAGTTAGGGAGATTCATTATTTGCATTATTGAAGCGAAAGCCACTCATATTGTGAACTTGAATTGCTCATGAATTGGATAGTAACTCTTAGGAACTATGCGAGAGCCTCTAATCACCTAAGTGTTGATAATGAAAGTTATTTGACGGAAAGGCATTAAATTTCATAACTTTAGCATAAAACTTGCATTGTTATCGTTGTGGCATGAAACCCCAACTTTGGAAGCTTTTAAATCAATTGAAATCAATATAAAAGTTTTAGTTTCTCATCATCCTTCTTAACCATTCTATTTTCTTCGGACTCTTTTCCGACAATTGGTTACGAATTACAGTTTCTGTGATAAACATCAAAATCGACTGTAAAGGTCGATATCGAGGTCTAACGTTGATATCGAGGTCTCTGCTCGATGTCGACCTTGCTGCTTTTGTCTTCTGCAAGAACTGTACTGGAAATCGACTAGAACTGAGGTCGATATCGACCAGACGCATCAATATCGAGTGTCTTCTGGGGTCGAAAGCTTTGATCGTGAGTACAACAAGGGAAGCGCTGACATACATCCTCGTGGATTCGATCCTGAATTACCCTACTACTACAAGGGAGGGGATTCTTGTATTATTTGTTTGAGACATGGAGTACTCTAGTTGTGAATTGTTTATTTGAATTATTTGAATCCCTATACATACACTCATCCCTATAGTGAACAAATTGGCGTCGTTGCTGGGGAGGCAAACAATCACCACCTGAGTTTAATCACGATCTTTTTGAAGCTTATTTTGCAGGTTTATGCGACATTCTGATCGCAGACCTATCCTGGAACCAATCAACGAGCCTGAACGTTTCTACCATCTTCACAACAAAGCAATTCGCATCATGGTTGATAACGAGACGCAGGCTGAAACCATAGAGCGGTTGAGAGAGGAGATCGAGGACCACAATGCTACAATCGCCGCTGAGAGGGCCGCCGCTGCTGCAGAGCGAGTCAGTGCTGATAGGGAGGAGGATGCGCGCAGACAAGCCCAAGAGCGGCTAAATCAGTATCCACAGACGGCGATGTAATACATGCATCCGCCGCTTCATGTTCTTGAATCCGCTATTTTAATTCCTCACTCCAATTATGTAATAAAAATTAACTTCCTATCTGAGATAAAAAAAATACTTTTGAAGGAAGACATAATGAATGCCCCCTGCAACACATCTCTACTTTTATGGACTTATGTGAGACAGTTGCTGGTGGAGTAAATTTAGAGTATGTGCGATTAAAATCTTTTCGATGGTCTTTGGCAGGGAAGGCATTACAGTGGCTTGAGAGTTTGGCTCTACGCTCGCTGATGACACGGGCAGAGGTGAAACATGCATTCCTGAATAAGTTCTTTCCACCTTCTAAAACGGCGATGCTGCGACAAAGGATCACGGCTTTCAAACAAAAGCCAGGTGAAACACTAGCACAGGCGTGGGAGCGATTTAAGGACATGCTGAGATCATGCCCAACGCATGGACAACTTCCATATGTCATCCAGGAGATATTCTACAACGCCCTTGATGCGCCGAATAAGGAGAGGATAAATTCATATACCTCCTATCGGTACATTGAGCTTACACCAACGGAGGCATGGGAGACCATTGAGAGGCTCGTGAGCTTTGACAACACTTATGGGGCTGCAGCGGCCTATGATACAAGGCCTGTGACTGAGGGATTTTAGTCGCCTCAATCCCTATCAAAATAAATCCAGACTAACTAACTAAGTATAGCAAGCAAGTAAGGAGTCGATCCCACAGAGAATCAAGCTATTCCTAAGTAAAGTCTATTTACCAATTAAGAGAAAATAAAGGGTTTTGTGTTTGAGAATAAGAAAGAAAATAAAAGAAACTATAAACAAGTTAATGGAGAAAACAATTAAGATAATAGTTTCATCTACAAATATCCACTTTAGTTTGGTCGGTTGATCCTCGATTCTTCTTCGAGTTCTCTTTTCATTCTATTATTGTTCCTGTCCTGATCTTGTGTAAATTACTAATCCTACGAGTCCTAGTAACCCTTACTAATTAGTTAACCCTAACACGGTCAAGATTTAACCTAATAGTAGCATTAAGATTAAGGATTAACCAGGATACATGCAACACCAAGCTACGAGTCGGCATTTAACATATAATTGATTCTCTACACACCAGTTTAGTCCTACGAGTCCTAAAAAGTCATGATTGCTACTATGGATTAAGGTTCGCTACGAGGAATCTACAAAATCCTAGCAATAATCTCAACTAGTTGTACAGACTAGAAGAAATCAACAATATTCGCAAAAGAATCAATACGAATCAATAGGAATAGAACAAGAATAGAAATCTCACAACTTTATCAAACCAAAGCTTCAATCCATAGACGAAACGGAAGAGTTTAGATCTCCATAAAAATAAAACAAAACATAATTAGGGTTTAGGTTAATAGTGTCACGGTATACGGTCTTGGTGCCCACGGCTTATGTCTTCCGTATGAATGTATATATATTGAACTAGTATCCTAATCTATCTAATATTCTAATCTAATGTAATTTAAACATATAATATTAATATGATAATAGCATAACAGCCGCTATTCACTTGATGCATTTCCCTCTCGTGGGCTGCTGTCTCCTTGGATGAACCGGCCCAAAACAAAAGAATCAGGCCCACTAACCAGTTGATCTGTAATTTCATTAGTTTGCAACTCACTCCGATCTCTTATAATTTGTCAAATGCGAAAAATACCTGAAATAAATAAAATACACGTGTAGACTCCGAAAACCTAATAATACTAAATAACTATAAAATATGTATAATATGCATGAAATTGTCCTAATATAATGTGCAAATATACGACTAAAATAGACCCTATCAGCCTGCCCCATCAATGCCACTATATGAGCCTCCAAGGGAGATCGATCCTGATGTGCGACAATAATTCAACGACGATCAAACACGCCGCCTTCAAAAGCAAGTCCGGTTCCTGAGCAACAATCAAACTTGTCAGGAGTGTGGCTCAACAAGGCATAACACTAGTGTCTGTCCACATACTGAGCAAGTATCCATGGCGGAACAACATCAGGAGGTCAAGTGGACGAGAGGCTCCTATGGAGGGGGCAATCAACAATATTGGGGTGATCAAAGATTCTATCAACAAAGGGATCCCCCACCATATAGAGCACCAGGGCACCCCGAGCGGGAGACAAGGAAAGATGACCTGCAAATCATTCATGATGAGATGCGGAGGAACCATGCTGAGTTCAAACAAGCCAACAACTCCGTCCATACTCAGCTGCAGGGCATGAATTCTAGGCTTGGGGAGATTGACATTTGGAAGCGCAACATGAAGACTCAAATGAGTTAATTGGCGGAAGCAATACCCAAAGCGTCAGAATCATTCCCTGGATCCACTGTGCCCAACCAAAAGGGCAAAACCACTGGTCATATTGCGGCGGTGAACCTAAGGAGTGGGCATCAATTACAAACGCCCGAGCAAAAAGTGGAGGAAAAGGAGCCATAACAAACATCGATATCGACCCCCCTGTCGATATCGACCAAGGTGACGTCGATGTCGACCTTCCAGTCGATGTCGACCCTGATGCTGAGTCACCACAGAAATCGACTCCTCCAGTCGATGTCGACCTACTGATGTCGATGTCGACCTCACTACAGCCGCGGGAAGGAAGAAGGTGTTGCCATTCCCAACTAGAAAGATGATTAAGAAACCAACAAAAAAGAAGTTCCAGCGGTTCGTGAAGATGCTCCAAGGACTTAATGTCTCTATACCATTCACAGAAGCACTTCACGAAATGCCATCCTATGTAAGTTTCCTTAAGGACATCTTGGGTAAGAAGCGATCGCTCTTTGAGATCATAGAGGAGTGCAACAGGTTGGAGCTACCACAAAAGCGGGCGGACCCAGGTAAGTTTTCTATCGCTATAGGTCTAGGTCAATTCAAATTTAATGCTTTAGTTGACTTGGGCGCTAGTGTTACCATGATGCCGCTAACCATTTGGCACAAGGTAAAGATAGGTCCTCTGGAGCTCGTGGATGCAAGGTTATACATGGCCAACAATACAGTAGTGATTCCAACTGGGATAGTGACAGATATGCCAGTATAAGTAGGTAAATTCTTTGTCCCTGCTGATTTCTTAGTTGTTGATATAGGAGAGGACCTGCTTGTCCTATCATTTTAGGTAGGCCATTCCTAGCAACCGTCGATGCCAACATTAGCGTAAAGAAAGGATTGCTCTCATTCACAATTAGTGACGAGGTGATAGAGTATGCCTTCAACAAGACGGTGAACAATCAAGGGCCAATGGAGATAAAAGCCATAAATGGTATCTACATTGCATGTGGAGAAGCCAAAGTAAGAAGTGTAACACCGGAGGAGCTTGAGAAGAGGGCCATAGAATCCCAAGTGGAGGAAGTTGTGGCAATCTTGAACGAAGGAGCCCAACAGAACATCGAAATCGACCCAGGTAAGTCGATATCGACTAATAATGTTCAAGATTCTATGCTAAGTCATAAGTATGGGGTCGACGGAGGAGGAAAAAGAAACATCGAAATCAGGGTCTAAGGTCGATATCGACCATACCGAGCCGAAATCGACCACCATCAGCGCTGAGAAGGGAGGAACGGAGACCTCGATATCGATATCTAAGGGTCGACATCGACCTGATTATATCGAACAGAAACTCTCCAAATCGACTGATCCTCCAAGAGTACAACAGAGGTCGATATCGACCTCTGAACATCGACATCGACCTGAGCCACAGACAGATGAGAAGGTAAGTCAAGGTACGGATTCCTCCTGTTCCATTACAATTAAGGATTTATCATTATTTGGAAGAGGTGTGCCTTGGCATGTGCGCTTATGTAGGGTATCCGATGATGATGGCATATGAGATAGGAGACAAGGTCTATGTTGCCAAATCCAAGGACCATTGGTTCCCTACAAGATTCAAGGATAAGAATTTAGAACCATTCATGGTGAATCAGATCCATCCTTGCGGAATGCAGCTGCGTGACAAGAAAGGAGTCATATTTGAGGTCCAAGCCACATGGGCTCTGCAGATGCTGCCTTGAGAAGCGTAAAGGAAGAAGTCGGCCTAGCGACTTAAAAGTCTAGAACTTGTAACAAAGACTTAGTTTTAGTTTTAGACAACTTTTACTTTGGTTTGAGACATTTTATTATTTTGCATATTTTGTTTTGTTTTGGTTTTAACAAGTTGCAGGAAAGGGAGAAGCACACAGAAAAGACATCGATGTCGATGTCCAAGATCGACATCAACCTAAAGGTCGATTTAGATAGGCTTGTGGTCAAGGCCAGATCACCCTGAAGCCTGAGCCAAAAATCGATGTGAAACATCGATATCGATGTTAAGGTCGATATCGACCATTCCTGTTGTCTTCTTTGACTCCTGAAATTTGTGACAGTTTAGTAAGTTTTCTTCTTAACCCTAGTTCTAATACAGTGAGGACACTATAAATTTTAAGTATGGGGTGGGGAAAAGGCTTACTTGCATATTCATACTTAGTTTAGATTTGCATATTTATCTTAATGCATATTTAGTTTTATTTTCGAAAAAAGAAAGAAAAAAATGACCCCCATCAAAAAATTTGAAAAAAAAAAAAGAGTCATGGAAGTATAAAAAAGAGCTCTATGATGCAAAATTAGATTCATTAGAGATATAACATGAAATTGCCTAGTTAAGGGAAGTCCCAATGAAGTGAAAAAAGAAAAAAAATAAAGGAGATGAAAATTTGAAGTTGCTTTTGACATCTGCATGATAAGATGATGGAGGACTTTCTATGAAAATTCCAGCTTACATATACAAGTTCATATCCTAGCCTTACCTATGCATATTTGCAAAAGTCACAAGCCATATATGAGCCTTATCATGATCATTATTGCTCCACATATATACATATTGCCCATTTTATACCTTATACCCTATCCGGGGACAAGAACAAGAATGGATGTCATTTTTGGAGTTATATAGAGTTGTGCATTATTTATGAAGTTGTTGGCAGGAGTTAAAGAAATTATGAATTATGGAAAATTTAATGAGCGAGAAAAAATCCGATCACCTCAGGAGATAAAGGTAGGTCGACCCTGCTCGTTGAGATGTTAGTTCAGTGAGATGGGACACAATGTGAGGAGTCCGAAGTACTAAGTATCCGGGGCCATTCATGACACCCATGTTTGCGACTCGCGAGAAGGCAATGCTAAGGTTAGAGAGGTAAAAACATTATATTGAATAAAAGCATTGAGCGATGAGTGAAAGGTGAGACATTATGAAGAAGCAATTTGGAAAGAAAGTATTTCCCCGGATTTAACACCACATGGCCAAATATTAGCCCACCTTTAGCCTTTTAACAATCTACTTCTCACAAGCTTGCAAAAGTCCTCTTGATTATTAATGCTATGTCGCTAAAATTGTTTTTTTGCATATTACCTCCTTTTATGAGTATGAAATTGTTTTTATGCACAGGCATGGACTTGGTTGACATAAGTACCTTATCGAGGATGGCAATTGATTGTAGGGACATATGAAAAATGAATCTATGATGTTAAGGGTTTACTTTCTTCCCCTGAATGACCATTAAAAGTATTGCTTGGGGACAAGCAAGCTTAAGTATGGGGTGTTTGATGTGCGCGCAAATTGCCATATTTTCTATGCATATAAAAGTCCATTTTATCGTCTTTTGCATGCATATTAATGGAAAAACATGGGATTAGTGTAGTTTACGCTTAAATGTCAAATATATGGGTCTGCACGAGTTTCTATGTGATTTCGCAGAAAACAGGATAAAAATGGACGGATTTGGAAGAGCGGAAAAAGAACTCGAAGTCTTCTCAAGAAGTCGAAATCGACTGGGGACCTCGACATCGAGTACATCAGAGACATAGGAATCGAGCAGGAAATGAAACAGAGCATGTCGACACCGAGTGGTCAATATCGACGTCTGGAGGTCGATATCGATGTTGCCAGATCGAGCTAAATGATAGAAGTCGAGTGCTAGTCCGAGTAGGAGAGGGAGAGCTCGAGATAAAGTTTCACAGAGGTCCATATCGATGTTCATGGTCGATATCGATGTTGCCCAGCAGAGGAATCCGACTCAGATTTTGATAGAATTCTATCCGAAGCTTGCACGTCTATCCAAAAGTCGAGATTTCTTATCTTTAACACCAGAGCTATCATATGAGCTGAATTACCATAGGAGTTTTTAGTTTTTACTTTATTTAAAGTTTTATCTTAGAGAATAAAGATAATGTTTCGAGTCTTTGGATAGCAAAGTTCGATATCTATATCTAGAGGCCATTAGGGCTGAGTTTAGGAATTCAATTTCAGATCCAAGCACATACAATTCCAGTTTTACATTGAGTAGTAACGAGTTAGAGAGAGAGAGAGAAGGCCGAGTGAGTTGGAGAGAAGCGAGAGCGGAGATTTGACTTGTTCGTTTGTACTTTCTTTCAAAGTTTAATTCAAAGTCGTTTTCTTTCAACAATGATGATGATGATGTGCATGATGAGGAGCGAGTAGTCAACCCACTTCTAGGGTCGGGGTGAGCCCGACGATAATGATGTAGGGTAAGTGCATCAAAGGTATGACATTTATGCGATTCCGTCTTCTATCCCATGCATGATCATTTGCGAAAGTTAGGGAGATTCATTGTTTGCATTATTGAAGCGAAAGCCACTCCTATTGTGAACTTGAATTGCTCATGAATTGGATAGTAACTCTTAGGAACTATGCGAGAGCCTCTAATCACCTAAGTGTTGATAACGAAAGTTATTTGACGGAAAGGCGTTAAATTTCATAACTTTAGCATAAAACTTGTATTGTTATCGTTGTGGCATGAAACCCTGACTTTGGAAGCTTTTAAATCAATTGAAATCAATATAAAAGTTTTAGTTTCTGATCATCCTTCTTAACCATTCTATTTTCTTCAGACTCTTGTCCGACAATTGGTTACGAATTACAGTTTCTGTGACAAACATCAGAAACGACTGTAAAGGTCGATATTGAGGTCTAACGTCGATATCGAGGTCTCTACTCGACGTCGACCTTGCTGCTTTTGTCTTCTGCAGGAACTGTACTGGAAATTGACTAGAACTAAGGTCGATATCGACCAGACACATCGATATTGAGTGTCTTCTGGGGTCGAAAGCTTTGATCGTGAGTACAACAAGGGAAGCGCTGACATACCTCCTCGTGGATTCGATCCTGAATTACCCTACTACTACTACTACTACAAGGGAGGGGATTCTTGTATTATTTGTTTGAGACAGGGAGTAGTCTAGTTGTGAATTTTTTATTTGAATTATTTGAATCCCTATAAATACACTCATCCCTATAGCGAACATGTTTCCTCCTCCTCCTTCAGCCAGCAGCAGCAGCGGCGTTCCATCGGCGTCTCCAAGCAGCAGCAGCCTCTCCCTCATCATCTCCGATGTCCAAGGCCACCCAGGAGCAGCGACCGAAGCCGCAGCACCCCCACTTCCTCGTCTCTTCTCATGTTTTATCCCCAAACCTTGGTAAGATCTCTCCTTCCCCATTTTCCGAACAACAAATCCAGTAAAGTCGCTCTTGTAACCCCCTATCTCCCTTCCTAGGCCGAGAGCTCCCTGGATTCCAACTCCGGCGAGCCCTAAAACAGCCTAAGCACCTCCGATGTGCCCAAATCAAATCCTCTCGGTGAGCACTCGATCCTCTTTCCTTTCTCCATGGGCTCGTTTTATTTCCTTTTCCTGTTCTTGGCTGTCGGGAAGAGAGAGGGAGAGAGATAGAGAAAGAAACGAGAGCGAGAGCGAGAGGCTGGGAACGGCAGAGGAGGCATGAAGAGGATGATGAACAGTGCTAAAGGGGGGCTCGGTTTTCTATTTTAATGAGTGGTCTGGTTCAGGGTTTACTTATACAAAAGGAAAACCGGTTCACTTAATAGGGGTTGGGTGAGGCTTTATTTGGAACCGATTTTATGAAAGGGTTTGGGCCGAGTGGAGTAATGGGTTAGGGTGGGGCTAGATCTGGGCATTGGGCTTTCTTTTAAAGGGTTGGGTTAGAATAATGTGAGGATTATTTTGGTTAACCGATTTTATTTAATTACTTTGTGATATTTGAACGATAATATTTATATATATATACACACACACCTTTTAAAATATTACTAAAGTGTCGGAATTTATTTAGATAATGATTTTGAAATAAAATATGTCGGGATCATTATAATAGTACAATTTTGGAATATAATATAGTATATAATGCTAATGTTGTGATTTAAAAAGAGTTTTAAAAGATTTGTATGTCTTATATAAATATTAGATAATGGGTTATGATATATTATGTTTTACTCTTGTGAGATTTAAAAATATAATATTATTTGACTTGAAATTGGAAAAGAATTTGGAAAAGGTCCTCAAATGTCGGATATTGATTTGAGAAATGGAAATGGATTTCATAAAGTTAAAAGATGATTTTTGAAAATATCCTAAACTTTTCGGATTTATTTTGATAAAATAATACAATAAGTCGATTTCAAGGTTATGCCTTATAAATGGATTTTGGGTCAAGTATAAGTTAGGAAGTGTTCTGATTAATGAGTGATCTAAATTGTGATTTGAGAATTTCGGGAATCTTGGGAAATTGATTTGCTTTATCTAACTTGGGAATTGACTTACTCAATTTAACTTGGTAAATTAATTGTTGAATCTTAAATTTTGAAAATGGCGCGAATTGTGTTGTGATAAGTTATGATCTGGATTTATGTGAATTGAAGCATTATTTGACCTATTAGAATCTTGAATTGAATTATGAAGCATGATGGGATGTTACATGATATTATGATGTGTTGATATAAATGAAAGCATGATGTTATAGTATATGATTAAGAAGCATGATAAGTTCTTAAATGTTGAAGTATGATATGTTATATGACGATTAGAGTATGAATATACCTTAGAGTATGAATATGACTTATATTTATAATAATGGTGCATGATTTCTAAATGATGAGTTGAAATGATCAAACGTTGAGATTATGGGATATTAGATATTGAGATGAGATGAGATGTGAGATGGTATGCGATGCATGACGCGATGATTTGAGATGATAATGATGAATTAATGTTAAGATGCGATATTCTATTATTTCGTGAACTTATATGTGATAGTTAGGGGCGCCTTGTGTGACTGAGATATGCTTAGTGTAAATGAGAAGTAGAATCATATATATTACTTATATATGATAGGTTATCATCTGTGATGTATGACTTGCTGTATACATGGATTCTGCCTTTTGCTGTTCTGCCTATCCAGGTAAGTTCCTTTATGGGCTTACTCAGATTCGAAAGAGAAATCTCGTGCTTGTGATCATATCACATACTAGGTGCCTCATATGCATTTAAAACATGCCATGTAGTATCATGCTAGGATTGCACTTGTGATTGAGCATTCGGATACTCTGTGTGTTTGAGAATAGAACGGTCGTTATCTGTTAGTCCTAGAGTCTTTGTTAGGGTCATATGGTAGCCGAGCTTCATCGGGTGCCCTGAGTCAGTATTGTTGATATATGAGCATGATGATGAGATAGCCCGGCACCATCGGGCATGAGCATGATATATGATATGATGATGAGATATGATATGCTATGATGAGATATGATATGCTATAGCATCGAACTGGCCAGTCTTTGCACTAACGGTAAGGGGTGCAGAGGTAGGAGAGGGATATGCCACTTGGCATTCTTTGGGCGCCTTTACAGTTGCTCTGCATATTCTTCCAACTAGGAGCATGCTAGTGTGATTTAAATTTCCGTACTGCATTAGAGCATCTTTATTATAGGTATAGCGTATGTGTATGCTTTCTTGCGGGACAAACTGTGTTAGGGGGACTCTGTCTGACCCCGCTCGCACAAATTGTTTTTAGGTATGCTTGTTTTATGTTCCTATGGCGTGGGAATCCCCCTGGGCGAATGCGAAGAACCGGACTAACCCGCTAACTTGGCTAAAGGCTTTCTTGAATCTATGTTTTATGGATTTGGTTTTGACCCGGCCTTGGCGTGGCAAGTTGTACTTTAATTCTGCTTTAGCAGTTTCTTTCAAATGCATTTCCGCGACTTCGATTGCTTGAGGTTCGAAATCCCCGCTTTAAATACTGATCTTTAGAGGTTTGAAACCTCGACCCATACCTGAATGGCAACATCCGAACGAAGGTATCCAACCTTCAAAACGTATCTTGGATATTTATATCCGGGCCGTTACAGGGCCGACAACATGTCGTTGGTTTTCTTGATTAGCCAAAGAAAAAAAATCTTTTCATGATGACCTTGTTGAAAGCTCTCTTGTTCTACATATCCCTTATAAATCTTATTGTTTCTTTGTCTATATATCCCTGTCATCTTCATAAGTACAGTTTGATGTAAGTATGGGGTCCTTTTTAGCTTTCGAGCACTCGACATTTTTAGGTGATTTTGGAAATACTTGTGTGCATACCTCTAGCTCGTGTCTAATGTTAGAATAAGTTTTTCTTTCTTTCTTTAAATTTCAGTTCTTTTATGTGCATTCTTCTGTTGATGCCGCTATATTACACCTTGCATCTTGGTGTTCGATCCCTATAATGATTTTGAGTCTTTTTGTTTTAGGATATGGCAAAAAAGAAAGCATCAGGACGCAGGCCTCCTCGAACACCTAAGCCCAGTGCAATGGATGTAGCTGACCTTGCAGATGCTGATGAGATCGAGCGCTTCAACAAAATCCGCTCTCATGTCTTCAAAGCCCGTTGGTATCTCATGAGGACATGCAAACGCTGGGCTTACATGATGCGATCGCGGAAGCTTTTGACAATATTGGTGCAGCTAGGCTACTCCAGCCGATTGAGAAACACTACCCCACTCTCACGGCTGAATTCATGGCAACTTTAAAAGTCCCTTCCTCCGCTTCTGATGAAGGAAATGTCGAATTCCAGCTTGCTAACAAGTGCTATGAGCTTACCATGGAGGACATGGCTGCACACTTTGGATTTGCGCATTCTCTGGAGATTACACAGCAACAAGTATTGCCGATCTGGCAGTACATAACTGGGCAGCCCACCATCCCTGCAGGCGGCATTCAATGCGCTGATGTTGTGTACCCCATCTTCCATATCATTCTCAGGGTCCTAGGGAGTACAATTTGGACTGGAAAGAGGTTTCTAGGCTTATCCACGAGGAGCTAGACTGCCTGCGTCACATTCTTTTTGACGTCCAGCCTCGGATGAATCTTATTTACGTGTGGCTCAGGCATGTTGGTGACTAGAAGAACTTCACTGGAGAGGTCCTCATTGGCAACATGATTACCGTCCTCGCTCAGGCTTGGGGGGTGCATACATCATGCTACACCGCCAAGAAGGTCCAGAAGATTGACTCTGCTTACTTGCTGCTGACTAAGGGCTTGGCAAAGATCGACACAGGCTTCGTGTTCTATTCACGCCGAGTCCCCATTGCTCCAGAACATGGAGACCTACTCCATCTCCCAAACTAGTTTAAGGTATGGACTCAATCTGACTATCCCCCTGATATTACCCCTGCAGAGGACCCATTGCTCCGACGTCGACCTCCACGATTTGAGTACCCTGAAGACATTCCTGCTGCTGGCCAGATGCCACCACTAGAGGCTCCTGCTTCTACATCATCCACCAATTCCGGTCCTACTGAGGGTGTCCCTAAGGAGATGCCTCACATCTTCCTTAGTGATTCTGACTCTCCATCTCCCGACTATGAAGAGGGACAAAGCAGCCGCAGCAGAGACAATATCCCCTCCACACTGATTCGGCTTGAGGGCCTTATGTTTGAAATGAAGACTTTTGTGCAGAGCATAGCAAGTGAGATGAACTGACAGCATAACCGTCTTGTCTATGAAATTCAAGCTATCCATGAGGTAATTCTACAAGACCGCCAAATGAATGATGAGCAGTGGTGGACTGCTGGGAAGTTTGTCGAACGGCAATCCAACCTTCACCATGGCAACCGTTTCCGCCCTGGGCCCCCGCCGAATCTTGGACCCAAGCGCCAAAGGAGGTACCAACGCTACCATCATAATGACCCCGACAACAACGGTCGCTGAACCACTGGTCATGATGCACATTCCACAGTAATCCCTTCCCCTTTTCTTTTCTATTTTGTGACAACGGGGACATTGTCTATTTCAAGTATGGGGTGGGTATTTTGGGTTGCTATTTTGATGTTTTTCTTCTTATCATTTTGATGTCCTTTTGGGTACTAGGCTAGCTACTAAGTGAATTGTTCTGTTTGCCTGACTTTGTTCTGATTGACTCTGGTATAACCTTGGCAGTAACCCCATGTTTAGCAAGTTGGACCCTAGAATGGGGTTGTAATAGTTTAGCACCAGTTGCATATTCCAAATAAGCACTTGCATCAAACTTGGCATAATTTCTGCATTTGCATTCATATTCCTATAAAGTTAGTATTTTAGTATAGCATAGCCCCATTCCAAAAAAAGAACGAAAGAGAAAAAGAGTCACCTAACTTAGAAGTCCAATGATGATACCTAATAGCTAACTTGATCATGTAAACCCTATGATATGCTTGGATGGTTTAGCCCTAGTCTTTTGGAAAAGTTTAATTTTTTATGTGAGAATATAACTTGCGTTTCTAAATTGAGCACATATAATTTTAGGTAGAGGTGATTGAAATCCAACAAATCTATGTCCTAGTGAGATATTATTGGCCTTATAAGGGAAATTTTTTAATATTTATTAGTGCCCTCCATTTTTTATGTGTGATATACTCTCCTTATGTGATTACCTCTTGACATTGATGTGGTTATCCATTTTTGAAGCCAATTACGAGATAATAGTTCATTGCTTATTGAAATTAGATGATGGAGGACTTATATCTTTCTTAGCCATATTTTTATCCATTCATTCATCTACCTTGCATATTATCCTTGTTTGAAGCCCATTCGAGCCTTGGCCTATTCTTTATTAGCTCCACAAATTGATTCCTAGCCTATTGTAAGCTTGACCCTTTTCTGGAAATTAGGATTTAGAGTGGGTTGGAAGTTTATGAAGTTGAGTTGATGAGGAAGAAGCTAAATTGTTGAGCTTTGAGTAAATCTTCTAAGTGATACTATGTAAGGTGAGCAAGATGCCTCATATTGGACTTTGTGTTTAAGGGTCCAAACATGTATGCGTATATTATACGCTGAAAAGAAAAAAAAATTATGTCGGCCAGAGGAAAATATAGAATAAGAAGATCATTGAGAGCTTAGTTTGTATCTATAAGCAAGGGACGAAATTGGTGGCAAAGAAAGTATGTTTCATGGAAGGTCCTTTTTAGTGACGACAAGCCTGGTATAGGTGCTAAGTCATTGGAAAAATTGATTGGTTGGGATGAGTTAGAAATTTAGGAGTCTTGATTCCCGGATTGTTAGCACCACTTAGCCTAAATGATTCCATACCTTTTTATTTTATACCATGCCCCGTTACAACCCGGCCGAATGAGGGTTTCTTTGAAACCTATCATTGAGCCATAAGTCCTCATGATGATTTTGATTTGTTCTGACGTCTCCGGTAGAGAGATTTGTGATATCAATAGCAATGTCTTTGTAGGTTTTTGCATTAAGGGTTGAGTTGAGAGATAGACTTCAAGCCTAAACATATTGAGAGTTGAGCGAAACACATGCATCCTTGCAAGGTTGGATTTCGGTTGCCTTTATTTAAAGTTGCCTATATATGTGTGATGACGTTTGATTGCTAGCATGAATCGTTTAGCCAGCTCGTTGATATGATGTTGCTTTTTGACAAAGGGCAAAGACTTGAAGGATGTATCATGGGTAGTGGTTATTGTTTGGTTATTGCTTGAGGACAAGCAAGTTTAAGTATGGGGTGTTTTGATGTCCTCAATTTTAGTCTCATTTTGTATCATGATTTCATTTCCTTTGAGTCCTTTTATTAGGTTTTGTGATGAGAAAGAGTGTCGCTTGTGTTAGTTTTCGTATTATTTGAGATATGGAGTCTACACAAGCTTTGGTGGTGTTTTCATAGGTTTTGAAGCTGATTTTGAAGAGTTTAGATGCACTTTGGGACCTGAACGAAAACCATGAAGGCATAGGAAAAGCCAAGTAAGAGTGAAAAGTGGTGCAGCTGGAGAGAAGCCTTATTTTCACCTTCCATCACTTCGAATCAAGTTTTGTAGCCTTCATGAGAGATATAGCTCTCGAAGATAGCTTCCCAACGCATATTTATATGTTTCAATCAGATTAACGAGGACTCTGGAAAGTGCGTTTAAAGACAGAGTCGAAAAGCTGAAGGAAAACAGAAGTTACTGCATTTGAACAGATACCTCGACGTCTATCCTTAGACCACGACGTCGACGCTTGAGATCTTTTAAACAGCCCATTTGAGAAAATGGGCTGTTTTTGGGCCTTTTTAATTAGGGTGTCATCTAAATCTCGTTTGAGATCTTTTAAACAAATAAACCTAGATTTATTATATCCTATTTAGATATAGATTAGATATGAAGATATTATTTTTAGTTAGATAAAATCTCTTTCCTTGGAGATTAAATTTTAAGTTTTATCCATAAAATAAAGCCTAATAGGGGCTAAAGGATATCAAGTTTTACAGGCTGAATATACAGAGAATTAGGGAAATAATTTGGAGTTTAAAAGTTGAAGATTGAACGTAAGTTGGAGGTTAGATTTATGCAATTTTGAGAATATGTTTTCTCTTAATTTCACCATGTTTTCCTTTGCAATATGTGAGTAGTTTCCTTACCTTCTAGGGTTGGGGTGAGCCCAACAATAGACATGTGTCACTGAATGAATTTATGTTATGTGATGCTTTAACCTAAGTGTTTAATCCTAGATGAAAATTCAGGAAATTCATTGTTGCAATTGAATTCACAAAAGGAAACTGTTAACATTGATAGTAATTAGGGATCTTTGATGACAATTAAAGAAACCTAACTAAGAAAGAGGTTAGGGTCAAAACCAAGTCTTTATACGAAAGTAGATTGATTTATTTGACTTAGGAAAGCACGATTTTTACTATGATTCACCCATTCATGCATATGTTTGTCGTTGTGGCAAACCCTAATCTTGGAAGTTCTTTCTCATACTTTGCATTCGAGAATTGTTTCTTAACCCAATTGAAGTAAGTTTCACACCTATTGCAGCCGATACAATCACCTATATTTCCAACATCTTTCCCCTACTTTCCACTATAAAAGCAACTAGGATAGAACTGCTGACATACTCCCTTGGATCGACCTTGATTTCAACTATACTATAGAGGGATTCGAGTATAAATAAATTTGATTGCATTGAGTAAAGAATCGATCTACCCTCATTACAACAATGGCTCATTAGGGTTTATTATGAGGAAAAGGACAAAACCATTAAGGAAGAGTGTGGGAAGGAAGGAGAGAGAGAGAGAGAGAGGTGAGGCGTGAAAGGAGAGAGAGATGTGATTCCGCTCATCCGACCCCATGTCCCGACATCCCATCCCAAAATCCGACGTTCTGAAAATCCGACTCGAAGTTTAAATTCATTTCAAACGACTCTCTGGAATTCTAAGTTTGAAATCCGATTGACAATGGGTTTAAGACCCAATAAGTTAGGATTTTAAAGAGTGCGAGAATATTTTAAAGGATTTCCGAATTTAGAAACTCGCTCGAGGACGGGTTTTTCGAAAACTTTTCGATTTTGGCAAGTAAATATTTATTTAAAATCCCGGTCTTTAAATTCATCCACCTCCAAAAACAAGTCTCGTCCCGGAGACTAAAAACATTCAAATCCAAAAGCAATCCTTTTCCTCAAATCATTCAACCTTTTAAATCTAAGTTAGTCGCTTTTCAAAACCATTCAAAATTCTCCCAACCCCGAATCAACCAATCAAACCAAAACTCGAGAGGTTGAGGCATCCACCTCTAGGGGTTAATCCCGCATTCTCTTCCTAGTTTTCGGAATCAAATCAGATCTATCAATCTCAACTCAATAGGAATCCTAAGCCATAAATGCATCAACTCAAATATATATATATATATATATATATATATATATATATATATATATATATATATATATATATATATATATATATATATATATATATATATATATATATATATATATATATAACTAGCATGTCTCCAACCAAATAACATGAGGCGAATCTCAAAATAAACACCAAAGTAGTCTCAATGTGTGAAAGGTACCTCAACCGCATAACATCATAACATAAGCCATACTAAACATCTCAAATCATGCCAAGAACAATAAAAAGGTCTCAATATGATACTACGAGTCATAAAACTATCCCTACATCACACGGAAAGCACCACAAAGCATCGATGAAATATCACAACAATCATACTAACACACATACCAAGAGATCCCATCTCCGGCCACATCACCTCAGCACGGAGCCTGTAGTAGGAGGGGTAAAACCATCATCTGCTCCCGTCTGCTGGATGCCAAACGATGGAGACAAACTGCTATCTGGTCGTCCGAATGGTAGCCCTACGAAATAGGTCGGTCTAGATGGCCCGGCTTACAACTGGACTCGTCCTGAAGGTAGTTATCTGCTAGCTGCGATTCCTCTCCCTTGGTCCGGTACGTAAGCCGGTGGAGGGGGAATCGGGGCCTCCGCGAGCCTAAGAGTGGGTGCTGTTGTAGTCCTCCCACCCCCGGGGACATGGGGTGCTCTGTGTCCTTGGACTCCAAAAGAAAAACATAAAGTAGCCTTCCTCAGGCATCTTGCGGCATAGTGGCTCGTCTCAAAGCATCTGAAGCAAGTGATGCACTTGACTGGAGTTCCCCCCACGTGGTGTGAATGGTGCTCATGGAGCTCAGAATGGGCCTCCTTCGCGTCCTCCGACGAGAGAGCCTCCGATAGCGACAGTGCCTTCATGAGTCTCTTAGCCCTCGGTCTCCTCCCTCCCCAAATGGGTGTGGTGTAACATGCCGTAGCTAACGGAACCTGTGTATGGGTGGTCGGAATTGATGCCTCTGACGTTGCAAACCGATCCTTTCTAATGAGCTCTCTTAACATCTCCTAAAGCTTCTCTCGGCCCACTCTGATCACAAACTGAACGGGAATCGTCTAGTCACGTCTCCTATCCATCGTCCTTGCTGCGAAACATGAAGATTCTCATACTTAGCATAAAATATTAATGTTCGAGAGACTCTATACTAAAACATTCCCACCTACTCGCAACTCTAGGTTACCCTCTCAATTCATCAAAGCAATTCATACGTTCCCAAGTCCAAGTTCCCCAAGAAGACAGAAATTAATCTAATGTCCCAGCTCACATCAAAACCTCTAATCAAGATCATTGACCACCAATGCCTCTAAGATTCTATCCGATCACTACTCCCTCAAGGAATTCCCAATTTGATTCAATGCTCGGATCTCATTTTCTAAGCCAATGCTTACCAGCAATCCATCTAAGGAATAACCTCACACCTCCATTACTCAACTTCTCCTATCTTGATCCTTAATCGAACAGTCTCATAACAACCTTATGACATTCCTCTGCAATTACCGGCCTTTCCCAAGGGTCCATCTATCGGCTCCTCCCAACTCGAAAAATCAGGCAATTCTTACATACTGATCTCAATCTCTTCCCTATACTAGGGTCCCCCAATTTCAACTCAGAAGGATCTCATATGGAAACTCTAGTAACCATCCTCAAGATAACCCAAGAACTCTCACGTAGACATCACGCCTCCAAGCCATAATATACGAACAACAGAATTCCCAGGATTTATGATTCCTCAAACCATCGCATACTGCTAGACCTTTTAACAAACCCAAGATTCCACCTCATACAAAAATCGTCCTCAATCCTCGCGTGAACACCCTAGTTCTTAAGCCCAAAATCTTCCAAACGTGACGTAGGAGGGAGAATCGAATAAGCAAATAAATATAAATATATTCAAATGCAAACCGATCCCTATCAAAGCAAATGAAAATACAAGACTCTCGCCCGATGCAGTAGTATGGAATCAGGATTAATCCTCGAGGAAGTGTGTCAGCGCTTACCTAGATAGTCCCAAAAATAGCCTTCTGTGTTAACCAGAAGTCACTCGACGTCGACTGAGATTCCAGTCGATGTCTATTGTGGCTGTCGATTTCCTGTACAATCTTGTAAAACAAAAGCAAACAAGTCAAAGTCGACTAAAGGGTAGTCGATGTCGAGTCAGATCCACTCGATGTCGACTGAAAGGCAGTCGACCTCGAGTCAAAATGCAGTAACCAACGTTATCGCCAAAGATGGCCCAAGATTGTAAGAATGGTAACAAAAGATGATCTGAAATATGAGGGGTTTGTAATGCAAACTAAACTCACAAAATTTGGGTTTCAATAATAATATTAAAGGCTTCCAAGGCTAGGGTTTCCCGCGAGAATAACAGTGTATGCCATTTACAAGAATTATGAAATTTTATGCTTTTATCATCAACAGACAACTCTCGTTATCATTAAATAGGAATATAGAAGCTGTCGCATAAAATCCTAATTGTTTCTATCCTTTTCACAATTAGGGTTAAGAAACTTTCACAAGCGAAACCTAATTACTATCCAAATTCATAATAAATTCACTCTCGCTTTAAAATTATAAACAAGGAATTTTCCACTGCTCTTGCAGCGGATTATGCACGTGATAAAAGATGATAAACTCATAAGAAAACCATAGATTCAAGCATTCTTATATGGCTATCGCCTAGTGCACCCTGACCCTAGAAATGGGATGACTACTCATGCATCATCATGGTGAACATCATCGATATAATCATAAGGAATAAACATTGAATTGAAATTGCAAAGTAAGCACAACCAAAAGCTCTAATCTCTCTTCCCTCTCGGTTGACCTCTCTCTAAACTCTGTGGAAACTGAATTATTTGTTGCGGAATGAAAAAAAATCAGTCCTAACGCCTTAATTTAAAGATAAAACTAACTTTCTTGCTAAGGAATAAAATCTATCTAATTACCTAAGATAAAACTTCCTAAATAGAATAATGTAAACTAATAAAATTCCTTAGGCTAAAGTGGAAATTACCCATAAGGATAGAAGTATCTTGCTTAGAAAAGATATATGAAATCAGGCCATAGCAATCCTCTCTAGATCAGGACTTTTCCACTCGTTCTGCAGCGTTTTCCAATCGACGTCGAGTGAACTTAGTCGACATCGACTGCTCTTCAGTGTTGGTCGATCTCTAGTGGTAGTCGATGTGTTTCCTTCAGTCGGCATCGAGTGACTCAGTCGATGTCGAGTACTTTTCTCTCTTCAGCTTCTAAGTGTTGCAAATCTTCACTAGACATTGAGTACTTTCACTAGACATCGAGTACTCCAGTAGATGTCAAGTGCGGATCAATCGATCTCAAGGGAAAATGTCGACTGAAATTATAGTAGCTTGCTTGTCCAACACTTTGTCAAATTTCAGCTCCTTTTCAGTAGACATCGAGTAGATCCGCTCGATGTCGAGTTCTTTTTTGCTCGATTCCTTCTTCTCCAAATTTCTCCGAAATGTCTCCAATTCCTGCGAATCAAACCAAAACTTGTGTAGACCTCTATATCTTGCAAATAAACATAAACTACACTAATTTCATACTATCCTAAACCCGAAAGTATAAAATATGCATATGAAGTGGAATAAAATAGGCGCACATCAACACCCCATACTTAAGCTTGCTTGTCCCCAAGCAATACTTTTAATGGTCATACATGGGAAAGAACTAAACTCTAAACATCATAGATTCATTCTTATATAACCTCTAACACTCAATTGTCATCCTCGCAAAGGTACTTATGTCATCAAATCCATGCCTGTGAATAAAAACAACTTCTCACACAAAATGAGGGTTATGAAAAATCAATTTTCCTATGCAACATAGAAACAATAATAAAGAGGACATTATGCAAGCTTATGGAGAAGCGAAAGGTAAAAGGTATAGTGGTGGGCTAATTTGGCAATGTGGTGCTAAATCCGGGGAGAAACTTCTTAAACTTTCTTTCTTACTTTATTGCACTTTCTCCAACCTTCGTATAATATTTCCACATCCCTCATTCTCTCATAATATCACCCTGTGCTCTTTTCACTATATTGCTTTTACCTCTCTGACCTTAGCATTGCCTTCTTGTGAGTTGCAAACATGGGTGTCATGAATGACCCCAGATACTTAGCGCTTCGGACTTCTCACCTTGTTGTCCCATCTCACCTGAATTAACATCTCAGGTAAGCAGGGTCGATCATTCTTAACTCCTAGGAGACCAGATTTTCTTTCGCTCATTAAATTTTCCATACTTTTCATCATCCTGACATCAAACTCCAATAATAATAACTCCCTGGAAAGGGTAATAAGGTATAAGAATAGGCAATATGTAATATGTTGAGAAAATATGATATAATGATATGTAAGGCCCATAATATGGCTTTTTGTGATGCAAATAAGCATAGGTAAGCATGGCTATGGTTATGATATATGGAATAAGCTCAAATGGAAATTTTAAATTCCTCCATCCTCTTATCATGCATATGTCAAAAACAACACTAATTTGCGTCCCTTTATGGGTTTTCTAAAAAATAATGCACTTCATGGAGACTTCCCTTTACTAGGCAATTTCATGATATATCTCTAATGAATCTATATTTCCATCATCGGGTCGTGTTAATCTTCCATGACTCTATTCAAGTTTTTCGATGGGGGTGATTTCTTTTGAATATAACTTTAAGCATATAAATAAACCAAACATTTATCCAAAGTAATGTAATATATAAGTAACCGATGTACATATTTATAGTCATATTAATTGCATGTTTTCACTTCATATTCCATTCGATTCCTAAATTATAGATTGGGAATAATGCAAATTTGTGTAGAATGGGCTAACGTGGAAGAAATAGAGTTTGCACAAGTTTGGGTTTAAATGTATAGGAATGGGAGAGGAATCAGAGTCAAAACGAAAAGCCAAGTGAAGCAGAAAAGCGGTCGATATCGACCAAACATGTCGAGATCGACTATACATATCGATGTAGACACTGAGCATCGAGCAAAGAAAACACTACTAAAGAGTACTTGATATAACATTAGATCGAGTGAGGAACTCGACATCGATACTTATCCGAGGTCGAGTGAAGGCAAGACACATATAGAAAAAATGATCTACTTTGGATGATTTACACGGATTGGACACGGTTTTGTCAATCCAATTTGAAGATCTACTTCGGAGGCCACTGTTTTATCTTCTATTTTTAGATAGATTATGTCCTAGGGGACTTTCCTTTTTAGCCTATGATATTTGTTATTTACCTTAATAATGTTTCATCCCATCTATGATGGGATAGAATTTAGAGTAGGGGTTTTAGTAGGATTAGGACTACATTCCTTGGCTAGCAAGGATTAGTAGGCTATAAATAAAGCCCTAGGGGGCTGGTTTTTATTCCATTCAACAACACAACAATCATAAGCAATAGAGTTAGAGAGTAGAAGAAGCTTTAGGATTTGGGGTTTGCGAAAGCCGATGTTGAGTTTTAAAGTTTCGAAGTTAAAGTTAATGCATGTTTCTTTATTTCAAAGCAAGATGTTTGATTCGATGAAAAGCGAGTAGTTCACCAAGCTCTTAGGGTCGGAGTGAGTCCGACACTAGCCGTGCGTGCCTGAGATAAGTAATTGATCCTGATATCGTTGCATCTTGATCATCTTATACAATTTTGTGTTTTAATCGTTATCTCAAGAAAAGGGATTCATGTTAATAACTTGTGTTATAAACATAAAATTGGTAGAGACAATTAGGTTTATTTGCAAGAGTATTCCTAATCGTTGGTGTACGAAGAAAGCTTGTCTCTTGGGTGAGATAGCGCAATTGTCCGTTTTGCTTATCTGTTGCATGTTTGGTTAACGTTGTGGTAAACACTAGCCTTAGGAGTTGCCTTTTAATATATCCTTATTCATCTTAAAACTTGTTATTTCTGTCCGTACTTCTATTCCATCATATTCTCTTCGGGCATTCTTTGCCAACATTACTAATCTTTCTGCAGGACTACTTGATATCGAGACATTAGATCGATATAAACACACCCATATCGGTCGACAGTTTTCTGAGTTAATGTCGTTCTTTGTTCCTACATCTGAGCTCGAGATCGAGTGACATACTCGAGATCGAGTGCCTTTGTATCGACCGACAGTCTTTTGAGTCGGTCGATTTAGTCACTGACATATCGAGATCGACCTTTGTGGTTGAGATTGACTGTTGTTTGTGTTCCCTACAGGTCTTCTACTACACTAGAGATCGACAACCACCATCGACGTTGAGTCATCGACTCAAGATCGGGGTTTCTAGTCGATACAGACGTGACTTTTGGACGATCTAGGATCTCGCTGACCCGCTTCCTCGAGGATCGAACCTGATTCCCTATTACCGCAGTGGGAAGTTCTGAATATATTTGAAAAGGCTAAGGGTTGAAATTGTTTTATATTGTTTATATATTTCGATTCAAGTCCTTCCTACGTCAATTTTTGGTGTCGTTGCCGGGGAATCTATCAATTGTTTTATATTATATATAAATAATATAAAAGACGTAAAGCCCAAAATCAAGGTCTTCTATTCCTTTAAGTTTTGTTTTGTAGGTGTATGCGACGAGCTGATCGTACGCTTGAATTCAAAGGAATAGAAGACCTTGAGCGTTATCTCCATCTACGATCTAGAGTTCAAAGAGCCATGGCTGACGTAGAAGCCCAAGCTCAAGAGATTGAGCACCTAAGGAAGCAAATCGAGGACTTCACCGCTAGAGAGGCGGCACAAAGAGAGTGTTTTGACGGGGAGGAGGAAGCAAGGAGGCGATATGAAACCTAAATCAGTGCCCTCCCTCAGGCAATGCAATATATGCACCCAGTGCTCTCCGTGCCTGAATCGGCTATTATAATCCCTTACTCGAACTTTGAAATTAAACCTAGCTTTTTAACTGAAATTAGGAGAGATCAATTTAAGGGAAAACCTAATGATTGCCCTCTAGAGCATATAGCGACCTTCGTTGATCTTTACGACACTATAGCTGATGGACATAGCCTTGAGTATGTAAAACTAAAGGCTTTTCATTGGTCTCTTGCAGAGAAAGCACTAGCATGGATGGAGAGCCTGGCACCAAGATCGCTTCGCACATGGGATGAAGTCAAGGATGCATTCCTAAAAAAATTCTTTCCCCCATCCAAGATGGCAGTGATTCATTAGAAGATCATGGCTTTCAAGTAACAGCCTCATGAATCCCTGGCGCAAGTGTGTGAGCGATTTAAGGAGCTTATAAGGTCCTTTCCTACGCACGAGTAACCACCCTAGGTCATCCAAAAGATCATCTACAACGCCCTGAACGTAGCCACCAAGGAGAGGATTAACACCTACACCTCCTATAGGTATCTTGAACCCACACCGCAACATGCTTGGGATACCATAGAGAGGTTGGTGGAATTTTACAACACATATAGGACTCCTGCAGCCTTTGACTCATGGGTCACCTCATAATTGCCACTCTATAAGCCCTCTAAGGAGATTGATCCCGATGTCAAAGACCAATTCATGAAAGATTAACTCAGGAGGTTGCAAAAGCAATTAAAGTTCATCTCCGCCTACCAACCCTGTGCCAAATGCGGCTACGAGAGGCACAACACCACCGCTTGCCCCCACATGGAGCAAGTAGATCTAGCAGAGACTCACCAAGAGGTGAGGTACATGAGGAATCCCAATCACCAGGGATTCCAAAATTGGGGAAATCAACCACCCCAATACAACCCCAGGAATCCCAATCACCAAGAGGTGAGGTACATGAGGAGTACTCAATCATCTCACCACAAGGATTAGGAAGATGGACATTTGGAGGAAGAGCATAGAGAACCAATTGGGTAAACTAGCGGCACAAAATCCAAAGCCACCCCGAACGCTCCCAGGACAACCACAAGCAAATCCAAAGGAGTGGACGTCAATTGCATGCACCACGGAGCAAAGAAGGAGAAGTCACTGAAGACACAGTCGATATCGACCACCCAGTTGATATTGAGGGCCCTGTCGACGTCGAACACCAACTCGATGTCGAGCCCACTGCAACACCATAGAAGCACTCGAGATCAAGTGAAGCACTCGATATTGATGTGCGCGCAAATTGCCATATTTTCTATGCACATATAAGTCCATTTTTTCATTCTTTTGCATGCATATTAGTAGGAAAACATGGGATTAGTGTAGATTACGCTTAAATGTCAAATATATGGGTCTGCACGAGTTTCTATGTGATTTCGCCGAAAACAGGGTCAAATTGGACAGATTTAGAAGAGTGGAAAAAGAACTCGAAGTCTTCTGAGAGGTCGAAATCGACTGACAGACCTCGACATCGAGTACAGTAGCAAAGGCAGGGATCGAGCAAGAAGAGAACAAAGCATGTCGACACCAGCAGAGGTCGATATCGATGATCCATGGTCGATATCGAGTGCCTATATCGAGCTAAAAGATAGAAGTCGAGTGCTAGTCCGAGTAGAAAAAGGAGAGCTCAAGATAGAGTTTTAGAGAGGTCGATATCGACGTCTGAAGGTCGATATCGATCTTTCCCGGCAGAGGAATCCGACTCAGATTTTGATAGAATTCTATCCGAAGCTTGCACGTCTATCCAAAAGTCGAGATTTCTTATCTTCAACATCAGAGATAACACATGAGCGGTTTTACCATAGAACTTTTAGTTTTTACCTTATTTAAGTTTTATCTTAGAGAATAAAGATAAATTTTCGAGTCTTTGGATAGTAAAGTTCGATATCTATATCTAGAGGTCGTTGGGGCTGAGTTTAGGCATCCAATTATATCCACACACACAGAGAATTAGAGAGAAAGAGAGAGAGGAGGCCGAGTGAGGTGGGAAGGAAGCAAGAGCGGAGATTTGGCTTTGTTCGGTTGTAATCTTTCTTTCACAATTCAATACAAAGTAGTTTTCTTTCAATGATGATGATGAGTTGCATGATGAGAAGCGAGTAGGCAACCCACTTCTAGGGTCTGGGTGAGCCCACCAATAGCAATATAGAGTAAGTGCATCAAAGGTATGACTTTTATGTGATTCCGTCTTCTATCCTATGCATGATTCCTTTGCGAAAGTTAGGAAGATTCATTATTTGCATTATTGAAGCGAAAGCCACTGATATTGTGAACTTGGATTGCTCATGAATTGGATAGTAACTCTTAGGAATTATGCGAGAGCCTCTAATCACCTAAGCGTTGGTAACGAAAGTTATTTAACGGAAAGGCATTAAATTTCATAACTTTAGCATCAAACTTGCATTATTATCGTTGTGGCATGAAACCCCGACTTTGGAAGCTTTAAGTTTATTGAATTCATATAAAATTTAAGTTTTGATTTTTGACCATCCTTCTTTACCATTCTACGTTCTTCGGACACTTTTCCGACAATAGGTTACGCAAAACAGTTTCTGTGACAAACATCGGAATCGACTGGGTAAGGTCGATATCGAGGTCTAACGTCGATATCGAGGTCCAACTCGACGTTGACTTTGCCGCTTTTGTCTTCTGCAGGAACTTGGCTGGAAATTGACCAAAACTGAGGTCGATATCGACCAGACACATCGATATCGAGTGTCTTATGAGGTCAAACGCTTGATCGTGATTACAACGAGGGAAGCGCTGACATACCTCCTCGTGGATTCGATGTTGAATTACCCTACCACTACATCGGGAGGGATTCTTGTATTATTTGGACAGGGAGTTAGCATAGTTAGAGTTTATATTGCATATTTGAATCTACCTCCCGCCTTTAAGAAGCGAACAAATTGGCGCCTTTGCCGGGGAGGCAATCAATCGCCGCCTAAGTTTTCTCATGATCTTTTAGAGCTTATTTTGCAGGTTTATGCAACGTACTGATCGCGGACCTATCCTGGAACCCATCAACGAGCCTGAACGTTTCTTCCATCTTAGCAACAAGGCAACTTGAATCATGGCTGACAACGAGACGCAGGCTGAGACCATAGAGCGATTGAGGAAGGAGATCGAGGACCACAATGGTACAATCGCTGCTGAGAGGGCCGCCGCTGCTGCAGAGCGAGCCCGTGCTGATAGGGAAGAGGATGCGCGTAGACAAGCCCAAGAGTGGCTCAATCAGTATCCACAGACGACGATGCAATACATGCATCCGCCACTTCACTTTCCTGAATCCGCTATCTTAATTCCTCATTCCAATTATGAAATTAAAATTAACTTCCTTTCTAAAATTAAAAGAAATACTTTGAAGGAAGACCTAATGAATGCCCTCTGCAACACATCTCTACTTTTATGGATCTGTGTGAAACAATTGCTGATGGAGTAAATTTAGAGTATGTGAGACTAAAATCTTTTAGATGGTCTTTGGCAGGGAAGGCATTACAATGGCTTGAAAGTTTGGTTCCACACTCGCTGAGTACATGAGCGAAGGTGAAGGATGAATTCCTGAACAAGTTCTTTCCACCTTCTAAAATGGCGATGCTACGAGAAAGGATCACGGCTTTCAAACAAAAGCCAGGTGAAACAGTAGCACAAGTGTGGGAGCGATTTATGGACTTGCTGAGATCATGCCCGACGCATGGGCAACTTCCATATGTCATCCAGGGGATATTCTACAACGCCCTTGATGCGCTGAATAAGGAGAGGATGAATTCATATACCTCCTATCGGTACATTGAGCTTACACCAACGAAGGCCTGGGAGACCATTGAGAGGCTCGTGAACTTTGATAACACCTATGGGACTGCTGCGGCCAATGATGCAAGGTCGGCCCCATCAATGCCACTATATGAGCCTCCAAGGGAGATAGATCCTGATGTGCGGCAACAATTCCACAACGATCAGATGCGCCGCCTTCAAAAGCAAGTTAGGTTCCTGACTTGCTTTTGAATGTGGTTCAACAAGGCATAACACTAGTGACTGTCCACATACTGAGCAAGTATCCATGGCGGAACAACATGAGGAAGCCAAATGGATGAGAGGCTCCTATGGAGGGGAAAATCAACCATATTGGGGCGATCAAAGGTTCTATCAAAGGGATCCCCCAACATATAGAGCACCAGGGCACTCTGAGCGCGAGACAAGGAAGGATGACCTGCAGATCATCCTTGATGAGATGCGGAGGAACCATGCTGAGTTCAAATAAGCCAACAACTCCGTCCATACTCAGCTGCAGGGCATCACTTCTAGACTTGGGGAGATAGACGTTTGGAAGCGCAACATGGAGACCCAAATGGGTTAATTGGTGGAAGCAATACCCAAAGCGTCAGGATCATTCCCTGGATCAATTATGCCCAACCAAAAGGATAAGACCACTGGACAAATTGCGGCAATGAACCTAAGGAGTGGGCGTCAATTACAAACGCCCGAGCAAAAAGCGGAGGAAAAGTAGCCAGAACAAACATCGATATCGACCCCCCTGTCGATATCGACCAAGGTGAAGTCGATATCGACCTTCCAATCGATGTCGACTCTGATGCTGCGTCACCACAAAAATCGACTCCTCTAGTCGATGTCGACCCTACTAATGTCGACGTCGACCTAACTACAGCCGCGGGAAGGAAGAAGGTGTTGCCATTCCCAACTAAAAAGATGATTAATGACCCAGCAGAAAAGAGGTTCCAGCGGTTCGTAAAGATACTTCAAGGACTTAACATCTCAATCCCATTCACAGAAGCATTTCATGAGATGTCGTCCTATGTAAGGTTTCTTAAGGACATATTGGGTAAGAAGCGATCACTTTCTGAGATCGCAGAGGAGTGCAACAGGTTGGAGCTACCACAAAAGCGGGCGGACCCAGGTAAGTTTTCTATCGCTATAGGCTTAGGTCAATTCAAATTTAATGCTTTAGTTGACTTGGGCACTAGCATTAGCATGATGCCACTAACCATATGGCACAAGGAAAAGATAGGTCCTCTGGAGCCCGTGGATGCAAGGTTATACATGGCAAACAATACAGTAGTAATTCGAACAGGGATGGTAACGGATGTCCCAGTACAAGTAGGTAAATTCTTTGTCCCTGTTGATTTCTTAGTTGTTGATATAGCGAAGGACCCTGTTTGTCCCATTATTTTAGGTAGGCCATTCCTAGCGACCGTCGATGCCAACATTAGCGTGAAGAAAGGATTGCTCTCATTCATGATTAGTGACGAGGTGATAGAGTATGCCTTCAACAAGACGGTGAAAAATCAAGGGCCAATGGAGATAAAAGCCATCAATAGTGTCTACATCGCATGTGGAGAAGCCAAGGTAAGGAGTATGACACCGGAAGAGCTGGAAAAGAGGGCCATAGAAGCCCAAGTGGAGGAAGTTGTGGCAATCTTGAACGAAAAAGCCAAACAGAACATCGAAATCGACCCAGGTAAGTCGATATCGACTAATAATGTTCAAGATTCTATGTTAGGTTATAAGTATGGGGTCGACAGAGAAGTAGAAGGAACATCGAAATTGGAAAGGAAGGTCGATATTGACCATGCCTTAGAGCCGAAATCGACCACCATAAGCACAAAGAAGGGAGGAACAGAAACCTCGATATCGATCTCTAAGGGTCGATATCGACCTGATCATATCAAGGGAGAACCCTCCAAATCGACTGGACCCCCAGGAGTACAACAGAGCTCGATATCGAGTACTAAAGATCGATGTCGACCTGAGCCACATACAGATAAGAAGATAAGTCAAGGTACGGATTCCTCTTGTTCCATTACAATTAAAGATTTATCATTATTTGGAAGAGGTGTGCCTTGGCATGTGCGCTTATGTAGGGTCTCCGATGATGATTCGAGCCAATATGAGATAGCTATCTCATATTGGCTCGAATCATCATCGGAGACCCTACATAAGCGCACATGCCAAGGCACACCTCTTCATCTTTTGGGTTCATCTTTTGGGTTGTGGTGGGTGATGGAGAGAGTGTATGACATTGCACCATCCATGGATGCGAAGGGTTTTTTTTGCCTGCTTCAGACTGTAGCCTTATGAGTGAGCTCTTATAATTGATGTGTTTGGTTCTTATAATTTTCAGTGTCTTCTAGTCTGCTGTTTCCATTAGTGGACCTTTCAGAACTTTGTTGTTAATTTCTCTTAGTTTTTGTGTCTCTTGCTCTTCCTTCCTAGGCGTTTCTAGGGTTTCTCTTGGATCTTAGGAACCATTTTCAAGCATTGAAGATTTAGGATTAAGTACCAACTCACCTGTTCAATTTTGTAAAGATAAAACTATAAGAATCTAGGACCGCCAATCCGGTCAGGTAAGATTCTCTGTTCCCTTGTTCTCTCCTCTTGGATTTTGGGTGATTTCTTTTCAGGGTAAAACATTCTTATGTAGCTTTGATGCTCTATCTTGTGCAATGTTGTCTTATCAATAGTTATGTAAAACTTGTCTACTTTTGCTCTTTTTCATTAGTTTGATTGAAGTTTTCTGCTGATATTAGCCGAATCCAAATGTTGCCTTTTTTATCTGTTGATTTTCTTTTAGAACTTCATTCATTGAGTTTCGCTGAAGAATAAGTTTTATATTGGTTGCAGTTATGTATCTGGTTTTCATTATATTACCATGTTTTGATTATTCCTATGATCCTGCATCTGGAAAATGCATCAGGAAGTCCATGAGCATCTATTAGATGGTTGTAGTATATAAATGAATTCTTCCCTTTGAAATTTTAGGTTTATAGCATGTGGGTATTGCCATAATTGAAAGTGGAAAGTGGTAGAATTAGGACGGGGGACATAACCTTCTACCACTAGGACATCCAATCAATATCCGTCATAAAAGAAACACATTTAGATTCACAACCAACACATAGCAGAAAATATAAAGGTGTATAGGATATGTGGTGAGTTTTAGGAAGGAAAATATAGAGGTGTACAGGGGCACTGGTTGTCCATTTTTACTATTTGATTTGAAAGGAATTGTATGTCGCCATCCCCTTTAGTGATTTTGTTAGGATCTCTTCTCATTAATGCTCTCAATTGCTTTGGTTTTTCAAATTCTTTGTTGAATCTGCTATACAGTTTCTCTATGTAACTGTATTTACTGTAATTTCAAATTTGTATTTGCATTTATACAGGTATGGTCACTTCCGACCTTCAACTGCCCCTGATGGTATCAAGGGAGAACCCTCTTTCTTTTTAATTACCCTTGGCTCTTTACATGAGATAGCTATCTCATATTGGCTCGAATCATCTTTCTTTTTAATTACCCTTGGCTCTTTACATGCTCTTGGTGCAATACATGCTGCCTCTTTACATGCTCTTGGTGCAATACATGCTGCTCTTTACATCCCTTCAGGTTATTTAATTTTCTTGTGATTTGTGAGTACTAATGAAGATGAGAATGGAAAACTGAGAGGGATCTTTATTTGTTCCAGCTAGTAGAGTCACCGTTATCCCACAGAAACAACAACTTATATATTAATTCATCAAGTTCTTTTATTTGGAGCTTATATATTAATGAGCTTATAAGTAATTTTTAGCATAACCTACATGGAAAATGGACACAAATAATCCAGTCTATTATTTTTCATTGAACAGAAATAATCCCAAAGTATAAGAATGTGTGTTTATTAATCAAACTAGTTCAAATACAAGTTTAAATAAAAAAACATCAATATGACAAATAAATAGGATGGGATTAATGTGAGAATTAATGGGAATGAGTTTTGCTTTATACAATAAGTATTAAAGGAAAGAAAACAAATTGTCTTGTGAAGTTTTGCTAGTAGGCAAATTCACCTTTGTTTTTCACTTGTGCAGGTGGTTCTTAGCATATAATTGTTGTGATGCTTGCGGAAGATTGTTCACCGATGGTATTGCCCTTGTTGCATGTTCACCAAAGTGTTGATAAGGTTGCTTCCCATTTTGCTTGTGAGTTGTGACAATTTCCAAGTAGTTGGGTCCTTTTAGAACTTGTATACATTTTTTTTGGACGATTTTGTTTGTAACCTAATTGTTATAATATAATCCTAGTTCATTTTGTGTCCACATGTTGAAATCATTGGGTAGTGTGTTCAAAGTGCATATTCTGTAACACATGCATAAATATATCAGGTGGATTATTTCTCAAATACAAAACTGTAATTTCTAAAAAAGGGGGTGGGGCACTATATAGCCCGGATCTAATAATTCTTGGGTTATATAATTTAACACCATGCTGTTTTTTGGAGGACCAAATAGCCCGGATCATATCTCTGGGCTATATAGCCTATTTTTTTTTGTGTTTTAAAGGACCTAATAGCCCGGATCTCACAATCTCCGGGCTATATAATCTATAATTTCATGTGTCTTTTGACAGACCAAATAGCCCGGATTTCCAATATCCGGGCTATATTATGGACCAAATAACCCGGGCGTTTTTTTTGAGGTCCGGCTATATACCTATTATCACACCACTCTGATGCCCGAACCCTCTTTTCACTATATCCGGGCTATATCATCAAAAACGCCCGGGCTAAAAAGTGGTTTTTTCTACTAGTGTAGGAGACAAAGTTTATGTAGCCAAATCAAAGGACCATTGGTTCCCTACGAGATTCAAAGATAAGAATTTGGGATCATTCACGGTGAATCAGATCCATCCCGGTGGAATACAGCTGCGTGACAAGAAAGGAGATAAGAATTTGGGACCATTCACGGTGAATCAGATCCATCCCGGTGGAATACAGCTGCGTGACAAGAAAGGAGTAATATTTGAGGCCCAAGCCTCATGGGCTCTGCAGATGCCACGTTGAGAAGCGCAAAGGAAGAAGTCGGCCTAGTGACTTAAAAGTCTAGAGCTTGTAACAAAGACTTAGTGATGCATAGCAATTGACTAGGCTGGCCAATTGCTAAAATAAATGCCCGATCTTACGTATGCTCTTGTATTTCTATGAATTGATGCTGAATTAATTACGTCGACTTGACTTGCCCAGCCGATGATTGTCGACTTAGGCCGGCTAATACTAGTGCCGAATTGACTACACCACGTTCCGTTGTGTCACACCACTTGAATTAACTAACTAGCCTTGCTAATTAACTAACCCTTAATCGCCCAAGATTCACGTGGTCAGCCACTTGTAGAATTGAACGTTAGTAATGACGGCAGCAACAGGGGCTTGTTTAGGTGAGAGGTCAACAATTGCGGCTACCTGCAATGGAATCGAAATTGATTGGAAATCGTTAATTAATTGCCAATCAAAATTAGTTTTGATCGGTAGAATATGAAACGGTGAGGGTTGATACGAAATTAGGATTGGATTGAAATCGAAGAACCCTTAGCTAAGGGTTTCTCCAATTCTATGCAATCTGATTTTTATTAAATGTATAAAAGTGTTTAAATAGGTAAATAACTAGGGTTTGGTGGGCTTCCTTTGAGGCTAAGGATTACTTTACCAATAGGTGCCAGGAGGAACGGGTGGAATAGGTGCCAGCAGAATTCGAGGTATAGGAACCCCAAAAACAACACCTTCATGCGCGATCGTTGAACGGACTTGATCTTCAATAAGTATAGGATCAATGAGCACACAAATGTCAGCAACTTGAACATCATGAACATGCCCAAGAGGTACAATCGCTAACTCTTGAGACATGTCATCAAGTACGTCATCCTCGTCAACGGAATCAACATGCTCGTCCTGAACACTGTCGCAGTCTGATTGCAGCACAGATTCAGAGATCTTACTGGAAGAGTCTGGCAGCATATAACCAACCATTGGAAAGCTCGCCGAGTCAGCTTCGCAACAAGACTGAGATGAGGCGAATCCGAGGTCGGACTCAATGGGAATCTGCGAATGTGCTGTATTCTGGGCAACGAATTTGTCCACAACCTCCGCAGCCTTTTGTCGAGCGTCTTCCTTCTCCCATCGTTGGCGATCCTCTTCTTCTCTTTGGCGATGCTGATACGATGCATACCAAACATCCCAATCGACAATGTCAGATCTCCCACTTCGAAATTCCTTCTCTTTATGTTGTCGCAACCAATTTTGCTTGTACTCTCGTTGGCGTGCTAGTTGAAGTTGTTCCCTAGCACGTTGTTGTTCTTCCTGCTGACGTTGAAGCCAAAGTTGGCATCTTTTGGCTTCGCGTTGACGCTCTAGGGTTTGTTGTTGTAGCCAAGCTCTCCGACGTAATTCTTGTTGGCGTCGTTGTTGTTTAGCACGTTCCAAACCGAAAAATTCATCCAATGGATCGGGATCATCATCCCAATCACCCCAAATTTCCCACGCCATCATATCAAAACATTAGTAACATCAACTGAAAGAAACAAAGAGCGTAGCATAACCTGTCTCTGAATACCACTTGATGCGTTGCTATTCCCGATCCTTAGCATGTGGGATTCGAATCAAGAATAACAACTTGTTGACGGCCCGATCTTGCAATTATCCTTGTTATAATCAATTACAATAAAGGCTTTGACCTATTGTGGAAGAAACGAAAACAAATAAATAAAAACTAAGGCAAAAACCAACAAAGGAAACACCGACGGAAAAGGTGCAGTAGTGACGGATGTTGCGGCCGCAGCAGCTAGGGCAGCGGCCGCTGCCTGGTGAACAGCGACGGTTCTGTTGTGCACTGCAACGGATTCCTGGCTTCAGTTTTTTTGCGACGGTTTTTGCAGATAGGGTTCTTTGTGTTTTGGGATTGTGTTTGGGAATTAAGGTTTTGATCTTGAGAGTTTAAGTAACCAAGAACATAAATTGATTGCTAGAGTTTTTGGATTGGGAGATTGAAGAACCTTTTTAGCCAAAAAGGTTTCCTCAATATAATTTCCAATCTAATTAAAATTCAAAGCATACAAGTGTTTAAATAGTAAAGGGTTGTCAATCCTTCCTTGCAAAGGATAGAATTTGACTTCCTAAAATAATAATAAATAAACTCCTAGATAAATCCTAGATAAATATTCCTACTTAGTGGTCAAGGAAAATATCTACAGGGATAGACATTCCTTTTCCACTTTTATATTCACCTAACTAAGTATTACTAAAAATAAGACATTCCATAAATAGCTCCAACTAAGATAGGAGTTACTAAATATGGAAAGAACCTAAAAACTAATAATAATAAAATAAATAAAATATCTTTTCTTCAAGCCATGGAGCCTTCTTCTGCCTTTTGAGGAGGATACTCTTTGCCATCAATAGCCCTCGAATCGGCCTTGAGAGCTCGCCTGGATCAAGATCATTATTTCACCCACAGAAGGCCATCTTGATCCGCATCAATTGATATCAGAGCCGTAGGTTTCGCAAGTTCTTGTCTTTTTCTTGATGTTCCTAATCATTTGATTCAATGGTTTGTGCTATCTGGGTTGATTGGGATGATGATCCTGATCCCTTGGATGAGTTCTTTGCTTTGGAACGGGCTGCACAACAACGACGCCGACAACGAGAGGCTCAAAGGCGCCGCCTTTGGCTTCAACGGCAGGCGGAGATCGAAGGGGAGAGGCGTCAACAACAACATCGCCGTCAGATTTCGCTACTCCAACAAAGAGAGCCTGAGGAGGCACGGCGACAAGAGAAAGAGGCACAACTTCAAGCCGAGATTCAAGCCGACCTTTCTGCCATCTTCGCCGAATTGAGCGCCAAGTTCAGGAAGGGCTATCGTCAAGCTTTTTCTTCGGCCTTCACCCCTGCTCCAGAGGTTGTGGTTGCCTCAATCAACGACGAGGTAATTGAGCCTATGGAGCATCGTGTTGAAATCGTTGCCCAGAATTCAGCACAGCGGGCCAAATTTGTTTTGCAGATTCCCGTTGACTACGACCTCAGAATTGAGTAAACTCAGTCTTTTTGCAAAGCTTACTCGACAAGCATTCCAATGGTGGGTCACACGCTTCAAGACTCCCCCGGGAAAGCATCCGAATCCGATCTGCAAACTGGCTGTAATTTTCTGCAGGATGTTTTGGTCGCTTCTGACGACGACGATGAGGACGTTGGGGACACTTCTCTTGAGTTAGCTATTGTACCTCTTGAGAATGTCCCTAATGTTATGAATTCTGAATTTCATAGGTTTATTGAGCCTATTGATATTGTTCCTTTTGATTGCTCAATGATCGCAATGACAAGTGTTGTTTTTGAGGTTTCTATGCCTGGAATTCTGTTGGCGCAATCTCAAGTTGATGCTCAGGGAAGTTACTTTCTGATTGCTGCTCCTTCCCCACTTCTCTTCAATGACTCGATTCGAGGACGAATCGAAGCTAAGAGGGGGAGAATGATGCGGATCAAGATGGCCTTCTGTGGGTCAAATAATGATCTTGATCCAGGCGAGCTCTCAAGACCGATTCGAGGGCTATTGATGGCAAAGAGCGTCCTCCTCAAAAGGAAGAAGAAGGCTCCACCATGGCTTGAAGAAAAGATATTTTATTTATTTAATTATTATTAGTTTGTAGGTTCTTTCCATATTTATAAACTCCTATGTTAGTTGGACCTATTTATGGAATGTCTTATTTTTAGTAATACTTAGGTGAATAAAAGTGGAAAAGGAAAGTCTATCCCTCTAGATATTTTCCTTGACCACTAAGTAGGAATATTTATCTAGGATTTATCTAGGAGTTTATTTATTATTATTTTAGGAAGTCAAATTCTATCCTTGGCAAGGAAGGATTGACAACCCTTTACTATTTAAACACATGTATGCTTTGAATTTTAATTAGATTGGAAATTATATTGAGGAAACCTTTTTGGCTAAAAAGGTTCTTCAATCTCCCAATCCAAAAACTCTAGCAATCAATTTATGTTCTTGGTTACTCAAACTCTCAAGATCAAAACGCTAATTCCCAAACACAATCTCAAAACACAAAGAACCCTAGCTGCGAAAACCGTCGCAAAAAAAATAGAAGCCAGGAATCCTTTGCAGTGCACAGCAGAACCGTCGCTTTTCACCAGGCAGCGGCCGCTGCCCTAGCTGCTGCACCTTTTCCGTCGATGTTTCCTTTGTTGGCTTTTGCCTTACTTTTTATTTGTTTGTTTTCGTTTCTTTCACAATAGTTCAAAGCCTTTATTGTAATTGATTGTATACATCGAGAATTTAACAAGGATAATTGCCAGATCGGGCCATCAAGAAGTTGTTATTCTTGATTCGAATCCCACAGGCTAAGGATCGGGAATAGCAACGCATCACTTAGTTTTGATTTTGGACAGTTTTTACTTTGGTTTGAGACACTTTAGGTTATATTTCATTTTTTTTGTTTTTGTTTCTAACAAATTGCAGGAAAGAGAAAAACACACGGAATAGACATCGAAATCGATGCTAAAGATTGACATCGAACTTAAGGTCGATTTAGATGGGCTTGTGGTCGATGTCGGATCATCCTGAAGCTTGAGCCAGAAATCGATGAGAGACATCGATATCGATGTTGAAAGGTCGATATCGACCATTCCTGATGTCGGATCACTCTATGTATGGGAAAGGCTTACTTACATGTTCTAGCATATCTTATAAGTTATTGCATACTTATTTATATAATTCATGCATATTCATACTTAGTTTAGATTTGCATATTTAGTTTATATATTTTATTTGCGAAAAAAAAGAGAAAAAAATGACCCCCATCAAAAATTGAAAATAAAAGAAAGAGTCATGAAAGTATAAAAAAGAGCTCTATGATGCAAAATTAGATTAATTAGAGATATAACATGAAATTGCCTAGTTAAGTGAAGTCCCAATGAAGTGCAAAAAGAAAAAAATAAAGGAGATGAAAATTTGAAGTTGCTTCTGACATTTGCATGATAAGATGATGGAGGACTTTTTATGAAATTTCCATACAAGTGCTTACATATACAAGTTCATATCCTAGCCTTACCTATGCATATTCGCAAAAGTCACAAGCCATATATGAGCCTTATCATGATTGTTATTGCTCCACATACATTACATATTGCCCATTTTATACCTTATACCCTATCCGGGGACAAGTTTGAGAATTGATGTCATCTTTGGAGTTTTTATATGGAGTTTGTGCATTATTATGAAGTTGTTGGCATGAATGAAACAAATTATGAAATATGGAAAATTTAATGAGCGAGAAAAAATCCGATCACCTCAGGAGTAAAGGTAGGTCGACCCTGCTCGTTGAGATGTTAGTTCAGCGGGATGGGACACAAGGTGAGGAGTCCGAAGTACTAAGTATCTGGGGCCATTCATGACACCCATGTTTGCGACTCGCAAGAAGGCAGTGCTAAGGTTAGAGAGGTAAAAGCATTAAAGAGAAAAAAGCATTGAGCGATGAGTGAAGAAAGGTGAGATATTATGAAGAAGGAATGTGGAATGTTTGGAAAGAAAGTATGTTTCCCCGGATTTAACACCACCTGGCCAAATATTAGCCCACCTATAGCCTTTTACCAATCTACTTCTCACAAGCTTGCAAAAGTCCTCTTGATTATTAATGCTATGTCGATAAAATCGTTTTATGCATATAAACCTCCTTTTATGAGTATGGAATTGCTTTTATGCACAGGCATGGATTTGGTTGACATAAGTACCTTATCGAGGATGGCAATTGATTGTAGGGACATATGAAAAATGAATCTATGATGTTGAGAGTTTACTTTCTTCCCCTGAATGACCATTAAAGGTATTGCTTGGGGACAAGCAAGCTTAAGTGTGGGGTGTTTGATGTGCGCGCAAATTTCCATATTTTCTATGCACATATAAGTCCATTTTATAATTCTTTTGCATGCATATTAGTGGGAAAACAAAGGATTAGTGTAGTTTACGCTTAAATGTCAAATATATGGGTTTGCACGAGTTTCTATGTGATTTCGCATAAAACAGGGTAAAAATGGACAGATTTGGAAGAGCGGAAAAAGAACCCGAAGTCTTCTGAGAGGTCGAAATCGACTGACAGACCTCGACATCGAGTACAGTAGCAAAGGCAGAAATCGAGCAAGAAGAGAACAAAGCATGTTGACACCAGCAGAGGTCGATATCGATGATCCATGGTCGATATCGAGTGCCTGTATCGAGCTAAAACATAGAAGTCGAGTGCTAGTCAGAGTAGAAAAAGGAGAGCTTAAGATGGAGTTTTAGAGAGGTCAATATCGACGTCTGAAGGTCGATATCGATGTTGCCCAACAGAGGAATCCGACTCAGAGTTTGATAGAATTCTATCTGAAGCTTGCACATCTATCCAAAAGTCGACATTTCTTATCTTCAACGTCAGAGATATCACATGAGCTGTTTTACCATAGAACTTTTAGTTTTTACCTTATTTAAGTTTTATCTTAGAGAATAAAGATAAATTTTCAAGTCTTTGAATAGGAAAGTTCGATATCTATATCTAGAGGCCGTTAGGGCTGAGTTTAGGCATCCAATTACATCCACACACGCAGAGAATTAGAGAGAAAGAGAGAGAGGAAGTCGAGTGAGGTAGGAAGGAAGCAAGAGCGGAGATTTGGCTTTGTTCGGTTGTAATCTTTCTTTCATAGTTCAATACAAAGTAGTTTTCTTTCAATGATGATGATGAGTTGCATGATGAGAAGCGAGTAGTCAACCCACTTCTAGGGTCAGGGTGAGCCCGATGATAGCAATATAGGGTAAGTGCATCAAAGGTATGACTTTTATACGATTCCGTCTTCTATCCTATGCATGATTCCTTTGCGAAAGTTAGGGAGATTCATTATTGGCATTATTGAAGCGAAAGTCACTCATATTGTGAACTTGGATTGCTCATGAATTGAATAGTAACTCGTAGGAATTATGCGAGAGCCTCTAATCACCTAAGCGTTGGTAACGAATGTTATTTGACGGAAAGGCATTAAATTTAATAACTTTCGCATCAAACTTGCATTATTATCGTTGTCGCATGAAACCCCAAGTTTGGAAGTTTTAAGTTTATTGAATTCATATAAAAGTTATGTTTTGATTTCTGACCATCTTTCTTTACCATTCTACGTTCTTCGGACACTTTTCCGATAATAGGTTACGCAAAACAACTTATGTGACAAACATCGGAATCGACTGGGTAAGGTCGATATCGAGGTCTAACGTCGATATCGAGGTCTAACTCGACGTCGACTTTGCTGCTTTTGTCTTCTGCAGGAACTTGGCTGGAAATCGACCAGAACTGAGGTCGATATCGACCAGACACATCGATATCGAGTGTTTTCTGAGGTCGAAAGCTTGATCGTGATTACAACAAGGGAAGCGCTGACATACCTCCTCGTGGATTCGATCCTGAATTACCCTACCACTACATCGGGAGGGATTCTTGTATTATTTGTTTTGGACAAGGAGTTAGCATAGTTAGAGTTTATATTGCATATTTGAATCTACCTCCCGCTTTTAAAGAGCGAACAGATATTGACACCCCAATCAATGTCGAGTCCTCTGCAGATCGATAACAACTTCAGACTCCTCCGAAGTTTAGCAATCCTGTCGATATCGACCCCCTATCGATGTCGACCAATATAGAAAGTCCAAATCGATTGCTTTGGCTCCAAAGACAACCAAATCACTTTCATTCCCCTCCAAGGCGTTAAAAGACCCGACGGACACCAAGTTTAGGCACTTCGTGAAGATCCTACAAGGACTCAACGTCACCATCACACTCATGGAAGCCCTTAACGAGATGCCGACATACATGAGGTTCCTGAAGGACATCCTATCCAAGAAGAGGTCCATCATTGAGATCGCCGGAGAATGCCACTCAATTGAATTCCCCGAAAAGCGAGGCGATCCAGGAAAGTTTCCTGTGACGGTAGGGGTAGGTAAGCATCAATTTAAAGCCCTATGTGACCTTGGGGCTAGCGTAAGTTTGATGCCCCTATCAATATGGAAACAAGTTGGAGTAGGAGCATTGGAGCCCGTCAACATGAAGCTCTACATGGCGGACAACTCCTTCGTTAGACCCACAAGGATTATGGATGATGACCCTGTCAAGGTGGGCAAATTATTTATACCCATGGACTTCATTGTGTTGGACATGCCGGAAGATTCTATTGTGCCTATCATCCTTGGTAGGCCATTCTTAGCAAACGCTGATTGCAACATCAACGTGAGGAACGACACCCTTACGTTCATAATCGGCAATGAGATCGTTGAGTTTCGCTTCAACCCGATGATGAATGAGACAAAAAGGCTAGAGGTGAAGAACATCGACCTAAGCAAGGAGTATATCCCTTTGAGGGGAAAATACAAAGAGTTCTCACCCCTGGAATCTATGAAGAAGTTGGGCTCACACCTGCAAGGGAGAAGCTTCGCAAGTACCTGTTGGCGAGAATAGAAGCTGCAAAGAGAGTCAAAATCGACTGCCCCCAGTCGAGATCGACCAACGTACTTGATATCGACCCACCCATCTCGATGTCGAGTGCCACTCATGATCAACCGAGTTGCCAGGAGCCTAAGTATGGGGTCCCCACTGCCGATGTCGACCAAACCATGTCGATGTCGACTACAAACCTCGATGTCGACTCCACCATGTCAATATCGACTGACCCCCAACCCGAAGATCACTATTTCGGGCTTGAAAAGGTAAGCTCAGGTATGATCTCTAACCCTCTTTTGTCCATTACTGATGATTCCACTAATGGGAGAGTCAAAGCTCCATGGTTTGCTCATGTTAGCAAAATTAGGTCAAGGAAGAGAAGAAAAGATCCAAATAAAGAGCATAATGAAGAAGAAACCTTGTTTGTCGAGCTTGGGTACTACCAAAAGGACCTAGATGATCCAAGAGAAGGGACGAACTTTAAGGGACCCTATCTTAAAGGGTCTTGATGCATTAATGAAGAAGTCGGCCTAGCGACTTCATCTGTAGGTTATTCTGTGAGTTTCTCTCTTCACCCTTGTTTTTCTTTGAATATAGTGAGGACACTGTATATGTTAAGTATGGGGTGGGGATGAACCATGTGTTTCTTGGCTTATTGTCGAAACTTGGCTTATTTTTAATTTTTTTATTGCATTCATGTTTAAAGTTTATGCATTCTAAATTCAGGATCTTAGTTTATTAGTGTACAAAAATTCAAAAATTCAAAAAAAAATTAGAAAATGTCAAAAAGAACAAAAAATGCATATTTACTTTATTTAGTTTGTTTTAGGCCCTACTTAAATGTCCAATGATGAAAACTCAATATTTGACATGATCATGTAAATCCTATGACATATTTGGATGGTTTAGCCTAAGTCCCTTTGAAATTGTTTTTTGTGTAGATTGTGAACTTGTGATGAATTGAGCACATATGATCCTAGGCTAAAAAGAAAAATCCAACAAAATTATCCTAGTGAGAATTTTGGCCTATAGGGAAACATTAAAAATCCCTCTGCTTTCTTGAGTGAATTTACTCTTCCTATGCATCTCTAAATATTGTGATAGTTATTCAAAACCAATGTATATATATGTTTATGTTTATGGGAATAAAATGATATATAGGCATCTTTTAAGCCACTTTTATCCTCTCTTTACCTACCCTCCATTATCTCTGCTTGAAGCCAAAACATTAGCCTGATCCTTTATATTGTAAACTCCACAAAATTATCCATAGCCAAATTGAACCTGACCATTTGGGAATTGAGACTTAGAATGGTTCGAATAATGTATTGTGGAAAGAAAGTGCATATGTTTAGTTTTGGGTAAAGAAGAATTATGGGTTGGTATATATTTGCATCTTGTAACATATTTGTAAAAGGATTTTTTGCTCACATTATAAATGCACATTATTACATTATTTTATTGATTTTCGTCCAAAAAAAATCCGAAAAAAGAAAAGAAAAAGAAAAAAAGAGCTATTACATTATATTAAGTGCATGAGGCAATTATTCCTTCGTTTTCTAATTTTTTGCAAGATTTATATTTTGAGAGGTAGATTGGGATTGAAGGAAAGGTTGAAGTTCATCATGAGAAAGTAAGTTTGGAAAGTGCATTATTTTGGGAGATATAGTTTGGTTGAGTTGCGTTGAAGTTTAGCAGTCTTGATTCCCGAATTATAAAAGCACCACATAACCAAATAATTCCATACCGTTAATTCCTTACCAAGCCCCATTACAACACCGCCGAATGGAGTCTTCTTCAAAGTCTTCCATTGAGCGAAAGTTCTCCCGATTGTTCTTGTTGCATTTACATAATTGGTTGTGAAGTGGATTATTGTAAATTCCAATATTTATGAGTTTGTATATGGAATGGAGTTGAGAGTTGATCTTCATAGCCTAAACATATTGAGAGTTGAGTGTAAACACATTATCCTTGTGAGGTTGGACTTAAATTTGCCTATGCCTATGGATCGCTCATATAAGTGTGATGACGTTAAATTCGCTTGCTTTGCTTTGCTACCACTTGTGATGTTGCTTTTGATGAGGGCGCAGACTTCAAGGATGTGTTGTAGGTATTGATTATTGCTTGAGGACAAGCAAGTCTAAGTACAGGGTGTTTTGATGTACATATTTATAGTCATATTAATTGCATGTTTTGACTTAATATTCCATTTGATTCCTAAATTATAGATTGAGAATAATGCAAATTTGTGTAGAATGGGCTAACGTGCAAGAAATAGAGTCTGCACAAGTTTTGGTTTAAATGTATAGAAATTAGAGCGGAATCAGAGTCAAAACGAAAAGCCAAGTGAAGCAGAAAAGTGGTCGATATCGACCAGACATGTCGAGATCGACAAGACATATCGACGTAGACACTGAGCGTCGAGGCAAGACAACACAACCTACTAGAGAGCACTCGACATGACATTAGATCAAGTGAGGAACTCAACATTTCGACACCTATCCGAGCTCGAGTGACGTCAAGACACATAGAGAAAAAATGAAGCAGCCGATATCGAGTGATGTACTCGATATCGAGTACAAGATTTACACGGGTTGGACGCTGTATTGGCAATCCGATTTGAAGATCTACTTCGGAGGCCATTGTTTTATCTTATATTTGTAGATAGATTATATCCTCGGGAACTTTCCTTTTTACCCTAGGATATTTGTTATTTACCTTAATAATGTTTCATCCTATCTATGATGTGATAGAATTTAGAATAGGAGTTTTAGTAGGATTAGGACTACTTTCCTTAGCTAGCAAGGATTAGTAGACTATAAATAAAGGCCTAGGGGCTGGTTTTTATTCCATTCCACAACACAACAATCACAAACAATAGAGTTAGAGAGTCGGAAAAGCTTTAGGGTTTGGCGTTTGCGAAAGCCGATATTAAGTTGTAAAGTTTCGAACTTCAGGTTAATGCAAGTTTCTTTATTTCAAAGAAAGATGTTTGATTCGATGAAGAGCGAGTAGTTCCCCAAGCTCTTAGGGTCGGGGTGAGCCTGACGTTAGCCATGAATGCTTGAGGTAAGTACTTGATGTTGATATCGTGGCGTCTTGATCATCTCATACAATTTTTTTTAGTCCTCATCGCAAGAAAAAGGGATTCATGTTAACAACCTAGGTTATAAACATAGATGTGCATGTTTTTAGTCATATTTTTCCATATGTTTTAGCATTGTTTTGAGTCCTTTTCATGAGTTTTGCATTGGGTTTAGTGTCTTTTGCATAAGTTTTCATATTTCATAAGACATAAATGTCTTTACTAGTTTTAATATTTCATAAGAAATAGATGTCTTCACTATTTTCCGTAAGGAGTGCATAGGAAAATGAACGGAAGCAATCAGAGTTCAAACAAAGGAGATATGGGCATTTTACTGAGTTGTACCGACCACGTACCGACCCCATATGGGTCGGTACCGAGTCCTGATCTGACAGAGTGAGATAAATTGAGCAACAGTACCTATACTGACCCTAAAGGGGGTCGGTACCGAGAGGCCCCGTGTCGGTATCGAGAGTGCGTCGTGTCTGCCCAGTGAAATTAGTGCTCAAGGACAAGAAACGGGTAATATTCAAAGTTGAGCTTGAGAGCCCGAAGGAGGAGGTTCAACCACTATGGACCTTACATGTTCCACCTAAGGTCTTCCCGCGGAAGAAGTCGGTGTAGCGACTTTAAACTCTAGAGCATGTATATAGACTTCCTTTTTGGATAGTTTGGTTTTTCGGATTTTTACTTTACGGTTTTGGATATTTGGTTTTTGTTTTGAACATTGTTTTGGACTTATTTTTGTTTTATTTATGTTTGGTTGCTGATGAAACGTAGGTGCAAAGGACAACAACGATGGAACCAAGCACGGAGTACTGTAGAGTCACTCAACATCTACTTAACCCAGTCGACGTCGAGTGAAACACATCGAGCCATACACACTCTCGCACTCGACTGCCCTTGGAGGAGAAACTGTAGTCGATATCGACTAAACATCACCTGACATTGACTCCTGGCAGCCGTTTACCGCACCTATTTCAAGATTATGAGCTCATGTCTGGTAAGTTTCTTCTTTTACCCGTCTTTTTATACAGTGAGGACACTAAATGCTTAAGTATGGTGTGGGCGAAAGGCTTACTTTATGATCTGCTCCAGACATGGTACTTTGGATATATGTTTAGTTTATCTATATGCTTCATGTTTTCATCCAAAGATTATTTTATCACCCCATTAAAAAAAAATTTAGTGTCATGGAAGTTGTAACAAGACTCGACGATGAAAAAATAGATTCATTAGAGATATTGCATGAAATTGCCTAGTAAAGGGAAGTCTCAACAAAGTGCATTATTTTCTAGAAAACCATGAAAGGAGGTAAATTTGAAGTTGCTTTTGATATATGCATGATAAGATAATGGATGATGTACATATTTAGTGTCCTTTTTATTGCATCTTTTGACTTCATATTTCGTTCAATTTCCAGAGAAAAGTTTGAAAAACAGTGCAAATTCGTGTAGAATGAGCTAACGTGCAAGGAATAGAGTCTGCACAAGTTTTGGTCCAAATATGTAGGAATTGGAGTGAAATCGAAGTCAAAATAAAGAAGCCAGGAGAAGATGAAAAGAGGTCAAAATCGAGTAGACTCGTCGATATCGACTGAAGACCTCGACATAGACTCTGAGTATCGAGACAAAACAAGAAGACCAGCAAAGGAGATTACTCGATATCGAGTGAGAGATGTCGATATCGACTAAGCTCTAGAGATCGAGTGGAACTGAGCTCGTCGAGCAGAAACGAAGAGGTCGATATCGACCTGACTAGTCGATATCAACTGAATTTCAACACGGATTGGACGCGCTTTTCAAGATGCAAATTGCAAGTCTATCAACTAAAGCCACGATTTATCTCCTATTTTAGATAAGATTATGTCTTAAGGGTGATTTCCTTTTTACCCTAAGATCTTTATTAGTTATTTCAGATAATTACCTAAATAAAAGATTTATCCTACTTGTTTAGAAGATAGGATCTACTTTCCTTCGATAGTGAGGATTATTAGCCTATAAATAAAGCCCTAGGGGACTGGTTTTCATTCATTCAATCACAGAGATCATATCTCACAATAGCAATAGAGTTAGAGAGAAGTTTTTGGGTTTGGCGTTTGCGAGAGCCGGCGTTGAGTTGTAAAGCTTCGAAGGTTTAAGTTTAATGCAAGTTTTCTTCTTTCAATCAATGATGTTTGTTGCGATAAGGAGCGAGTAGTCGTCCCACTTCTAGGGTCGGGGTGAGCTCGATGGTAGCCATGTAAGTACGCTTATTCTATACTTGATTATGCGATCTCTTCTTCTACGCCGTGCTCAATCCTTTATGCGAGATTAGAATCATTCCTTATTTACCTTATATGAAGCGAAAGTGGATTATACATGTGAATTTGGATAGTAATTAGGTTTTGCCTGCGAAAGTTGACATAAACCCTAAATATGAAGAGGTAGAAACAATTAGGTTTTTATATGAAAGCCTCTATATTCCTAATTGTTGTTGAGAAAAGCTTAATCCTTTATGTGAATTGAGAATAATACATGCATGGTTACCGTCGTGGTGAATCCCTATCCTAGAAGCCCTTTTAGTTTATCAAGAAAAACCCTAAAATATGTTGCCTTTATTTATGTTTTTCTTATTTTCTTTAAATTTATGCAATCGACATCGTCTAAGGAGCCACTCGATATCGACCACTTCTGTTGATATCAACCACCCTACATCATGCGATTCTTCGTCGACAGTCTTCTGAGTCGACAGGAACTACTGATCCAGTCGATTTCGACCATTCCAGTCGATATCGAGTTCTTCTGTTGTTTTCTCTTCTTCGCAGGTTTCTCTCCAGATCGACGTCACTACTAGGAATCGACTGCCACTGTTGATATTGACCTCCCAACTCGATATCAAGGCTTCTGGTCGACTTGCGCAGAGTTCGCAGAGACTATCCAGGCACCGCTAACCCGCCTCCTCATGGATCGATCCTGATTCCCTTCCACTACAACGGGAGGAACTCTTGTAATTTATTTGCGTGTACTAGGACTCGGTTTGATATCTATCTATATTTATTAGACTCGATTTACTCCTACATCAAATGCTGGCGCCGTTGCAGGGGAGGCTATCAATCACGCCCTGTTTAGTCTATCTCACCTCTCTTCCTAGTGTTTTCTTGAAGGTGTATGTGACGCGCTGATCGCCCACCTGAGTTCACAGCCTTAGACGATCCAGAACGATTCCTTCTCTATAAGAACGTGCAAAGAGGATCATGGCCAACGAAGAAACAATGCAACAAGAGCTTGAAAGGCTCCGCAAGCAAGTGGAGGGTTTCAAAACCGAGCGCTCTCAGCATACCCAGGCACAGCAAAGATTTGCCGCTCGTTACGAACAAGAAGCCCGAGTTCGCCAGGAAGCACAACAGCTACTTCGCCAGATCCCCCAGAATGTTAAGGAATATATCCACCCCACGGTAGCGGTGCCTGAGTCTCCTATTATTCTCCCTAACATTGCTTTTGAAATTAAAACTACTTTTATTGCGAAGATTAGGAGACATGCCTTTGAGGGAAAGGGCTCTGAATGCCCTATGATGCACATTACTACATATATTGATCATTGCAACACCATTGCTGACGGTGACATTCTTTAATATGTCCGCCTAAAAGCTTTTCGTTGGTCTCTTGCAGGAAAAGGCGCTACATTGGCCGGAAAGCTTGTCGCCATGATCTATCTGCACATGGGCTGAACTTAAGGACATCTTCCTCAACAAGTTCTTTCCACCATCAAAGATGGCACAGATCCGCCAAAAGATCATGTCCTACAAGCAGAGACCGAGGGAGACGCTAGCACAAGTTTGGGAGCGCTACAAGGATTTGCTGAGGTCTTGCCCTAATCATGGGCAACCGCCATATGTTATCCAGGAGATCATCTTCAATGCCCTGGATGTGCTGACATACGAGCGGATCAACACCTACACCACCTATCGTTACCTAGAGCTTACCCCTACTCAAGCATGGGATACGATTGAAAGGCTAGTAGAGTTCCACAACACCCATGGGACTCCTGTGGCACCTGATGCTAGGCCGCCCCCATCCATGCCACTATTTGAGCCTTCTAAGGAGGTGGATCCGGAGGTGAAGGACCAATTCATGAAAGACCAGGTAAGGCGACTTCAAAAACAAGTTAGGTTTCTATCTAACAACCAAGCTTGTTTAGAATGTGGGTCACAGAAACACAACACGATGGCTTGTCCTCACACGGAGCAAGTTCAATTGGCGGAGACCCACGACGAAGTCAAGTATGCACGGGGGCCCAACTATGGAGGCAACCAAGGGAATTGGGATATCAACAACCCCATTACTAACAACATCAGCAACCCCCGCCATATAGAGCACATGGCCATCCTAACAAAGAAAGGAGGGATGATCTACAACTCATCCTAGACAAGATGAGGCGGAACCAAGCGGACACAAAGCAATCCAACAATGCCATCCAAACATCATTACATGTCATTAACTCCAGGCTTGGCGAAATTGATACATGGGGGAAAGGCGTTGAGACCCAACTGGGTCAATTGGCGGCATCTATTCAACGACAACCCAGAGGGCTCCCTGGCCAACCACAGGCCAATCCAAAGGGGCAGCCATCGGGCCACATCGCCGCCATTCGTCTAAGGATGGCAAGGAGATACCTATCAACGTCGGAAAAGCAGAGAAAATCCCTAGAAAGCCAGTCGATATCGATTGGTCAATATTGAATGACCCACTCGATATCGACCCATCTGTCGACGTCGATCCTGTCCAGACGCCCCCGAGGTCAACAAATGCAGTTGATATCGATACCCCCCAGTCGATATCGACCACTCATCAGCACCACCTCGGGCCATTCCCGCTCCACTAAAGAAGAAGCCATTGCCCTATCCCTCCAAATCATCAAAGGATCCAGCGGACGTAAAATTTCAACGCTTTGTGAAGGTTCTCCAAGGCCTTAATGTTTCAATTCCATTCATGGAGGCCCTTCATGAGATGTCATCATACGTCCGCTTCCTTAAGGATATCTTGAGCAAGAAGTGATCAATGGCTGAGATCGTAGAGGAGTGCAGTAAGGTGGACTAACCAAAGAAGAGAAGTGATCCTGGTAGATTCGCCATCACCATTGGGCTTGGCCAACATCGCTACAAGGCTTTGTGCGACCTAGGGGCTAGCGTGAGTCTCATGCCTTTGTCCATCTGGTCAAAGGTCAATATTGGAGCCTTGGAGCCGGTAGATATGAAGTTATACATGGCCGATAACTATTTTGTAAGTCCCACAGGCATCATCGATGACGTCCCAGTCAAAGTGGGTAAGTTCTTAGGGAGGCACGCCAATATCAGCGTGCGGAAGGGACTATTGTCATTCACTATTGGCAATCAGGTCATCGAATTCTCCTTCAACCCTACAATTAAAGAGGTGAATCAAATGGAGGTCAAGGCGATGCAGGCAATAAGGAGAATAATCCCTTGCGATGAACCAACGGAGAGAGCCTTGACCGACGAGGAGCTAGAGGAGAGGGCCATGGAGGTCCAAATGGAGGAGCTTTTAGAGATTTGGCACCTAGCCGACGATGGAGAAGAGCCTGATAGAGCAGTCAAAATCGAGATAACCTAGTCGATATCGAGTAAATTGGAGCCAAATCGAGTGCGAGAAGCTAAGTATGGGGTCGACACAGCACCCAAAATCAACAAGGATCAGTCGATATCGACTGGGCCCACTCGAGATTGACTCCCCCTACTCGACCAGCCTCCATCGACTGAGAAGACAAAAGTCGATATCGACCCCGCTACTCGATATCGAGTGATCCCAGAGACCAAAACAGACTCGAAGGTAAGTCCAAGTAAGAATCCTCCACCCTTATAGATAAATTCTAATATCCCTTTAAAGCGAGTATCCTTGTTTGTATGCCTAACTAACATGATAGGTAAGCCAATAAGAGAATACAAGGCAGGCAAAAAGGTACTAATTGAGCAATGCAATACACTGGGATGCAAAAGAAAGGATGGAAGGAAGGGGTCAATCATGACGATCCATAAAGTCTATCCAGGAAGGTTGGAGCTCAAGGACAAAAAAGGGACGGTGTTCTAAGTAGAGCTCGAAAGCCCTGAAAAGGACATGAGAGCGATTTGGTCCCTATATGTGCCACCTTGGATAGAAACACGGAAGAAGTCGGCCTAGCGACTATAAAGTTTAGAGTTTTTACATAAAACTTTTAAATTTCCGCATAGATAGTTTTTAGGTTTCAAATTTTGGATTTTGAGACTTTGATATACTGTGGTTTTATCTATTATGCACTAACGATTTCAGGTTTCAACAAAAAGGAACAACGAAGAAGAAAAGAAGCTTCTGCAGAGGCAGTTGAAATCGACCAAACCAGTCCAAATCGACCAAACAAATCGAAATCGACCACCTAGGGTCGAGCCATCTCCTGGAGTCGACATCGATAACTCAGCAGACTAAAGGAGCACTTGATATCGACCTACGTAGTCGATATCGACGAAGTTCTAGCGGCCCTCAACTTCACCTTCTTCCTTGACTTCGATAGATGCAGTCGACATCGACCACTTTACTCGACATCGACTATTGGCATCGACTGACCTGAAATCGACCTGAATCCACAGGTTGCTCTGTAAGTTTCTCTCAACCCTGTTCTTCTTTTAATACAGTGAGGACACTGTATATTTTAAGTATGGGGTGGGGTAGAAACATGTCTTATGGTCACAACTTGGCTTTCATTTGTTTTGCATTGCATTCATGTTTAAGTTTTTCTTAGTCTTTATTTTCATAAAATATACAAAAATACAAAAAAATCAGAAAATGTCAAAAATACAAAAAATACATGTTTACCTTTTTAGTTTGTTTTTAAACCATACTTAGACGTCCTATGATGAGAACTCAATAACTGACTTGATCATGTAAATCCTATTGCATATTTGGATGGTTTAGCCTAAGTCCTTAAAATTGTTTTTACGTAGATTGTGAACTTGTGATGAAATTGAGCACATATGATCCTAGGCTAAAAAGCAACTCCAAAAAAAAATTGTCCTAGTGAGAATTTCGGCCTATATAGAGAACATTAAAAATCCCTCTCCTTTCTTGAGTGTATTTACTCTTCCTATGCATCTCTAAATGTTGTGATAGTTATTCAAAGCCAATACATATATATGTTTATGTTTATGAGAATTAAATGATGGAGGCATCTTTTAAGCCATTTTTATCTTCTCCTTACCTACCCTGCATTATCTCTGCTTGAAGCCAGAATATTAGCCTGAGCCTTATATTGCAAACTCCATAAAATTATCCCTAGCCGAATTGAGCCTGACCCCCATTCGGGAATTGAGACTTAGATTGGTTAGATTAATGCCTTGTGGAAAGAAGTGCATATATTTAGTTTTGAGCAAAGCAAATTTATGGGATGGTACATATTTGCATCTTGTCACACATTGTAAAAGGATTTTTGGCTCCCCATATAAATGCACATTCTTATTTTCGTAGAAAAAAAAATCCGAAAAAAATAAAAAGAATATATATTATTATAGTGCATGAGCCAATTATTTCTTAAGTTCTTTTATCTTATACAAGATTTATATTTTTGAGAGCATATTAGGGTTTGAAGAAGGTTGATGAGCATTATGGAAAATAAGTTTGGAAAGTACATCATTGTTGAGATATGGGTTGGATATAATAGTGATAAAGTTTAGGAGTCTTGATTGCCGAATTTTATAAGAACCACATAGCCAAATAATTCCATACCCTTTATTTCATACCAAGTCCCATTACAACCCCACGGAATTGAGTCTTCTTTGAAGTCTTCCATTGAGTGAAAGTCCTCCTGATGGAACTTATTGCATCTACATAATTGGTTGTAAAGTGGATTATTATAAATTGCAATGTTTATGAGATTTTATATGGAATTGAGTTGAGAGTTGATCTTCAGAGCCTAAACACATGAGAGTTGAGTGCAAACACATTATCTCTGTAAGGTTGGATTAAAAATTGCATATGCCTATGGATCGCTCATATATATGTGTGATGACGTTAAATTCACTTGCTTTGCTTTGCTACCACTTATGATGTTGCTTTTGACAAGGGTGAAGACTTGAACGATGTGTTGTAGCTGTTGGTTATTGCTTGGTGAGGAAGCGTAGGTGCAAAAGACAACTACGATGGAACCAAGGACGGAGAACTGCGGAGTCACTCGACATCGACTGAACCCTGTCGAATGAAACCCATTGAGCCATATACACTCTCGCACTCGACTGCCCTTGGAGGAGAAACTGCAATCGATATCGACTGAATATCACTCGACATTGACTCCTAGAAGCAGTTTACAGCACCTATTTCAAGATTATGAGCTCATTTCTAGTATGTTTCTTCTTTTCCCCTTGTTTTTATACATTGAGGACATTGTAATGTTTATGTATGGGGTGGGGGAAAGGCTTACTTTATGATTTTCTCCATACATGGTACTTTGGATATATGTTTAGTTTATCTATATGCTTCATGTTTTCATCCAAATATTATTTTATCACCCCATTAAAAAATTTTCTAGTGTCATGGAAGTTGTAACAAGACTCGACGATGAAAAAATAGATTCATTAGAGATATTGCATGAAATTACCTAGCAAAGGGAAGTCTCAACAAAGTGCATTATTTTCTAGAAAACCATAAAATGAGGTAAATTTGAAGTTGCTTTTGATATATGCATGATAAGATAATGGATGATGTACATATTTAGTGTCCTCTTTATTGCATCTTTTGACTTCATATTTCATTCAATTTCAAAAGAAAAGGTTGAAAAATAGTGCGAATTCGTGTAGAATGAGCTAACGTGAAAGAAATAGAGTCTGCACAAGTTTTGGTCCAAATATGTAGGAATCGGAGCGAAATCGGAGTCAAAATGAAGAAGCCACGAGAAATGAAAAGAGGTGAAATCGACTAGACTGGTCGATATCGACTGAAGACCTCAACATATACTCTGAGTGTCAAGACAGACCAAGAAGACCAGCAAAGGAGATTACTCGATATCGTGTGAGAGATGTCGATATCAACTAAACCCTAGAGATCGAGTGGGACTGAGCTCGTCGAGGAGAAACAAAGAGGTCCATTTCGACCTGACTGGTCGATATCGACTGAATTTCAACATGAATTGGACGCGCTTTTCGAGATGCAGATTGCAAGTCTATCAACTAAAGCCATGATTTATATCCTATTTTAGATAAGATTATGCTTAAAGGGTGATTTCCTTTTTACCCTTTGATCTTTATTATTTATTTTAGATAATTACCTAAATAAAAGATATATCCTACTTGTTTGGATAACGTTTAGATAGAATGTAGGATCTACTTTCCTTGGATACCAAGGATTAGTAGCCTATAAATAAAGCCCTAGGGGGCTGGTTTTCATTTATTCAATCACAGAGATCATATCTCACAATAGCAATAGAGTTAGAGAGAAGTTTTAGGGTTTGGCGTTTGCGAGAGCCGGCATTGAGTTGTAAAGCTTCGAAGGTTTAAGTTTAATGCAAGTTTTCTTCTTTCAATCAATGATGTTTGTTGCGATGAAGAGCGAGTAGTTGTCCCACTTCTAGGGTCGGGGTGAGCTCGATGGTAGCCATGTAAGTACACTTATTCTTATTCTTGATTATGCGATCTCTACTTCTACGTCGCGCTCAATCCTTTATGTGAGTTTATGATCATTCCTTATTTACCTTATATGAAGCGAAAGTGGATTATACATGTGAATTTGGAGAGTAATTAGGTTTTGCCTGCAAAAGTTGACATAAACCCTACTTATGAAAAGGTAGAAACAATTAGGTTTTTATGTGAAAGCCTCTATATTCCTAATTGGTGTTGAGAAAAGCTTAATCCTTTATGTGAATTGAGTATGATACATGCATGGTTACCGTCGTGGTGAATCCCTATCCTAGAAGCCCTTTTAGTTTATCGAGAAAAACCCTAAAATTTGCTGCCTTTATTTCTGTTTTCCTTATTTTCTTTAAACTTCTGCAATCGACATCGTCTGAGGAGCCACTCGATATCGACCACTTTAGTGGATATCGACCACCCTTTATCGAGCGATTCTTCGTTGATAGTCTTCTGAGTCGACAAGAACTACTGATCCACTCGATTTCGACCATTCCAGTCGATATTGAGTTCTTCTGTTGTTTTCTCTTCTTCACAGGTTTCTCTCCAGATCGACTTCACCACTAGGAATCGATTGCCCCTGTCGATATCGACCTCCCAACTCGATATCGAGGATTTTGGTCGACTTGTGCAGAGTTCGCAGAGACTATCCAGGCACCGCTGACCGGCCTCCTCGTGGATCGATTCTGATTCCCTTCCACTACAACGGGAGGAAGTCTTGTAATTTATTTGCGTGGACTAGAACTCGATTTGACATCTATCTATATTTAATAGACTCGATTTCCTCCTACATCAATGGAGGACTTTAATTTTCCATTTAAGCCTATATATCTTACACCATAGCCGTTTACCTATACTTATTCACATCACACAAATCCATATTATGAGCCTTACATTACATTATTGCTCCACAAGTTATACATATTGCCTTTTCTTATACCCTTATACCTTATTCGGGGGATTATGTTGAGAATGGAAGTTATTTCTAGATATGTTATATCGTTTTTGTGTTGTTATTGTTATTTGGAGTTTTATGAAAGGATGATTGAAATTGATGGAAAATTTAATTAGTGAAAGAAAATCTGATCTCCTAAGAGTTTAGGATGATCGACCCTGCTTGCGTGAGATGTTAATTCCGCAAGATTGGACACCAAGGTGAGGAGTCCGAAGCCCTAAGTATCCGGGGCCATTCATGACACCCATGTTTGCGACTCGCGAGAAGGCAGCGTTAAGGTTAGAGAGGTAAAAGCAAATAAGTGAACAAAGCAAAGAGAGAATTATGAGAGGATGAGGGATGTGGAAATATCATATGAAGATGGGAGAAAGTGCATCAAAGTAAGAAAGAATGTGTGAAAGTTTCTCCCCGGATTTAGTACCGCATTGCCAAATATAGCCTACCACTATACCTTTTACCTTTTCTTCACCATAAGCATAAAAATCCTCTTGATTATTAATGCTTTGTCACATGATATTGTTTTTGCATAACCCTCCTTTTGTGTGAGATGTTGCTTTTGTTCACATGCATGGATTTGTTGGCATTAGTACCTTTGCGAGGATGGCAATTGAATGTTAGAGGTTATATAAGAATAGATCTATGATGTTGAGAGTTTGGTTATTTCGCCTATGTGACCTTTAAAAGTATTGCTTGGGGACAAGCAAGCTTAAGTTTGGTGTGTTGATGTGCGCCTATTTTTCCATGTTTTGCCTTTACTTTTATACCAATTCTTATGCATATTTTATACTTTAGGGTTGGGAAAGTAGAGAATTTATGTAGTTTGTTCATATTTGCAAGATATAGAGGTCTACACAAGTTTTTGCTTAATTTCACATGACTTGGAACAGTTTCGGAGCAATCCGGAGAAGCACTCGAGACCGAGTAGAGTCACTCGAGATCGACTAAAGAAAGACAAAATCTGGCTAAGTGTTGGACGAAGAAGCTACTGAAATCCACACGACGTCTACTGGAGATGACTCGACATAGAGTGAACATGAGCCACACTTAGAGCCAAGGAGACAAGAGAAACGAATCTTTTATAATATTTTTGGAACATCTATCCTTATGGGTTATTTCCTATTTACCCTAAGGATTTTCATTAGTTTATATTATTTTATTTAGAAATTTTTATCTTTAGAATTAGATAGAGATCTCTTTCGTTGGCTAGCAAGGATTAATCTATTATAAATTAAGGCATTATGCCTAGTTTTTAATCATTCGACAATAGAAGAACAATTCAGTAGAGTAGAGAGAGAACAACCGAGAGGAGGAAGAGAGATTGGAGCCCTTGCGGTTGTACTTTCGTTGTTATGTCAATATAAGTTATTTTTCATTTCTATGGCTATGTCTACCACAATGATGCGTGAGTAGTCATCCCACTTCTAGGGTCGGGGTGAGCCCGACGATAGCCATGTAAGTATGTTCGAATATATGATTTTTGTATGAATTTATTACATTTATCATGTGCTTAATCCGCTGCGAAAGTAGTGGACAATAATTCCATGTTTATAATATTTGAGCGAGAATGAATATATTATGAATTTGGATGGTAATTAGGTTTTGCTTGCGAAAGTTGGTTAGCCCTAATCATGAAAAGGATAGAAACAATTAGAATTTTATGTGAAAGCCTCTATATTCCTATTTGTTGATAACGATAGTTGTATTTGATGATAAAAACATAATCTTTGATGATTCTTGTATGTTGTTTGCATGGCTATTGCCGTGGTAATTCCCTTACCTTGGATGCTTTTATTATATTGTTTAAACTCCAAATTAATGTATTCAAAACTGAGTTATTTATGCTCGCTATTTTCTATTCATTCTTACATTCTTCGGTCGTTCTTTGCTGACGTTTACGTTTCTGTTTTCTACAATTTGACTCGAGATCGACTGAATTCAGTCGATATCGAGTGGATTGACTCGACGTTGAGTGCCCCATAGTCGATGTCGATTGCTTGTCTGTGTTTTTACAGGTTGCACTAGAGATCCACTGCCACATAGTCGACATCAACCAGATCTCAGTTGACGTTGACGGACTACTAGTCGATACATAGAGTTGTTTTCAAGACTAATTAGGCGAGTGCTAACATGCCTCCTAATGAATCGATCCTGACCCTTCCACTACATCGGGAGGAAGTATTGTAATTTTTTTGCGTATACTTGATTTCCTCCTACATCATTATGATTACATGGGTTTGGGACCCCTGAATGAGAAAATTGTGATTGTACACCATGCAGGCCATTCTTAACTTCACCCTAAGGGGATAATTTATGATGTGTTGATCATGGTAGGTGACCTAATTTTACCTGCAGACTTTTATATCATTGATACAGGACATGGTACACATGAGACACCTATCATATTGGGCAAACCTTTCATTCAAACTGTAAATAAAAAGATTGACTATTTTGCAGGGTCTCTATCTATGGAGTGTGATGGTAGAAGGATTGAGTATTTAATCCCTGGTGCTACAAAACACCCCCCCCCCCCGATGAGGATTTTGTGAATTTTGTTGACTCCGTAGAATTTTTCACTGAGGATATCATGAACATCAATCGTACTGACGCTTTGTAGGTTGTTCTAGAGGCCCTTTTGGGTGAATTATCTCTTGATTATTCTTTTCCTAACAATCTATAGGAATTATCATTGGCCATGGATGCCAAATCAAGAAGCTGGCCCCCTTTCCATGCGCTAGAACCATTGAATCTTACTTACGAAAAATTACTTCCTTATGTGATACAGGCACCTAAAGTTGAGTTGAAACCTCTCCCTGATCATCTTAAGTATGCCTTTTTGGAAGAGGGAAACACACTTCCTGTGATAATATCTAATAACCTTACTCAGGATCAAGAACAAAGGCTAGTAGATGTTCTTAAGGAACACAAGACTGCGCTGGGATGGACCATTGCTGACATTAAATAAATGAGTCCAACACTCTGTATGCATCGCATATTGGTGGAGGATGATGCAAAGCCATTAAGACAACATCAGAGATGACTAAATCCACCAATAATGGAAGTAGTCAAGAAGGAAGTTTTGAAGCTTCTTCAAGTAGGTATGATTTATCCTATTTCTGACAGTCAATGGGTTAGTCCTACGCAGGTAGTTCCTAAAAAAGGAGGAATCAAAGTCTCTAAAAATCAAGATGGAGAGATGGTACTTATGAGGATACAGACAGGTTGGAGAGTTTGCATTGACTATCGCAAACTTATGCCGCAACACGTAAGGACCACTTTCCTTTACCTTTCATTGATCAGATGCTTGAGCGCCTAGTAGGGCGTTCTTTCTATTGTTTTCTAGATGGCTATTTAGGATATTTTTAGATCCCTATTACACCTGAAGACCAGGAGAAGACCACTTTCACATGTCTTTTTGGTACTTTTTCTTATAGCAAAATGCCTTTTGGATTATTTAATGCATCTGGCACCTTCCAAAGATGCATGATGAGTATCTTCTATGAGTATATTGAGCATTTCTTTGAAGTCTTTATGGATGATTTTACTTTGCATGGAAATGATTTTGACTCTTGTTCACACCATTTGTCCTTAGTTCGAAAAAGTTGGGTTGAGACTAACATGGTTCTTAACTCTGAAAAATGCAATTTTATGGTTGAGTAGGGAATTTTCCTTGGTCACATTGTGTCCAAGAAGGGAATTGAGGTGGATAAAGCAAAGATTGATCTCATTCAGTCTCTACCTTATCCCACTAATGTGCGTGAAATTCTTTCCTTTTTAGGCCATGTCGGTTTCTACCATAGGTTTATAAAGGATTTTTCTAAGATGACCTCACCCCTATGTGAACTTATCAAAAAGGACGCTTCCTTTGTGTTTGATGAGAGTTGCAAGAAAGCTTTTCGTGAGTTGAGAGCTCATTTGACATCAGCGCCTATTATTCAAGCTCCAATTTGGATTCTACCTTTTGAGTTGATGTGTGATGCTAGTGATTATGTTGTTGGGGTAGTTTTGGGACAAAAAGTTGACAAGGATTCTCATGTGATCTATTATCCTTCTATGATGTCAAATTCGGCTCAAAGGAATTACACTACTATAGAGAAGGAAATGCTAGTCGTAGTGTTTGCTCTTCAGAAATTATGTCCCTACTTATTAGGTGCATGCAAAAGTGGTGGTTTATAGTGATCATGCAGCACTCCGCTACTTGATGACAAAGAAGGATGTAAAGCCCAGGTTAGTCAGATGGATTCTACTCCTGTCAGAGTCCAATTTGGAAATAAGAGACAAGAAAGGGGCACAGAAGTTGGTAGCAGACCATCTAAGTAGGATATTCAGAACTGATGGTGAGGGAGAGAAACCATGAAGATTAGGGAAATTCCCTAATGAGGGGTTATGTAAGTTGTCATTGGAAGCTGAAGACGACGGACCGGAGCCCGCCGCTCTACCCGACACCTGCCTCTATGTCGATTTGGAGAACTTGGAGGATTTCGCGGAGATGGATGATGAATCTCCTTCATCACTTATGAGTGTGAAGACAAAGCAGCCCTGGTTTGCGGATGTTGTCAACTACTTGGTTTCTGGAATCTTCCTATTGAATTGCCCAAAGGCTAAGAAGGATAAAATTCGACATGATGCTTGCCTCTTTGTTTGGGATGATCCTTTCTTGTGGAAGCATTGCTCCGATCAAATCATCCGTCGATGTCTTTCTGATAATGTGGTAACTTCTGTTTGAGCTTTTGCCAGTCTCACCCAACCCGAGGCACTTTGGACCTCAATGGACTGCCAGGAAAGTCCTTGATGCAGGTTTTTGGTGGCCCACATCTTTCGCGATGCTCACAACCTTTTGCAAGAATTATGATCTATGTTAGTGTAAAAGAAACATTTCGGGCAAGAATGAGATGCCTTTGTCTCAAGTTATTGTTTGTGAGATTTCATATGTCTCGGGTATTGATTTCATGGGTCCCTTTCCTAGTTCTTGCGAGAATGTCTATATATTGCTTGAAGTTGATTATGTCTCCTAGTGGGTTGATGACGCCCGTGTAGTTGCTGCATTCTTAAAGAGCGTTTTTGCTAGATTTAGGGTACCTAGAGCCGTAACCAGTGACAGGGGGAACTCACTTTTGCATTACGATTATGAGTGCTTTATCGAGGAAGTACAATGTGACTCAGAAGATTTCGACTGCCTACCACCCACACACCAACGGACATGCTGAACTCTCTAATCAAGAGGTGAAAAGGATTCTTGAGAAGACTTTCGCTCCTAATTGCGAGGATTAGATTCTCCAATTGGAAGATGCTTTGTGGGCATATCGTACGGCTTACGATACACCCATTGGGATGTCTCCCTTTCGCTTGATTTATGGAAAACCATGCCACCTGCCAGTTGAGCTCGAACACAAAGCCTACCAGGTTATCAAACAAGCAAATATGGATGCTTTTGAAGCAGGGGAATTCAGGAAGCTTCAAGTTCAAGAGTTATAGGAGATCCACTAGTATGCCTATGGAAATGCTATTATTTACAAGGATAAAATAAAAGCTTGGCATGATAACCATATTTTGTGAAGTGAATTTCACCCAAGAGATAAGGTTCTATTGTATATCTCAAGAATCAAGTTCCATCCAGGGAAGCTTCGATCTAGATGGACATGCCCCTACTCTATCATTCATATCTATCCTCATGGGGCAATAGACCTTCAGAACCCGAACGATGGTAATGTTTTCAAGGTGAATGGCCAAAGACTAAAGATATATAATGAGGACATCGCCGGATAAATCATGGATGTTTGGCAATTGGAGAACCTCCATGAGGAGTGATAGATGATTCATTACATCTAGCCAAGGACGTAAAATGAAGGTGATGCTCGGGAGGCAACCCGAGGTATGTTTTCAATTTCTTTTCATTTCAGTCTTTACTTTTGTTATTTCATAATTTGAGTGAGTTCCATAAGTTCAATTCGGATATATCTTGTTAGAAGCTAACGTACAGGATTTCGGTTGAGAAAAATGGGGATTCAAGGATTGACCAGATCGGCGTCAGCTAGTAGAATAGCAGCGCCCGCCGCTCGACTTGTTCACAAAAGAACCGGGTCGCCGGTTTGTTTGGAGACGGGGCCCACCTTTTATTTTAAAACCCTATATCTTTTTCTCTTTCTGTTTCCTTCCCTAACCTCCAAACCCTCAACCTCCATATCGTCTATACCTCACAGCTTCATTCTTCACCACCAAATCATCACATTCCCGTCCGGCTGTCGCTCCGATCGTCATTTCGACCATATATTCGGAATCTCCATCCTCCGATCTACTAGAATCCACATTCCTTTTCAAGTTCCCATCACTTTAAAAAATCACCTCTTTCTCTTATCACCACCACCGGTCATTTTGAATCCGTATTAGGAGTGCCAAGGCTTAAGGGAGCATTTTTTGTGAAGAAGGGAGGCAAGGAGGGCTGATTCTGACATCAAACAAGCAATGTCGGGTACCAAACCATCGCCTCCCCATCGACTGTGTAGACCGGTGCCTACTGTTACCCACCAGGCGCTCGCCGCTCCTCTAGTTTGTGGTTTTCGGCTGATTTTTTTTAAGTTTGATCCTTTTCTTCATCAATTTTCAAGAATGACTCGCGTTCCAAACATGATTTCACCTATTAACTTGACAGATGAGGAGAGAGCTTGATGGGATGGCCTAGAACCCTGAAAATATTCAACCACGAAATTTTTCGATCATTCGGCGTTAGACCAATTAGGGCTTTTGGACCCTTCCACCGGTCTTTTGGAAAAAAGGCAGTCTTGGTCATTTTATAGTGATGCATGGTTTGACTTACCCAGATTTGATTTAGGAGTTTCTAATGACATTGGATATTCGTGAGGATGATACTATTGAGTTTTCTTTGAGGGTAGGAGATTTGAGATTATGAAATCTCGATTGAGGCATTATCTTGGGGTCCAAGGACCCGCTATAGCTGATTGGAGGAGGAACCTCCAGAGACCGAGGCCCGCTGACACCTGGGCTACAGCTACTAGAACGCAGTGGCAACTTGGAAGGGGTAACTACAACTACTCCATCACTCACCCCGCCCTGCGTCTTTGCCTTAAGGTGTTGAACAACACCTTTTTCAGGTTGAATGGCCTGAACAAGGTCTCCTAGAGGTGCTGGGCTGCATTGTATTATCTGACGCTAGAGGCTGAGGTTACACCTGATTAGTTTCAACTGTTTTTTGGATGATTGTGCTGAGATGATGATTGGAGAGCCTCAAAAGAAGGCATGCCCACTATTGGTTTCAAGGGTCTCATCACCCTCATTGCATTTCACTGTGGAATTCCTTCTGAGGATCTAGTTCATATGGTGGGTGATTCCCGCCATTCTACAGAGATACTGGTTTGGATGAGACACCTAAAGGGCACCACGAATCCCTTCATTTAGAGATTTAGTTGTAGAAATGACCATATTATTCATCTGCCTGCTGAGTTACCCATAGGCCCTACCATTGCTGATTTCAACCTCCCTTTGGAGGCTTTAGATAGTTCTGAGGAGGATGCTGAACTACCTGTTGATGAGGCAGAGTGGCAAGTGCCACTCGCTACTTTTCTTAGGGGTGGGTCCGGCCGAGCTAGGGCTGAGGACTCGAACACTAGCATGAGTTACTACCCCTCCTCCTCCGACGGCCACTCTAGTAGGTACGACCACCACTTGGATGAGATTCATCAGCTGCAGATGGCTTAGGGTGTAAAGTTTTGACAGTGTCATCAGGACCTCCTTCAATGTCAGAACAATCATGTGACGGAGTAGCACCAGTCTCATGTTGCTCTCTATCAAAGAGGGGAGGAGCATGCCCGTGCAATCTTAGGACTCCAAACTAGCTTTGACACCTTCTGCCAGCAGTTCCAATAGTACTACCCTTTCCAGCCGCCACCACAGTGAGTTGTTTCGCCCCTCTTCCTTACACTTTATTTTTTATTGTGTTATTGTTCTTTATGTTTCATGCATTGAGGACAATGCAAGATTTGAGTGTGGGGGAGGACATTAGTAGTTAGTTAGTGCATGTTTACATCTCTCTTTCATATTTCAGTTTATTCCCTCTTATTATTATTTTCATTTTCAACATTCATGAATCATGTTTATGTTTTGTTGTTATTTAAACCTCAAAAATCGAAAAAAAATTAGAAAATGTCAAAATCAAAAAAAATATCATGCATTGTATACATATGTATTATTTGAACACCCCATCTTCGTTATGTTTGTCCTCTATTTCTTTTCTACATGATCATATAATACCCATGACAGTTTTGCGTTGTCTAACCTGAATCACATGATATTGAGTTTTATGATTAGAGATTATGGAACATGAATTAAATTGAGCTTACATGATGTTCACCTGATGTGGATTTGATATTCAACATATGAGTACCTAGTGAGTTATATTTTGGCCATACAACGATATTTGTCTTTGTTGCCCTTTGTTTTCATGTGTGATTTATACTCTCCATGTGCAAGTACCTCCTGATGTTGATATGGTTATTCCTATTTAAGGTTGAGCTTACATGAAATGATTAAGGCATATTTCTTCACTCATTATTATCCATGTCTTCCTTATGTTATTATCCTTTACTTGTAACCCTTTGAGCTTAGCGTTTTTCATTGAAGCTCCACAAGACTTTTACCTAGCCGATAATAGCCTAACCCATTCGGGGATTAGGTTTAGAGTTGCATTTGGTTTGATTATGTTGGGTTGATGAGAGATTATGACATTGCTTTGAGAGTTATGAGGTGCGTATGATGAGTTGGGGAGAGTTCTCACATTTTGTGTAGTGTTGGCTCTAGTTATTTTGATGTTTGTATTGTCTTAAAAAAATGCCAAAAAAGAGAAGAAAACAATAAGAAAAGAGTTTATGAAAGTTTGTCTTAGAAAGTTTGGATTGATGAGTTGAGAGATGATGTTTGTAATCTATGATAAAGTGGGGTATTGCCTCTTTTGCGTGATTTTGTTTGAGTGGTTGAGCATATTTTTTGTAATCTAGTTCCTGAATTTGAGCACCACAAGGCCAAAGTCATTCCATGCCCTATATGTTCTTACCTAGCCCCACTACAAACCCCGCCAAATGGAACCTTCTATGAAGCTCTCCATTGAGCGAAAGACCTCTTGATGGATTCTGTTTGCAATATCATCTTTCGGTGGAGAATATGGTTATATAAGTATCAATGTGATGTAGGAGAGAATCGAATATAAAAATATAAACTCGAAACTCCATGCCTATATAATATAATTCAAGACTGCACCGCTATAATGGAAGGGAATCAGGTTCGATCCACGAGGAAGCAGGTCAGCGAATCCGGAAGTAGCCGAAAAACCACGTCCTGTATTGACCAGAAATCACTCGATGTCGACTAGAAGCAGTCAATATCGATTTGTGGCTGTCGATCTCAAGCAAAGTACATGCAGAAACAAAATGACAATCGACATTGACTAGAGTAGTCGATGTCGAGGTAAGTAACAACAGTCGACCGACTCCGAAAACCGTCGGTCGATATAAAGGACTTGATTTCGACTGGGGGCAATCAATGTCGAGGATAAAACAGTAACAAAATGTCGACAAAGAAGGCTGAAGAGTAAGATGATGAATAATAAGCAATGGACAGAAAATCAATGAGGTTTTGAGTTTTTCTATTAATCAGCGAACGGAAAAAGAACAGATGGAAACAATAAAGGAAAAATCTTCCAAATCCAGGGATTACCACGACAATAACCATGCAAGTACAACCAATAAATTGCAAAAGAAATATATTTTATATATAAAGGAAAAGGCTTTTACCAAATAGATCAAATAGGTAAATAAATCTCTAAAAGCATAAACCTAATCAGCGTCTACCTTTTTCATAAATAGAGTTAATAGTTTTCCGAATAGAAACCCTAATTACTACCCATGTTTCACAACATGAGTTCTTTAAAATTTCATTCAAAGATTAAGCACAAGGTAGAACAAGATAAAAGATACCTTCTTTAGCGACTTACCAATTCACCAACATGGCTATCATTGGGCTCATCCCGACCCTAGAAGAAGGGCGATTACTCGCTCATGGTGATGAAATACATGATGGAAATAATAGAAATAACTTGTATAAAACTAAACTTGGAGTCTTCACAATCACAACGCTCAAACTATCGCAAGAACGCCAAAACTCTAAAGCTCTAAACCCTAACTCTCTATTGCTATTGCTCTCTATGAATGGAATGAATAAAACGCAACCCCAAGGGATTTATTTATAGCCTACCAACCCTTTCGAGCCAAGGAAAGTAGTTCTAATCCTAGAATAATTGGAATTAAAATAAATCTAGCTAATTATAAATATCCCTAGGGTAAATGTAGAGTCACCCATAAGGATAGAGTATATCTAAGTATGATAAAAGATCTTCTACTTCGTATCCAAGAAATCCTTCCCAAAATTGGACTCTTCAAAATGCATCTGCAGCCCATTAGGGTTTCAGTCGACATCGACTAAGGTAGTGCACATCGACCACTCGATATGTGTAGTTGACCTCGAGTGTCTTAATCAATCTCGGGCATTGTCTTCAACAGCTAAGTGTGGTAGTCGACCTCGGGTGTCTCTCCTCGATGTTGAGTTCGCTCTTCCCTCAGTCGAGGTCAAGCAGTAGGCGAACTTAAGGTTGAATTTCGACTACTCAGGGCTCGATTACAGTAAGTCACTTGTCCAACACTTAGCCAATTTCAGCTTCAAGTTCAGTCGACGTTGAGTAGGGTTGGTCGACGTCGAGTAGGGTTGGTCGACGTTGACCTCTTTTCTGCAGCCGACTCCTCTTCTTGATTCTGCTCTATAATGGCTCCAAATCCAGCAAAATTAAACTGAAATTTGTGTAGACCTCTATTTCTTGCAAATAAACTCAAGCTACAAAAATTCACTATATTGCAAACCCAGAATATATAAAGTAGCTAGAATATGGAGCGAAAATAAGCACAAAAACATAGTAAAAAACATGGACATCACAATGTCTTTGTAGCTTTTTACATATGGATTGAGTTGAGAGTTGTATTTACAAAGCATATAAACTTTGAGAGCATTGGGAAACACATTCCCTGTGAGGTTGAGTGGATGATTCACTTGTTGTTGGATGTATTAAATATGCAAGTCATGCATTGTTTCACATTTCCATTTGATCCTATTTGCATTTGAGATGTTTCTTTTGAGGAAACGATACATGAAGATTCTTTCTATGGGATGCTTGATTTATGTTCTATTCTGTTTTGGTTGAGGACAACCAGGAGCTTAAGTGTGGGGGAGTTTGATAATGCATATTTTAGATAAACATTATAGATAGGTTTTAGTGCATTTGGGTGTACATATTGCATATTTATTAAGTAAATTGCATTGTTAGTGTTTTGGTTCTCGAGTGTGTAATCTACGTTCTTTTTTAGCTTAATTGCATATTTGTATTCCTACGCTCGAGAGAGAGTGGCTAAGGCTTTGCTGGGATCAACATTGGTGAGATAGGAGCTGGAGGAAGAGTTTTCAAGACAAAAAGATGTCAAAGGAGGAGCTGGAGTGGAGCCCGCCGATGTTCAAGCGGCGCCCACCGGTCCAACTGAACACGGATTCACTCGGATTCTATCTTTGGAACACTTTGTTATGTTTTTAGGGTTTTGTTTGGGCGACTTTTAATACATTCTTAATACCTAATTTCTAGCAGTAGTTGAGAGTTGTCAATGCAGTTTCTTACTTTGGTATGAAGAACTAAACCTCTTTGTTTCGCCTGTGATTCAGAAACATGGTTAGATTATTTTTGAGACTTGATTTCTATTTTATTCTATGGTTGATTCAATATCTTTGTTCTTCTATTGTTTGACTGCATATATTCCCTCTTGATTAGCTACCTTGACAGAATTTGCATTCTTGCTAGGGTTTGATTATCTCTTGAGAATTGATTAAACCTAAGTAGCAAACACAATCAATTGATCCCGTGAAAGCATCAATGGAGTATGTGGGATATTGACAATTGTGTTAATACCAATTCTTGCGTGGTTTGGAGTAGGAGAGTGGAACTCTTATTCCTAATTGTTTGAGAAATTGATATTTCCTAGTTGCCAAAGACTTTGGGATTGGCCCTAGTCGGATTGATCTATTAAGAATAACTAGAATAGAGTCAAATATCGATAACCTAACCATTGTTGAAGAATGGCAGGTGGAACTATCTCATTCTTATTGATTAAACCAATTTACCATTGCTCTATTTACTTAGTTCGATTACTTTGAAGTCAATTACACTTGATCTTATTCCTTTGGTTAGAAATTTAAGTATACATGAAAAGGTTTCTCCCAGTGCATCGACATCTGGACTTATCACTCTTACCAAGTTATAGATTTGGATTATTATTATCTTTGGCGAGGCGAAGCACAAGACACTTTTGCCCTTGACAACTTCCCATACAGCCGATGCTTCTTGAGCGTCTCAAGCACGATCCTCTAATGCTCCTCATGTTCCTCCCTACTCCTCGTGTAGACCAAAATGACATCTATGAAGACTAAGATGAATCTTTCTAGGTAGTCGATGAACCCATGGTTCATGAGCTCCATAAAAGCAGCAGGTGCATTGGTTAGCCCAAACGGCATCACCACGAACTCATAGTGACCATAGCGGGTCTTGAAAGCGGTCTTCTGCACATCCTATGGCTTCACCCTCACCTGATGATAACCTGACCTCAAATGAATGTTCGAGAATACAACGACTCCCTGAAGCTAGTCAAACAAATCATCAATCTTTGGGAGAGGATAACAATTCTTCTCGGCTGATGTAGCCCTTCTCGGCTAGCTGATCTAGCTGAGCCTTGAAATCCTCCATCTCCGTCGGCGCCATATGGTAACGGACTCACGATATGGGCCTCGTGCCCAGCTCCAACTCGATCGCAAAGTCAACATCTCTCTGTGGGAGAAGTACGGGTAGCTCCTCGGGGAATACAACTGCGAAGTCTCTGACGATGGGCACATTTGATAAGTTGGGGTGTCCGCGATTCACCTCTAAGGCGTAATACCAATACCCTATGCAGCCCTAATACAAAAGTCCGGTGGCTCTGACTGCGCTAATGAGCACCCCATTCATCTTGGGCTCGCTCCACCAAACCTGATGCTCAGTCCCATCATCTGCCAAGATGGTCACTGTCCTCGTTCGCAAGTTAATAATCGCTCCATAGCGGTCCATGAAATCCATGCCATGTATGGGGTCCTCAAGCTTCATCGGAATCACGATCAGGTCGGATGACCACTCACACTCACATATACAGATGGGGCATCCTAATACCTCTCGACTCATCCTAATCTTTGCCTCATCTGGCAAACCGATAGTAAGAGGTGAACCACTCGTGCAGCTCAGGCTCCGCCTAGCAATGCACGCCTCTACTATGAAGCAGTGAGTAGCACTAGTGTCAAACAATATGCTCAAGCACTCATCATGGAAGAATATCGTACCTGAGCAAGTAGTAGTTGAACGGTCATTAGCCCTCATATGGAATACGCAGGGCAGTGGGGGTAATACTAGACCTCGACTTCCAAAACTCTGACATCTACCATAACCAGACCCAGATGCTCCTGTTGAAGATGATCCCCTACCACGACTTGAACCCGATGGTCCTCTACCCCTACGTTTGGAACCTCTGCATCCTATAACTCTGCCTCGGCCTTTAGCAGTAACATCTTCTCGCCCCTGCCCTTGGCTCTGGCCTTGGGGATATGTTAGAAGTGGAAGTTGAGGAGCCGCTGGAAGTCTTAGTGGTGGTATATTCGGTGGAGCTCTACTACTCTAGGGACACTGAGCAGCTTTGTGACCCATGAATCTGCAAGTAAAGCATTGAAATACCCCAAATTATTTTTTGGGATATTTCTTTAGATAATATTATACTATACTATGTGAATTTAGGAAGCTAATAAATTCGCATAAGATAAATAATATAAATTAGAATAATTATATTATTCTAATTTTATCCTCTAAACATTCTTGCTATTTAAATTATTTAATTTATAAAGTTAAATTAAATAATATTTTCTTTCCGCTAATATATATAATATATATATAGATGGACCCATATATATGTAGAGTATATAATTCAGTTAGCATCTACAAACCCAATAAAGAGGGTTGGACTTTTCGGCCCAGCCCGGTTGGTAGAAGCCCACTTTCCAACCCAAAGGTGTATCTCTTCCTCCAGATCTTTCTAATAAACATCTCTTACGTTCAGTTTATCCCGAATTGATTCTAAATCTAATAGAATCAAAGATTTATCTTTTATCTGACCTAATTGGTAGTATAGATACACGTTTAATCCTAGGGTTCCCATATCCCCAAAATCACATCTTCCCCATCACGTCATTCCCTCATCTCCCTCATCTCCCGTGAGCAACCTCCGCCTGCCCTTGCTCTTCGCCCTGGGCCACTGCAGTCGCAGTCCTTGCCCGGAGAACGCCCAAGGCCGAGCCCTCGCTGCACCCGCCTTCGACCTTCGCCCCTGTTGCCGCGACCACCATCGAGCCGCCTCCGTTTGCCGCCGAGGAGCCTCGTCGTCGTCTGCCGCTCGCCGTCGCCGAAGCCCTGCATCCCTCCTCTCTGCTGCGTATCTCTCTGTTCAAAATTACAGAGGTTTTGATTTCTTTTGGTTCAAATTACAAAAAGCACCCTTGTTTTATATAATTTCCGTTTTTGGCCCTGAGTTAATTACTTATTAAGTTAAGTGGCCAATATTTCTAAATTGTTCGATTCTTGCCCGTTTCAGCGACACCAAGAAATCTCGAAGCACCCACGCCGGATCCCGCATCCCGAGGAATTCATATTGGTATAGATTTTGAACTTTATAAAATTAATTCAATTTTAAATTGAGTTAAGTAAAGTTAATAGTATAAAATATCAATATTAAATGTTCCTTTTTCCGTTGGATTCAATAGGTGCTATAATCTCGCCTTGTTGTCATCAGCTGATCAATGAAGGTTAAGGCAAGTGATTTCGTTCAATGCCCTTTGCATGTTTCATGATTTTCTTTTGGCGTGCCTTTTTATTCTTCTGTGTCGAATGCGGCCCTGTGGCCAATTTCCTTGCCAGTTTTGATAAATTGCATATCCGTCTGCTTGATGTAATTTATCTCATTATTCATAAATTGGCATCAGTATAAATAAATGGACAATTATTAATTTAATTACAGTGATATGTGTATTAAATATATTATTTGTTTATAACTCGAGATAAGTGAAAATTGCCCATTTTCATCTTCCTAATTGCATGAATTTCTGCTTGTTTCTTTCATGCAAATTAATAGCATGTGATATTAAGATCCTTTGAAATATCCGTGCTTATACGTCCTCGTTGGTTTAATGTCGTTATTATGATCACCTAGTATTTAATGTTAAAGCTGTTATAGTTAAAGTGTGCATCTCACGTGGTGCGGATTGACTTAAAGTCAGTGCGAGGGCTAGCTCGCAGGTTGGGAATAGTGTAAAGCCCAGTCTAAAAGGTTTCATGGAATATCTAGACTTCAGACAGTCTCAGGTCGCAGTCCCAGTTGAGTCTGGACCCGTGTCCCTACGTACGATTAGACTTCAAAGTCTCAGGTCGCAGTCCTAGTTGAGTCTGGACCCGTGTCACTACGTTTTATATTGTGTTATATACATATTTACACTATTGTTATTATTGAGAGTTTTAATAGGTGATCAATTCCGGTATATTATACTTCACTATTATTCGAGTCATAATTCTCTATCTTATCATATCATCGATCCTCACGATCATCCGAGTCATGTTTGAAAGTTTGCCTTTTTACCAGTTTCCACATTAAACACTCGCGTCTTTCCCTTAACCTATGTCATACCGTTTTATGGTCACTGTATGGTTAAAGTCTGAACATTTTCCCTATCATTTGCTAGTCTTAATTGTACTAACCATCCTATTTATTGGATGGCTGGTGTCCTTCGTTCTCACGAAACACCAGGCCATATTCTACAGGTTTAGTACGAGCAGTGGAGCAGGAGAGAGCTAAAGAGAGGACTATCAACCATGGATTTTTAAAACTGCAGTTTCTAAACTTTTACAGTTTCCACAATGCTACGTTGGTTTTAGCTATTTTGAATGTTTATTTACAATTTATGGTTTTGGCATTTTAAGCTAGGTTATTTGGATTGAATAGTTCAAACTACGATATTTACTTGACTTTCGCACTATTTTAATCAATTGTTCGAAGTATCGTCTTGTTTATGGGAGCATGGTAGCATGTCCCTATAAGCCTCAGGTGAATTCAAAGACATTAAAGTCTGCGGATTCACTGGCGATGTAACCCTCCCTTGGGATTTAAAAAGGGGGTGTTACAAGCATATGGTATCACGACATGGGCATGAGCTATGTAGTGACCCCTGTCAAAGCATCCATGGAAGGAATGCTCCACACTCACGCATCACTCCCAAAAGCAGCCGGAACTAGTGTCAGGGGTATCCTTGGTACAACTCCATGAAATCCTCCTCTAAAACCTCCTCTTCTGGATCTATCATCTCCACTGGTCTCAACTAGTCTCAATCTCTTCGCCTCGGGGTGGGAAACAACATATGCGGTGTTTGATAGAATCCTCTGCTGGTCGTACAAGAGGATGCCCTCCAGGAATCTCTCAAAGATGACAACTCCCAAACTAGATGCGTGTAGAAGAACTGCAGGTGACAACCACATAGATAACATCTGGATATGACTCCCGTCTATGGTGCATAGATGGGCACAGTACACCAGCTCATTCTTAAACTAGCGGACAACATCAGAGACAGAAGATGACGGGTCGTAGAAGCCATGCAAGAAAGACACCACTCGTGCAGTCTTAATCCACGGAGGATGATAGCATGCATTTAGACGGTCATAATAGGTTGCATTTAGCTTAGTTAAAATGCATATCATGCATGGTTTAAGTATAATTTCCATGTTTGCTTTTTAAGTTGGTGGAGTCGGAATCTACACACTTTTATTGATTATTTCAGGTAATTGTGGATCCGAGGAGAAGACATGGGTTGATGACACATTAGATGAGGAACTCAAGTTGATCGAAGAAGCTTACATAAAGATCTAAAGAGGTCTTGAGAAGAAGAAGCGAGCTTAAATGAAGAACAAATCCGCAGAAGTTGTCACCAGACATGCTGAACTTGTTTTGCACTTTCAGGAGGTCTCGGCTGTCGGATTGATTATTATGACCATGCGTTGGAAAGCTCTTTCATAGGGCTACAACTTTGATGTTGACAGCAAGAGCAAATTCGAGCTGGATTTTCCGTGGGAGACAGATACAGCGGCGGCGGCATATAGGCTGCGGCCGCCGCATGGTTGCAGCACAAAAAAGTCAAGCAACGGCCGCCGCATTCATGCAGTGGCCGTGACAGCTGCCAGTGGGACGCGTTTAGGGGTTTGGTGACACTTTTTTTTTTAGAATCCCTGTTTATCTATCTTGTCTTTAGGAGGCCGACTCTGGGCACGATTTTAGAGAGGGCTTAGCCCTAGGTTTTCATTCATTCATTAACATTCATCATTCACAATTTGGTTTAGATTGAGAGCATTGTTCACTATGGGTGACTAAACTCTATCCGTTTTACTTGCAATTTGAAGCTTTGTTTGGATTGAGTTGTGAGTTTCTGAATCATGTTTCTTATTTCTTATATTGAATGTTTCGACTTCTTTGTGCTTGAATGTTTGATTGTTTTATTCTATCTAGCCTGCGCAACTAGTTATAATCAATTCAATTGCTAGGGTTTTGTAGATTCCTGATTGCGAACCTTAACCCAAGTAGCAAACTTATCCCTTTAGGGCTGATTGAACTAATTGGATGGGTAGAAAGTTGGATGCGTTGTTAAATCCCTCTTTAGGGAATGCAAATACCTTGGTTAATCTCTGAACTTAAAGCTATCGATTGGGTTAAATCCTTTTCTGAGGGACTGCTCATGACATAAGGGTTTCTAGGACTGATTGGACTAGTAACTATATTAGGTCAGGACAAGGGCATTCATAGGAAGACTAAAAGGACAAAAGGGAACTTACAACATCAACTCAACCAAATAATGTGGATAGTTGTAGGTAGAGTGATCTTCTCTAAATTGTTTTGCATCAACTTGTTTATAATTTATTTTGCTTTCTTTCTTATTTCAATCTTAAAAAAAACCCCTTTTCCACTAATTTTTAAATACATATTGCATAGAAATACTTGATTCTCTATGGGATCGACCTCTTACTTACTTGCTATACTAGTTTGTAGGTTTGAGTTTTACTTTTGATAGGAGACACAACGATTTCCTCCCGTCAAATTTTGGCGCCGTTGCCGGGAACTCAAGTCTATTTCTTTGTTTTGTGTATTTATTAATTTTTGTGCATATATCTAACCCGTTGTGTACCTATCTTAAGGTTCACGACACCCTTGCTACCAATTTTTTTTAAGATGAGATTAATGCAGCGTCAAGGGGGAAATTTTCACCATTATTTCACAAGAGTGCATAATTTATTGGACGCCCATTATGCACGGGGTTACCAAGATAGTTTGCAAGATATAGTTGTTTATGTACTTAAGGTCATGACTCCTAAGACAAAAGAACTTGCCGAGTCTATAAGTAACGGAGGCTTGGAGAGTTTCGGCTTATCAGAGATGTGGGATTTTTCCTGCTACATGGGTCACACGGTAGAGCAAGAAAAAGCTTTCACATGCCAGGTTATGTTCGATCAGATGCTTGAAATGAGTCCCATATGTGTTGTTGAACTCCACCAACCTCTCTAAGGTCTCCCAAGCCTCTTGTGGAGCGAGTTCAAGGTAGCCATAGGAGGTGTAAGTGTTGATCCTCTCCTTGGTTGCAGAATCAAGAGCATTGTAAATGATCTCCTGAATTACGTACGGTGGTTGGCCATGCGTCGGGCATGATCGTAGTAGGTCCTTAAACCTTTCCGAAACAGTCGCCAGAGCCTCACCAAGCTTTTGTTTGAAAGCCGTGATTTTCTGTCGGATCAACGCCGTCTTAGAAGGAGGGAAGAACTTGTTGAGGAATGCGTCCTTGACTTCATTCCAGGTGCGGAGCGATCTTGGGGCTAAGCTTTCCACCCACTGCAATGCTTTTCCTGTAACGGACCAATGAAAGGCTTTTAGTTGGACATATTCAAGACTCTGTCCATCAGCAATAGTATCACAGAGGTCTAAGAAGGTTGATATATGTGCCATAGGGCATTCATTAGGTTTTCCTTCATATTGATGCCTTCTTATTTCAGTAAGGAAGTTAGGTTTAATTTCAAAATTAGAGGCAGGGATAAGAATCGCCGATTCAGGCACTGTGAGCGTGGGGTGCATATATTGCTTGGAATTACGAGGGAGGGCATTGATTTGGGCTTCTATTTGCCTCCGGCCTTCCTCCTCCCTATCCACACGCTCCTTAAGCGCCCCTCTCTAGCCGTCAACTCCTCAACCTGCTTCCTTAGTTGCTTAATTAGTTCAGCCTGGTTCGCGTTGTCTGCCATGATTCTCTGACATTGGGCTCTTAGGTGGAAATAGCGCTTAGGGTCGTTTACTCCTTCAAATTTAGGTGGGCGATCAGCGCGTCGCATACACCTGCAAAACCAAACTAGGTAGAGACGTGAGATAGACTACTAGGGCGCGATTGATTGCCTCCCCGGCAACGGCGCTAATTTGTTAATAGGAGGAACTTCGAGTTCTTAAATGCAAAGATGTATAAATGTAAACCGACTCCTAGCCTATGCAAATAATTACAAGACTTCCTCCCGTTGTAGTAGAAGGGTAGTCAGGATCAATCCACGAGGAGGCGTGTCAGCAGGATCCTAGCAGCGTTGGAAATCTCACGTCTTGCATCGACCAGAAGCCTTGATATCGACCTTGGTGCTCGATGTCGACCTCGACTGTCGCTCCTCTCTGCAACAGAAGACCTGCAAAGACAAAAACAAGGAGTCGATATCGACTAGGGAAGGTCGATATCGATGTTAGCAGACGGAATCGACTGGCTCAGAAGACTGCTAGTCAACACAGAGGGTCGATATCGACGTTGGAGGGTCGATATCGATGTTCAGCAACTCAGCAGGGATGATCGTCGTCGACTTAGAAAACTGTCGACGAACTCAGTGGTCGATATCGACGTCTGTTGTCGATATCGATGTCTTCTCCTGCAAAGTTGTTAGTTTTTTGTCGGCAAAGAAAGGCCGAAGACTTTAGGATGGATGAAGATGCGATGATCATAAATAAAGACAGTGGTTTTATGTGTATAAACTATGTAAAAAGCAACTCCTAGGATTAGGGTTTACCACAACGTTAACCAATGCATGCTATAAGATAAATAAGACGGACAATTGCGCTATTTCACCCGAGGGACAAGCTTTCGCTGTACACCAACTCTTAGGATTACTCTTGCAAATAAACCTAATTGTCTCTGCCAATTTAATTTTTATAACTCAAGTTGTTAGCATGAATCCTTTTTCTTTCGATTAGGACTAAACATAGAATCGTATGAGATGATATAGACACAACAATATCGACATTTAACACTTACCTCAAGCACGCATGGCTAATGTTGGGCTCACCCCGACCCTAAGAGCTTTGGGGGACTACTCGCACCTGTTGAATGTAGACATGCTTTGAATTGAAATAATTTGCATACATGGAAAACTTTGAATCTTTACAATCTCAACGCCAACTATCGTAAGCGCTTGAAACTTTAAATCTCAAAACTAAAAGTCTAACTTTTTATTGCCTATTGCTATTGTCTTTCTTGCTTGGATGATTCTGATTGATGATTGAATGCCAGCCCCCTAGGGCTTTATTTATAGGCTACTAATCCTCGCTATCCAAGGATTGTAACTTCTATCTAAACTATGAACTCTATCCAAACAATTAGGATAGGTCTTTTATTTTGATAAAACTTAAACTAACTTGATAAAACTTCAAGGTAAAAAGTAGATAGATCCCAGCTGCTAACTATCTAAAAGTACAAGATAATCCGTGGCCTTGAAGATAGAATTCATAATTTGAGTCTCGAAATCGAATCTATCTTCTGTCGAGATAAGGTCGATATCGACCAGGAAGGTCGATATCGATGTCTCTGTTCCTGCTCGACTTGTCTATCTCCACTCGATGTCTATGTTGAGGTCGATATCGATGATGTAAGGTCGATATCGAGTTCTTTCCTCTGCTGTGCAATGGTATGTGTGGTCTACCTCGACACTCAGAAGGTGTGTCGACAACTATAGTTGATATCGATGTTTAAGGTCGATATCTGCCTCTGCTCAGCTCTCCTTGGTTTCTCCGTTTTGACTCCGATTTCGCTCGAATTCCTGCATGGTTAGCTCAATACTTGTGCAGACTCTATTTCTTTTGTTTTAGCCCATTCTTACACAAGTTGCTATTCTTTTGATCCTTTTATTTGGAAATCGAATGAAATATGAAGTCAAAAGATGCAATAAAAAGAGGTACAAATATGTACCTCAGATACCCGGGGTTAGCACCACTGTACCGGTCCTAGAGCATGTTGCAGGAAATCTTTTAGCATTCAAACTGTCATAAGTCTAAAACCAAATACAAACATAGTGCAATGGCAATGCCGGGTCAAAAACGAAATCTCAAATCCTGAATCCCAAAAATGATCATAGTTGATGTGGTGATGGAGTCAAAGTCTCAGAAGCTCTCTCTCACACATCATACAAAAGTCCCGCGCCAAGCCATATAAGTACACAAGCATCATACATGCACATCAATCACATGCCTAAAAATATAAGTGGGCATAGGATCGGATTGAGGCTCGCACTTGGCTGGTTCCCACAAATGAGCACACGTAAATGCTATTCCTAATATCATGCTTCTAATGCATGACAAGGATTTAACACACAAGCATGCTATCATGTTATATATATGCAGAACATCCACCCCTAATACATATAAATTCAGAAGCAATTTCTTCAGAAAAAATTGAACCACGTGTCGATCCTTTGAGCAACCTAAGAAACCACTTTCTTTCTCAACCCACGTTCTTTCAACTGCTCAAATCCCCTTCCGGTAAAAAAAAAACTTCTCAAATCCCCTTCAATCACTCATCTCCTCCTCAAATTTGAAATTCTCCTCTCCTCCTAGTTTTCTCACGGCTACCAAGGTCGACGTTGCCCACATTAGCGGGATGAGGAGAGGATGCAGCCACTGGGATGAGGAGAGAACGATGGCGACACGTGAGCTCACCACGACGTACAGCAGCCTTGACAGGTCCTCCTCTTGATCTCGATTCAACTGCATATGTCGGATCTAGAAAGGTTCACCCCATGACAGGTTCTCTCCTCTCCTCTCGATCTCCATTTAATTTCTATGTGATTGTCTTCAAATGCAATTGAGGGTTTCGGATTTTTGGGTAAGCTTCTCATTGGTGTAGCATTTTTCGTTCTACAAATGTTATTTATTATTTCGAAATTGATTATATTGGGACCTATATTTACATGTATTTGATGACATCTAAAGATTAGAGGAATTAAAGCTCTTGAAATTTATGGTTTTGAAATATCATTTAGTCATGCACTCTACCTGTTTGATGAAATGTCATAGAGAGATACATGAGAAAAAACTCAGTTGTTTTGTTTTAGTTCTATAATGCATATCAATCCCTAGAGGAGCGTCGTTCTTTGGTAGTTGATGCGCAGAGCATCGCATTCGATTAAGGTAGAGAACAAATTTTGGATTTGGATGGTGTTTTGTTGTCTTAAATGTGTAGTGATTAGACCTAAATATGTGAAAAATAAAAATGGGCATAAAAAGCTCTAATTGAGTTGCATTCGTGTTTTCACAATCCAAATAAATGAGGTTCTACATTTCAGGAGTTCTGCATTTTATTTTAGCCCAAAACCTTTATCTTTCATTCCATTCCGTTTATTTACGTGTAAAAATCCTTGCTTAAACCGGGAATAGGATGGAATGGAATGTTAATTTTTTTTGCTCGGAGGTCTATAAATATAAAAAATTGATTCATTCATATGTTGTTCCTGAATGGAAGTTCATATATTTTTAAAACTTTTATTGCTGAATGGAAGCTATGCCAATGCCATCTTGCAATAAAAAAAAGTGCTTGAAGCTAATGATGGAGAAATCAAATTCAATTTGTTTTCTCCATCAGTTTTTGAGTATTGAATAAAAATGAAGTAAATTATATAAACGTCTGAAAAAATATCGTCAAAAAAAGGTTAACTTTGGAATATTTGGACTCCATGGTAACACACAACACCTTAAAATCATCACAAAAATGAATCTATAATTTTACTCCAGCGGGTTTCACAGCAACGGTGTGAAATATTTAATGGCCATGAAAAGCAGTTTTGAATATTAAATAAAATTGAAGTAAATTATATAAATATCTGAAAAGAAATCGTCAAATGGAGGTTAACTTTGGAATATTTGGACTCCATGGTGACACGCAACACCTTAAAACCATCACAAAAATGAATCTATAATTTTACTTCGGCAGGTTTCACAGCAACGATGTGAAATTATACTCCAGCGGGTTTCACATGCTTGATTTCTATCATGTTAGCTTATTGTCTTGGTTTGTTGATTGTGGATGTGTTAGATTTTGGGGGAAAGCTGAGTTCTTGAATCCCGGAGGAAGCGTCAAAGATCGATTTGTTGTTCGCATATTGAAGAGGTAATTGTCTCAATCTCAATTCTTTATTAATTATTTTTTTAATCGACTCCTCTTCTAGCCGAGCAAACAAGTGCAAATAAGATGCAATTTCAATACTTAAGAGATTTGTTCATGTGTTTGGGATTTGTTACAATTGTAGAGGATGGGATGCATAGTTTTTAATTGTTTTGTCTGTTTAGTGCTATCTTTTTTTTTTTGCTTAGACACATGGCATAGTACGTACTAATAATAAACCCTTCATATTGGGCAAAATTTTATTTGTTACATCCCCTTGCAAGTCAATTTTAGGTGTTTTATTTTGATTTCTTTGGAAACTCTCGAGGTGTTTGTCTTCATACTATCTACATTGTCAAATTTTTCATTTTCATATATGTGGCTTTTTCGTGCCTGCAAGCCTTTGCATCTTGCTAGCTGCGTCGGGGAGGAGTGTTCATTGAACGGAGGGTATGAAGTTCTGCTATTATTAATTCTTGCAATCGTTGTTCCGACTTATGGTTGTAAGTGTCATGTTGTGATTCCTACTGATGTTGATATCAAGAAAGTATCGATCCCCTTCTTCCTGTTGTGCATTGCTGTTAATAGGAGGAAGTCGAGTATCTCAAATACAAATATAAAGATTTATAAATGTAAACCGACTCCTAGCCTATGCAAATAATTACAAGACTTCCTCCCGTTGTAGTGGAAGGGTAGTCAGGATTGATCCAAGAGGAGGCGTGTCAGCGGGATCCTAGTAGCATTGGAAATCTCACGTCTTGCGTCGACCAGAAGCCTCGATTTCGACCTTGGAGCTCGATGTCGACCTCGGTTGTCGATCCTTTCTACAATAGAAGACCTGCAGAGACAAAAACAAGCAGTCGATATCGACTAGGGAAGGTCGATATCGATGTTAGCAGATGAAATCGACTGGCTCAGAAGCCTGCCAATCGACACAGGTGGTCGATATCAACGTCTGGGGGGTCGATATCGATGTTCAGTAACTCCGCAGTGATGATCGTCGTCGACTCAGAATAATGTCGATGAAACTTAGTGATCGATATCGACGTCTGGGTCGATATCGATGTCTTCTCCTGAAGGTGTTAGCTTTTTCGTCTGCAAAGAAAGGCCGAGGACTTTAGGATGGATGAGAATGCGATGAACAGAAATAAATAGAGGTTTTGATGAATATAAACTATATAAAAAGCAACTCATAGGATTAGGGTTTACCACAACGTTAACCAATGCATGCGATAAGATAAATAAGACGGACAATTGCGCTATTTCACCCGAGGGACAAGCTTTCGCTGTACACCAACTCTTAGGATTACTCTTGCAAATAAACCTAATTGTCTCTACCAATTTTATGTTTATAACACAAGTTGTTAGCAAGAATCCCTTTTCTTTCGATTAGGACTAAACATAGAATCGTAGGAGATGATATAGACACAACGATATCAACATCTAACACTTACCTCAAGCGCGCATGGCAAACGTCGGGCTCACCCCGACCCTAAGAGCTTTGGGGTACTACTCGCTTCTCATCATGGAACTCATCATTGATTGAAAGAAATAAACTTGGATAAATGGAAAACTTTGAATCTTTACAATCTCAACGCCAACTATCGTAAGTGCTTGAAACTTTAAAGCTCAAAACTAAAACTCTAACTTTCTATTGCCTATTGCTATTGTCTTTCTTGCTTGGATGATTCTAACAAACCAGCCCCTAGGGCTTTATTTATAGGCTACTAATCCTTGCTATCCAAGGATTGTAACTTCTATCTAAACTATGATCTCTATCCAAACAATTTAGGATAAGTCTTTTATTTTGACAAAACTTTAAACAACTTGATAAAACATAAAGGTAAAGATAAATCTCAGCTGCTAACTATCTAAAAGTACAAGATAATCCGTGCCCTTGAGGATAAAATTCATAATCCGAGTCTCGAAATCGGATCTTCTGTCGAGATAAGGTCGATATCGACCACAGAGGTCGATATCGAGGTATGTATTTCGGCTCGACTTGTTCTTCTCCATCGATATCTATGTTGAGGTCGATATCGATGTCAGGTGATCAATATCGAGTGCCTTCTTGGTTGTTCTGTGTGGTCTATCTCGACACTCAGAAGGTGTGTCGACAACTATGGTCGATATCGATGTTTAAGGTCGATATCTACCTCTGCTCAGCTTCACTTGGCTTCTTCGTTTTGACTCCGATTTCAATCCGATTCCTACATATTCAAACCAAAACTTGTGCAGACTCTACCTTATGCACGTTAGCTCATTCTACACAAATTTCTCTTGTTTTCAACCTTTGTTTGAGGAATCGAATGAAATATGAAGTCAAAACTTGTGAATAAAATAGGTACAAATATGTACATCAAAATACCCCATACTTAGACTTGCTTGTCCTCAAGCAATAACCAAGCAATAACCAACACCTACAACACACCTTTCAAGTCTTCGCCCTTGTCAAAAGCAACATCATAAGCGGTAGCAAAGGAAAGCAAGTGAATTTAACGTCATAGCACATATTTAGGCGATCCACAGGCATATGCAATTTTTGATCCAACCTCACAGGGATAATGTGTTTGCACTCAACTCTCATGTGTTTAGGCTATGAAGATCAAATCTCAACTCAATTCCATACATAATCTCATAAACATTGCAATTTATAAAAATCCACTTCGCAACCAATTATGAAAATGCAATAAGAACCATCAGGAGGACTTTCGCTCAATGGAATACTTCAAAGAAGACTCCATTCGGCGGGGTTGTAATGGGGCTTGGTAAGGAATTAAGGGTATGGAATTATTTGGCTATGTGGTGCTTTTATAATTCGGGAATCAAGATTCCTAAATTTCAACACTTGCAATATCCAAACCATAACTCTTCCATGTTGCTCTTTTCCAAGCTCAATTCTCCATAATGCTCTTTCTCAACTCATCTTTCAATAATATGCTCTAAAGATGCACTAAAAGATGTCAACCATACTACTAACCCTTCTTTCAAACTCTAATATGCCTCTAAAAAATATAACACTTGTATGAAACAAATAAAGGACTTAAGGATTTTGGCTCATGCACTATATACATATATCTCTCTTTTTTTCTTTTTTCTTTTTTTTCGGATTTTTTTTGACGAAAATAATAACTAAATACTAAAAAATATGTGCATTTATAAGGTGAGCAAAAAATCCTTTTACAAAATATGACAAAATGTAAATATGCACCAACCCATAATTTCCTTCCTCAAAACTGGACAATATGCACTTTTCTTTCCACAAGGCATTAGTCCAGCCAATCTGAGTCTCAATTCTCAAATGCGGGTCAAGCTTAATTCGGCTAGGGATAATTTTGTGGAGTTTGCAATTTCAGGCTCAGGCTAATTTTCCGGCTTCAAGCAGGGATAATGCAGGGTAGGTAAAGAGAGGATAAAAATGGCTTAAAAGATGCCTCCATCATTTAATTCTCGTAAACATAGACATATTTATGTATTGACTTTGAATAATTATCACAACATTTAGAGATGCATAGGAAGAATAAATTCACTCAAGAAAGCGGAGGGATTTTTTATGTTCTCCCTATAGGCCAAAATTCTCACAAGGACAATTTTTGTTGGATTTGCTTTTTAGCCTAGGATCATACGTGCTCAATTTCATCACAAGTTCACAATCTACATAAAAATTTTAAGGACTTAGGCTAAACCATCCAAATATGCCATAGGATTTACATGATCAAGTCAGCTATTGAGTTTTCATCATATGACATCTAAGTAGGGTTTAAAAAATAAACTTAAAAATAAACATGCATTTTTTTGTATTTTTAACATTTTTCTATTTTTTTGGATTTTTTCGACATTTTATAAAAGTAAAACTAAGAACAAAAATTTAAACATGAATGCAATGTGAAGAAGAAAACCAAGTTATGACCATAAGACATGTTTTCCCCCCACCCCATACTTAAAATATACAGTGTCCTCACTGTATTAAAAAGAAGAACAAGGGTAGAGAGAAACTCACAGCGTAACCTGCGGATTCAGGTTGATTTCAGGTTAGTCGATGCCAGAGGTCGATATCTATGTCAGTGGTCGATGTCGACTGCATCTGTTGAAGTCGAGGAAGAAAGTGAAGACAAGGGCTGCCTGATGATGGTCGATATCGATTATTATTATCGATATCGACCTCTGCTTTTTGCTCCCGAGTCCTCGATGTCAACTCCAGGAGATGGCTTTGATAACTCCACTCCCTTGATGAAAATCGGAAATGGTTTCAAAGGCTTTGACACAAAGCTTGTGTCAAAGGTCTTGAAGCCAAAGCTGTATTGATGAAATTCAAAACCTGTATTTTAGTTATTATCTTATATATATTATCTATGTATGGTTTCCGAATATTATTATACATATGTTATACTAACCATACAGCAAAGATTTCTAAGAAATCTCCTTCCTTAAAGCTGAAAGATATGAAGATCAAATCAGGTGGATGGTGGCTTCGCAGTTTCACGAAAAAGAAGATTGCGAAGATCTATCCTAAGCCATGATCTCAAGTAGCCGTTGGGTGAAGATTCTTGTTCCAAATGGCACCGATTTGATCGAGTATAAAAGGAGATGAAGAAGAGAGAAGAAGTACGAGAGTTGAACACTTACGATCATTAAACTACAACGCACACTCCGCCCTCAAGTCAATCTTTCTTCTACGTGTACTCTCTGCTAGGTGTTAAGAGTCTTATCTTTTGTTTCAAAGCATTTGAGAGTTACACAGTGAGCTTATAGGATATATTCTGAGAGAGTGTTATACTCGAGAGTATATATAACTCAGGAAGTGTGCACTAGGTTATTGATTCACGAGTGTAAGAGGATTGTACTAGATAGCTTAGAGAGGTGGGGCTCTTCTAGATTGGTCTAGGACTCCAAGGGAATGAGAGTTGACTAGATTGCAATTGTATAGGAGAGAGGCTTCTCGGTGAGCTATTAGGATCCTAAGCTTTGTGAATCAATAAAGCCTATTGAATCCTAGGGTTGTGGAAGAACCCTAGGCGGGGACTAAGCCTTAAAGGAGCCGAAACTCGTTAACAATTCATCGTGTTATTTACTTATTGCTTTACCATTATTTCCGCACTTGTTTCGAATTGTATAACTTTGTTGTGCTTCAAGTATCCCAATCGAAAGAATTGAGTTTACTCCCAAAGGGTTTGGAAAGCGTTTCAAAAGTCTTGAGATTGTCAGCGAAAAGTTGGCATACTCTATTCAACCCCCCCCCCCCTTTCTAGAGTATCTTTATTCTAGTTTGTTATACATTATCGAACCTTCAGGCTTGACCCTGTGGGGGGGGGGTCGATTTCAACTGGCCTGGTCGATTTCGACTGTCTATGCAGTAGCTTCTTTTCCTCTTCGTTATTCCTTTTACTTAACAACCTGAAATCTTGGTTAGATTTATAGATAAAGCCACGAATTATCTCATTTTTAAAAGTTCAAAATCCAAAAATCCTAAAAACCATCTATGAAAAATTTAAAGGTTTTATGTACATGCTCTAGAGTTTTGAGTCGCTAGGTCGACTTCTCCGTCAATTCTTCACGACCCTTTTATGTAGGGACCCTTCGAGCTCGAGCATTCTCCTGGGTCATCTAGGTCCTTTTGGTAGTAGCTAAGTTCGGCGACCAAGGCTTCTTTGATGTTAGGTTCTTCTTTGGGCGCTTTCCTTCTCTTTCTTGACCTAACTTTAGCAATATAGGCAAACCATGGAGTTGGGCTTACCTGTTTGGGCCCGAAACAGAAATCTTTGGGCTGAGGGGTAGTCGATTTGTTAGATTGATCATTCTTAGCCTGATTCCGCCTGATTTCATCCAGCACAAGTTGAAGATCATCCTTTCGTTGGTCCCTCTCCGGGTGCCCAGGAGCTCTATAAGGCGGGGGGTCCCTAGGGTTAACCGGGTTCCTTTGTGGGTGATGGAACCTTTGGTCTCCCTGATATTGGTGATTGGGACCCCTCATGTAGCACGCCTCCTGATGAGTCTCTGCCAGTTGTACTTGTTCAGCATGGGGGCACTCGATGGTGGTGTGTCGCTGCGATCCGCATTCAATGCAATCTTGGTTCGCTGAAAGGAACCTCACTTGCTTTTGGAGCTTTCGAAGTAGATCTTTATGGAGGCCTTACCTGCTTGGACCCGAAACAAAAATCTCCGGGCTGAGGGGTGGTCGATTTCGACCAAGGTGGGTCGATTTCGAGTTCTGTGGTCGATACCGACATGTGGGGGTCGATATCGACCTCTGTGACCCCATACTTAAGCTCCTGACAACAAACTGGCATACTCGATTTCGACCAAGGGGGGTCGATTTTGATGTTTTTAGTCGATATCGACTGGTTCTAGTCGATGTCGACCCTGCTTGCTATTTCCGTCCTCGCCAACAAAAATTTTCTAAGCTTTTCCTTAGCCGGCGAGAGGACTACTCGCTCCAGGTGCTTCATTTCGCTCATGGTTGGGTTGAAAGAGAATTCTATCACTTCGTTCCCTGTAGTAAAGGTTAGTAATCCTCGACGTACATTGATATTGGCATCAACAGTAGCTAAGAAAGGCCTACCAAGGATAATAGGCACTACAGGATCTTTAGGCATCTCCAATACAATGAAATCAGTAGGCACAAAGAACTTACCTACCTTTACTGGAACGTCATCAACTATACCTGTTGTTAAGGAACGTAAGTCGAGTTCTTAAATTACAAATGTAAAGATGTAAATAAATGTAAACCGACTCCTAGCCTAAGCAAATAATTACAAGACTTCCTCCCATTGTAGTGGAAGGGTAGTCAAGATCGATCCACGAGGAGGCGTGTCAGCGGGATCCTAGTAGCTTTGGAAATCTCAAGTCTGCGTCGACCAGAAGCCTCGATTTCGACCTTTGAGCTCAATGTCGACCTCGGCTGTCGATCCTTTCTGCAAAAGAAGACCTGTAGAGACAAAAACAAGCAATCGATATCGATTGGAAAGGGTCGATATCGATGTTAGTCCACGAAATCGACTGGCTCAGAAGTCTGCCAGTCGATACAGAAGGGTCGATATCGATGCCAGGGGGTCGATATCGATGTCAATCAAACTTCGCAGAATGATCGTCGTCGACTCAGAAAACTGACGACGAACTCAGTGGTCGATATCGACGTCTGGGGTCGATATCGATGTCTTCCTGCAGTGGGTTAGTTCTTCGTCGGCAAAGAAAGGCCAAAGATTTGAGAATGGAGAGAGAAGCAATGAACAAAAATAAAACAGGGGTTTTTGTGTGTATAAAATATGTAAAAGGCAACTCCTAGGATTAGGGTTTACCACAACGTTAACCAATGCATGCGACGAGATAAATAAGACGGACAATTGCGCTATTTCACCTGAGGGACAAGCTTTCGCCGTACACCAACTCTTAGGATTACTCTTGCAAATAAACCTAATTGTCTCTACCAATTTTATGTTTATAACTCAAGTTGTTAGCATGAATCCCTTTTCTTTCGATTAGGACTAAACATAGAATCGTAGGAGGAGAGATAGACACAACGATATCAACATCAAATACTTACCTCAAGCGCGCATGGCTAACGTCGGGCTCACCCCGACCCTAAGAGCTTTGGGGAACTACACGCTTCTCATCATGGAACTCATTATTGATTGAAAAGAAGAAACTTGCATAAAAATAAACTCCGAAGCTTTACAACTCAACGTCAACTTTCGCAAACGTCAAACCTTAAAACTTCTCTCTAACTCTATTGATTGTATTGCTTGCTTGTTAATTGAATGAATGAATGACAGCCCCCTAGGGCTTTATTTATAGGCTACTAATCCTCGCTATCCAAGGATTGTAACTCCTATCTAAACTATGAACTCTATCCGAACAATTAGGATAGGTCTTTTATTTTTGATAAACTTAATTAACTTAAAGGTAAAAAGATAAATAACTCTTCAGCTGCCATCTATCTTGAAAGTATGAGATAATTCCGTGCCTCCTTGAAGATATAGTTCCAATCCGCATCTCGAAACCAAGTCTATCTTCTGTCGAGATAAGGGGTCCATATCGACACCAGGGGTCGATATCGAGGTCTCCGTTCCTGCTCGATTTGTTCAGCTTCAGTCGATGTCTATGTTGAGGTCGATATGGGGGTCGATATCGACACCAGAGGTCAATATCTAGGCTGGAGGTCGATTTCTACCCCTGCTCAGCTTCACTTGGCTTCTCCGTTTTGACTCCGATTTCTCTCGAATTCCTGCATGGATAGCTCAAAACTTGTGCAGATTTCTTGCATTTTAGCCCATTCTTACACAAGTTTATATTCTTTTGAAACTTTTCTTTGGAAATCGAATGAAATATGAAGTCAAAAGATGCAATAAACAAAGGTACAAATATGTACATCAAAACACCCCATACTTAGACTTGCTTGTCCTCAAGCAATAACCAAGCAATAACCAACACCTACAACACACCCTTCAAGTCCTCGCCCTTGTCAAAAGCTACATCATAAGCAGTAGCAAAGCAAAGCAAGTGAATTTAACGTCATAGCACATATTTTGGCGATCCATAGGCATATGCAATTTTGATCCAACCTCACAGGGATAATGTGTTTGCACTCAACTCTCATGTGTTTAGGCTATGAAGATCAACTCTCAACTCAATTCCGTATACAATCTCATAAACATTGCAATTTATAATAATCCACTTCGCAACCAATTATGAAAATGCAACAAGAATTATCAAGAGGACTTTCGCTCAATGGAAGACTTCAAAGAAGACTCCATTCGGCGGGGTTGTAATGGGGCTTGGTATGAAATAAAAGGTATGGAATTATTTGGCCATGTGGTGCTTTTATAATTCGGGAATCAAGACTCCTAAATTTCAACACTTGCAATATCCAAACCATAACTCTTCAATGTTGCACTTTCCAAGCTCAATCTCCTATAATGCTCTTTCCTAACTCATCTTTCTATAATATGCTCTAAAGATGCACTAAAAGATGTAAACCATACTATCAACCCTTCTTTCGAACTCTAATATACCTCTCAAAAATATAACACTTGTATGAATAAAAGACTTAAGGATTTGGCTCATGCACTATATATATACATCTCTATTAGCGGTTTTTTTTCGGAAATAATAACTAAATACCTAAGATATGTGCATTTGTATGGTTGATGTACATATTTGTACCTCTGTTTATTGCATCTTTTGACTTTGTATTTCATTCGATTTCCAAAGAAAAGTTTCAAAAGTATATAAACTTGTGTACGAATGAGCTAAAGTATAAGAAATAGAGTCTGCACGAGTTTTGAGCTAACCATGCAGGAATTCGATGAAATCGGAGTCAAAACGAAGAAGCCAAGTGAAGCTGAACAGAGGTCGATATCGACCTGAGACATCGATATCGACCCTAAATTTCGACACGACTTCTGAGTGTCGAGATAGGCCACACAGACCAGACAAGAAAGCCTCGATATCGACATACAAGCATCGATATCGACCATTGTCATAGTCATCGACTGGAGCTGGACAAGTCGAGCAGAAACACAAGCATCGATATCGACCTCTGGTGTCGATATCGACCCTACCTCGACAGAAGATAAATCCGATTTCGAGACTCGGATTGGGAAGTCTATCATCAAAGCCATGAGTTATCTCGTTCTTTTATATATTAGCTGTTGTTTATTATCTTTTCCTTTAAGTTTTTATCAAAATAAAAGACCTATCATAATTGTTCGGATAGAGTTCATAGTTTAGATAGAAGTTTCAATCCTCGGATAGCGAGGATTAGTAGCCTATAAATAAAGCCCTAGGGGCTGATTTGTTAGATCATCGAAGAAGCAAGACAATAGCAATAGACAATAGATAGTTAGAGATTTTGAGCTTTAAAGTTTCAAGCGCTTACGATAGTTGGCGTTGAGATTGTAAAGATTCGAAATTTTCCATTTATGCAAATTATTTCAATTCAAGACATGTATACAATCAACATGAGCGAGTAGTCGCCCTTTCTTCTAGGGTCGCGGTGAGCCCGACGATAGCCTTGATGGTAAGGTAAGTACGTCACTAAAGAATGTATCTTTTATCTCCCTCTACCTTGTTCTTCATCTTTAAATGCGAATTTAAGGAACTCATGTTGTAAAACTTGGGTAGTAATTAGGGTTTCTATTGGAAAGATTATAAACTCAATTATGACAAAGGTAGACACAAATTAGGTTAAGTAATTGCAAAATCTCTTTTCCTATTTGTCGGTTTAGGTGAAAGCCTTTTCCTTTATGATGAAAGCATGCATCTTTAGTTGATTTTTACTTCTTCTATCATGGTTGTCGTCACGGTAATCCTTGGCTTTGGAAAACTTTTCCTTTATTAAGTTTACATTCAAATTTACCCGCCGTTTGTCGAGTCATCGAAAAACCCAACACCCTTGCTTATTTCTGATCATTGTTTCCTTCCCATTCTTAATTCTTCGGCCCTTTCTTTGCCAACAAAACAACTAACTCACTGCAGGAAGACATCGAAATCGACAACAGAGGTCGATATCGACCAAACTGATAGATCGACAGTTTTCTGAGTCGATCTCGAGACTCCTGGGAAACTTCTGCAAGCATCGATATCGACCCCCTTATGTCGAAATCGACCCCTCTGTATCGACTGGCAGACTTCTGAGCCAGTCGATTTCGTGGACTAACATCGATATCGACCCCTTCCAGTCGATATCGACTACAGTTTTTGTTTCTGCAGGTTTTCTATTGCAGAGAGCATCGACAGCCAAGGTCGACATCGAGGTCAGACATCGAGATTGAGGCTTCTGGTCGAACATAAAGGACGTGTCGTCAACGCTACTAGGATCCCGCTGACTCGCTTCCTCGTGGATCGAACCTGATTCCCTACTACTATAGCGGGGAGTCTTGAATTTATTTGAAGAGGCTAAGAGTTGTATTGCTTTATATTTTATTATATATTTCGATTCAATTCTCCCCACGTCAAATTTTGGCGCCGTTGCCGGGGGTGCTATCAATCGCGCCCTAGTAGTTTATTTTCACGGTTCTTTTTAGTGCTATTTTATAGGTGCATGCGACGTACTGGTGACCAACCTGAATTTGAAGGACTAGACGAACCAGAACGTTTTCTCCACCTAAGGTCTCGAGTTCAAAGAATCATGGCGGACAACGAGACCCAGACACAACAAATTGAACGCTTAAGGAAGCAAGTAGAGGATTTCACTACCAGAGAAGCGGCACTAAGGGAGCGTGCTAACAGGGAGGAGGAAGCCAGGAGACGATATGAGACTCAAATCAACACCCTCCCCCGGAATGCAAAGCAATACATGCATCCATCGCTCACAGTGCCTAAATCGGCTATTCTAATCCCTACTTCTAATTTTGAAATTAAACCGAATTTTTTAACTGAAATAAGAAGGCATCAATATGAAGGGAAACCTAACGAATGCCCTATGGCACATACATCAACCTTCTTAGACCTCTGTGATACAATTGCTGATGGACAAAGTCTTGAGTATGTCCAACTAAAAGCCTTTCGCTGGTCTCTTACAGGAAAATCATTGCAGTGGTTGGAGAGCTTAGCCCCAAGATCGCTCCGCACCTGGAATGAAGTCAAGGACGCGTTTCTCAACAAGTTCTTTCCTCCTTCTAAGACGGCGTTGATCCGACAGAAAATCACGGCTTTCAAACAAAATCCCGGTGAGGCTCTGGCGACTATTTGGGAAAGGTTTAAGGACCTCCTACGATCATGCCCGACGCATGGCCAACCACCGTAGGTAATTCAGGAGATCATATACAATGCTCTTGATGCTGCCACCAAGGAGAGGATCAACAATTACACCGCCTATGGCTATCTTAAACTCGCTCCACATGAGGCTTGGGAAACCATTGAAAGGTTGGTGGAATTTGACAATACATATGGGACTCCTGAGGCTTCCGACGCACCATCATCGTCGAGGCCTACCCCATCTATGCCATTGTACGAACCCTCTAAGGTGATCGATCCGGATGTAAAAGAACAATTTCATAGGGATCAACTTAGAAAGCTCCAGAAACAAGTAAGACTCCTTTCGGCAAACCAGGATTGCATCGAATGTGGATCGCAGCGACACACTACCATTGAGTGCCCCCATGCTGAGCAAGTACAACTAGCGTAGACTTATGAGGAAGCCAACTTCATGAGGGGTCCCAATCGCCAATATTGGGGAGACCAAAGGTTCCAACAACCACAAAGGAACCAGGTTAACCCTAGGGACCCCCACTCTATAGAGCTCCTGGGCACCCGGTGAGAGACCAAAAGAAGGATGATCTTCAACTTGTGTTGGATGAGATAAGGCGGAACCAAGCTAAGAATGATCAATCCAACAATGCTATCCACTCTCAACTCAATCACCTTACCACAAGGATTGGGGAGATGGATATTTGGAAGAAGAACGTAGAGACCCAATTAGGTCAATTGGCGGCACAAATCCCTAGACCGTCCGGAACATTCCCTGGGCAACCAACTACCAATCCTAAGGGGCAATCCGGGTCAGGACACATAGCAGCTATGCAACTAAGGAGTGGCACAAAAGTTCATAACCACAAAAGGCAACAGAGGAAGAAACAACAGATCTTGTCGACATCGACAGACCAGTCGATGTCGACCTTGAGGTCGATATCGATACCCATGTCGACCCCCTGGTCGACATCGATGACACTGCAGAACCTGAGAGATCACAACAGAGGTCGAAATCGACCCTACCAGTCGATATCGACCAACCTCCAGTCGACATCGATGTTCAGCAGGCTCCTCCGACCACCGTTTTGGCTTCTCCACCAAAGAAGACGTTGCCCTTCCCTTCCAAAGCATTGAAGGACCCCACTCAAGGTAAGTTTAGGCGCTTTGTAATGATTCTCCAAGGACTTAACATTACTATCCCTCTTACAGAAGCCCTAAGCGAGATGCCCGCCTATGTTCGATTCCTAAAAGACATCCTTAGCAAGAAGCGGTCCATGGTAGAGATCGCAGAGGAGTGCTCAAAGATGGATTTCCCTGAGAAGAGGAGTGATCCAGGGAAGTTTGCAATCACCGTGGGACTTGGCCAACATCGCTACCAATGTTCTAAAAGGCGTTAGGCGGCCGCTAGGCGGCGGGTGACCGCCTAGCGCCTAGGCGGGTGCTTAGGCGGCGCCTAGGCGGACTTAGAACAAACTTGATTATTTCCTCATCTTTTAAAGTATAACACATGTCAATGATTCATATAATGTAATAATAATCCATAATATCACTCATAAACCCAAATTTACGGTGCTTAACTAACATTTAAGTAAATAAACGCAAAAGTACGCGTCCGACTAGCGACTTTAAAACTCCTAAAATTCAAAACTATAGGTTTGACTCAAAAGCAAATATATCTCGACTTGGGTGATAAAAAAACCCTAAGTTGACTAATCACATTCCCAAAAGATAAAATTAAATAATCGTCGGGCTAGGCGAGACTAGGCGGTGCCTAGACGGGTCTAGGCGGCGCTTAGGCGGGTCTAGGCGGCTCCTAGGCGGTGCCTAGGCATATTTCCGCCTACAGGGCCGCCTAGGCTTAAAAATTCCTAGGTCCCCTCCTGCCTAGCGCCTAGGCACTTGAACCTGTGGATATGAAACTTTATATGGCTGATAATTCATTCGTCAGACCCACAGGTATAGTTGATGGCGTCCCTATAAAGGTAGGTAAATTCTTTGTGCCTACTGATTTCATTGTATTGGACATGCCCGAAGATCCTATTGTACCTATCATCCTTGGTAGGCCTTTCTTAGCTACTGCGGATGCCAATATTAATGTACGTAGAGGATTACTAACCTTTACTATAGGGAACGAAGTAATTGAATTCTCCTTCAACCCTACAATCAAGGAATTTAATAGTATGGAAATCAAGTCGGTCTACACTAGCATCATGGATTCCGAAGAACCGACGGAAAGGGACCTAACTCCTGAGGAGGCCCTAGCCCTAGCTGCAGAGGAGCTTACCGACGAGGACATTGAGGAGTTCCTGGCTACATGCACGAGTCATGAGGAAATATTCGACGATGCTTTATCTATGGAGCTGTGATGTGCGCGCAAATTGCCATATTTTCTATGCACATATGAATCCATTTTATTGTCTATTGTATGCACATTTATGGGAAAACATGAGAATAGTGTAGTTTATGCTTAAAATGTCAAATATATGGGTTTGCACGAGTTTCCATGTGATTTCGTAAAAAACAAGATGAAAATGGATGAATTCGGAAGAGCAGAAAAAGAACTCGAAGTCTTCTGAAGAGGTCGAAATCGACTGAAGACCTCGACATCGAGTACATCAGAGACATAGGAATCGAGCAGAAAAGGAAACAGAGCATGTCGACACAGAAGGGGTCGATATCGACGTCTGGGGGTCGATATCGATGCTGCCAGATCGACCAAATTGATAGAAGTCGAGTGCCAGTTCGAGTAGGAGAAGGAGAAGCTCGAGATGAAGTTTTGGAGGGGTCGATATCGATGTCTAAGGGTCGATATCGACCATGCCAGCAGAGGAATTCGACTCCGATTTTGATAGAATTATATCCAAAGCTTGCAATATCTATCCAAAGGTCGAGATTTCCTATCATCAACACCAGATCTATCATGAGAAGGCTGATTTCACCATGAAGTTTTCTTAGAGAATAAAGATAAGGTTTCGATTCCTTATCGACATCTATAAATAGAGGCCAATAGGGTTGAGTTTAGAGATCCATTTTTTCGCAGAAAAATTCAGTTTCAATAGAAAGTAGAGAGAGAGGAGGCCGAGAGGCGTTGTAAAGCGAGAGTGGAGTGGCTTGTTCGGTTGTACTTTCTTTCAGAGTTTTAATTCAAAGTAGCTTTCTTTCAATAACAATGATAATGATGTGCATGATGAGGAGCGAGTAGTCAACCCACTTCTAGGGTCGGGGTGAGCCCGACGATAGCAAGGTGAGGTAAGTGCATCAAAGGTATGACTTTTATGCGATTCCGTCTTCTACCCCATGCATGATCCTTTGCGAAAGTTAAGGAGATTCATTTTTTGCATTATTGAAGCGAAAGCCATTCATATTATGAACTTGAATTGCTCATGAATTGGATAGTAACTCTTAGGAAATATGCGAGAGCCTCTAATCACCTAAGTGTTGATAACGAAAGTTATTTGATGGAAAGACATTAAAGTTCATATCTTTAGCATGAAACTTGCATTGTTATCGTTGTCGCATGAAACCCCGACTTTGGAAGCCTTTTAGTTAATTGAATTCTTCATAAAAGTTTTAGTTTTGTTTCTGTTCATCTTCCTTCTCCATTCTATTTTCTTCGGACTCTTTTCCGACAAATTGGTTACAAAAACAGTTTCTGCGACAAGCATCGAAATCGAACATCAGGGTCGATATCGAGGTCAAACATCGATATTGAGGTCTCTGCTCGACGTCGACTTGCTGTTTTGTCTTCTGCAGGAACTGCGCTAGGAAATCGACCAGAACTGAGGTCGATATCGACCTGTATACTCGATATCGAGTGTCTACTGAGGTCGAAAGCCTTGATCGTGAGTACAACAAAGGAAGCGTTGACATACCTCCTCGTGGATTCGATCCTGAATTACCCTACTACTACAAGGGAGGGGATTCTTGTATTATTTGTTTGGGACAGGGAGATAGTCTAGTTGTGCTTTGTTTTAAATATTTGAATCTCCTACTTACCACCCCCGTTGCGAACAAATTGGCGCCGTTGCCGGGGAGGCAATGAATCGCCACCTAAGTTAATCACGATCTTTTTCTAAGCTTATTCTGCAGGTTTATGCGACGTTTTGATCGCAAACCTATCATGGAACCAATTAACGAGCCTGAACGTTTCTACCATATTCGCAACAAAGCAATTCGCATCATGGCTGACAACGAGACGCAGGCTGAGATCATAGAGCGATTGAGGAAGGAGATCGAGGACCACAATGCTACAATCGCTGCTGAAAGGGCCGCTGCTGCTGCTGAGCGAGCCCGTGCTGATAGGGAGGAGGATGCACGCAGACAAGCCCAAGAGCGGCTAAATCAGTATCCATAGACGGCGATGCAATACATGCATCCGCCGCTTCATGTTCCTGAATCTGCCATTATAATTCCTCACTCCAACTATGAATTCAAAATTAACTTCGTATCTGAGATTAAAAGAAATACTTTTGAAGGAAGACACAATGAATGCCCCCTGCAACATATCTCTACTTTTATGGACTTATGTGAAACAGTTGCTGATGGAGTAAACTTAGAGTATGTGAGACTAAAATCTTTTCGATGGTCTTTGGCAGGGAAGGCATTACAATGGCTGGAAAGTTTGGCTCCACGATCGCTAAGGACATGGGCGGAGGTGAAAGATGCATTCTTGAACAAATTCTTCCCACCTTCTAAAACGGCGATGCTACGACAAAGGATCACGGCTTTCAAACAAAAGTCAGGTGAAACCCTAGCACAGGCGTGGGAGCGCTTTAAGGACTTGCTGAGATCATGCCCGACGCATGGGCAACATCCATATGTCATCCAAGAGATCTTTTATAACGTCCTTGATGCGCCGAATAAGGAGAGGATCAATTCATATACCTCCTATCGGTACATTGAGCTTACACCAACGGAGGCATGGGAGACCATTGAGAGGCTTGTGAACTTTGACAACACCTATGGGGCTGCTGCGGCCTATGATGCAATGCCTGCCCCATCTATGCCACTATATGAGCCTCCAAGGGAGATAGATCCTGAGGTGCGGCAACAATTCCATAACGATCAAACACGCCGCCTTCAAAAGCAAGTAAGGTTCCTGAGCAACAATCAACCTTGTCAGGAGTGTGGCTCAACAAGGCACAACACTAGTGCCTGTCCACATACTGAGCAAGTATCCATGGCGGAACAACATGAGGAGATCAAATGGACGAGAGGCCCCTATGGAGGGGGCAATCAACAAAATTGGGGTGATCAAAGGTTCTATCAAAGGGATCCCCCAACATATAGGGCACCAGGGCACCCTGAGCGGGAGACTAAGAAAGATGACCTGCAAATCATCCTTGATGAGATGCGGAGGAACCACGCTGAGTTCAAACAAGCCAATAACTCCGTCCATACTCAGCTGCAGGGCACCAATTCTAGACTTGGGGAGATCGACGTTTGGAAGCGCAACATGGAGACTCAAATGAGTCAATTGGCGGAAGCAATGCCCAAAGCATCCGGATCACTCCCTGGATCCACTATGCCAAACCAAAAGGGCAAAACCACTGGTCACATTGCGGCAGTAAACCTAAGGAGTGGGCGTCAATTATAAACGCCCAAGCAAAAAGTGGAGGAGAAGGAGCCAGAACAAGCGTCGATATCGACCCCCCCGTCGATATCGACCAAGGTGACATCGATGTCGACCCTCCTGTCGATGTCGACCCTAATTCTGCGTCACCACAGAAATCGACTCCTCCAGTCGATATCGACCCTACTGATGTCGATATCGACCTCACTGTAGCCGCAGGAAGGAAGAAGGTGTTGCCATTCCCAACTAGAAAGGTGACTAAGGACCCAGCGGAAAAGAAGTTCCAACGGTTCGTGAAGATGCTCCAAGGGCTTAATGTCTCTATACCATTCACAGAGGCACTTCACGAGATGCCATCTTATGTAAGGTTCCTTAAAGATATCTTGGGTAAGAAGCGATCGCTCTCTGAGATCGCAGAGGAATGCAACAGGTTGCAGCTACCACAAAAGCGGGCGGACCCAGGTAAGTTTTCTATCACTATAGGTCTAGGTCAATTCAAATTTAATGCTTTAGTTGACTTGGGCACTAGCGTTAGCATGATGCCACTAACCATTTGGCATAAGGTAAAGATTGGTCCTTTGGAGCGCGTGGATGCAGGATTGTACATGGCTAACAATACGGTAGTGAATCCAACTGGGATAGTGACGGATGTGCCAGTACAAGTAGGTAAATTCTTTGTCCCTGCTGATTTCCTAGTTGTTGACATAGCGGACGACCCTGCTTGTCCAATTATTTTAGGTAGGCCATTCCTAGCAACCGTTGATGCGAACATTAGCGTGAAGAAAGGATTGCTCTCACTCACAATTAGTGATGAAGTAATAGAGTATTCCTTCAATAAAACGGTGCAAAGTCAAGGGCCAATAGAGATAAAAGCCATCAATGAAGCCCAAGTAGAGGAAGTTGAAGCAATCTTGGACGAAGGAGCCCAACAGAACATCGAAATCGGCCCAGGTAAGTCAATATCGACCACTAATGTTCAAGATTCTGTGACAGGTCATAAGTATGGGGTCGACGGAGGAAAAGAGGAAGCATCGAAATCGGGGTCAAGGGTCGATATCGACCACACCCTATCGAAATCGACCATCGTCAGCACTGAGAAGGGAGGCAAGGAGACCTCGATATCGACCTCTGAGGGTCGAAATCGACCTGATCATATCGAGTCAAAACTCTCCAAATCGACTGATCCTCCAGGTGTACAACAGGGGTTGATATCGACCTCCGAACATCGACATCGACCTGAGCCACAGACTGAGAAGAAGGTAAGTCAAGGTACGAATTCCTCTTGTTCCATTACAATTAAGGACTTATCATTATTTGGAAGAGGTGTGCCTTGGCATGTGCACTTATGTAGGGTATCCGATGATGATTCAAGCCAATATGAGATAGGAGACAAGGTCTATGTTGCCAAGTCTAAAGACCATTGGTTCCCTACAAGATTCAAGGAGAAGAACTTAGGTCCATTCACAGTGAATCAAATCAATCCCGGCGGAATGCAGCTGCGGGACAAGAAAGAAGTGATATTTGAGGCCCAAGCCACATGGGCTCTACAGATGTCACCTTGAGAAGCGCGAAAGAGGAAGTCGGCCTAGCGACTTAAAAATCTAGAGCTTGTAACAAAGACTTAGTTTTGGTTTTAGACAGCTTTTGTTTTGGTTTTAGACACTTTATTGTTTTGCATAATTTGTGTTTAGTTTTCAAATTGCAGAAGAGAGAAAAGCACACAGAAAGGCATCGAAATCGATGTCAGACATCGAAATCGACCTTAAGGTCGACATGGATAGGGTTTGTGATCGAGGCCAAATCACCCTGAAGCCTAAGCAGAAATCAAGAGAGACATCGATATCGATATAAAGGGTCGATATCGACCGTCCCTGTTGTCTTCTTCGACTCCTGAAATTTGTGACGGTTTAGTAAGTTTTCTTCTTAACCCTAGTTCTAATACAATGAGGACACTGTAAATTTTAAGTATGTGGTGGGGGAAAGGCTTACTTGCATATTCATACTTAGATTAGAGTTGCATATTTATTTTAATGCATAAAAAAAAGAGAAAAATGACCCCCATCAAAAATTTTGAAAAAGAAAGAGTCATGGAAGTATAAAAAAGAGCTCTATGATGCAAAATTAGATTCATTAGAGATATAACATGAGATTGCCTAGTTAAGGGAAGTCCCAATGAAGTGCAAGAAGAGAAAAAACATAAAGGAGATGAAAATTTGAAGTTGCTTTCGACATGTGCATGATAAGATGATGGAGGACTTTTTATAAAAATTCCATACAAGCAAAGTTCATATCCTAGCCTTACCTATGCATCATTGCAAAAGCCACAAAGCCATATATGAGACTTATCATGATCATTATTGCTCCACATATACACATATTGCCCATTTTTTACCTTATACCCTATCCGAGGACAAAGTTTTTTTTGAATGGATGTCATCTTTGGAGTTATATGGAGTTGTGCATATATGAAGTTGTTAGCAGGAATGATACAATTATGAAATATGGAAAATTAAATGAGCGAGAAAAAAATCCGATCACCTCAGGAGATAAAGGTGGGTCGACCCTGCTTGGGTTGAGATAATAGTTCCGCAGGATGGGACACACAGGGTGAGGAGTCCGAAGTACTAAGTATCCGGGGCCATTCATGACACCCATGTTTGCGACTCGCGAGAAGGCAGTGCTAAGGTTAGAGAGGTAAAAGCATTATATTGAAAAAAGCATTGAGCAATGAGTGAAAGGTGAGACATTATGTGGAATGTTTTGGAAAGAAAGTATGTTTCCCCGGTTTTAACACCACATGGCCAAATATTAGCCCACCTTTAGCCTTTTACCAATCCACTTCTCACAAGCTTGAAAAAAGTCCTCTTGATTATTAATGCTATGTCGCTAAAATTGTTTTTTGCATATTACCTCCTTTATGAGTATGAAATTGCTTTTTATGCACAGGCATGGACTTGGTTGACATAAGTACCTTCTCGAGGATGGCAATTGATTGTATGGACATATAAAAAAATGAATCTATGATGTTGAGAGTTTACTTTCTTCCCCTGAATGACCATTAAAGGTATTGCTTGGGGACAAGCAAGCTTAAGTATGGGGTGTTTGATGTGCGCGCAAATTGCCATATTTTCTATGCACATATGAATCCATTTTATTGTCTTTTGCATGCACATTTATGGGAAAACATGAGAATAGTGTAGTTTATGCTTAAAATGTCAAATATATGGGTTTGCACCAGTTTTCATGTGATTTCGCAGAAAACATGATGAAAATGGATGAATTCGGAAGAGCAGAAAAAGAACTCAAAGTCTTTTGAAGAGGTCGAAATCAACTGAAGACCTCGACATCGAGTACATCAGAGACATAGAAATCGAGCAGAAAAGAAAATAGAGCATGTCGACACAGAAGGGGTCGATATCGACGTCTGGGGGTCGATATCGATGCTGCCAGATCGACCAAATTGATAGAAGTCGAGTGCCAGTTCGAGTAGGAGAAGGAGAAGTTCGAGATGAAGTTTTGGAGGGGTCGATCTCGATGTCTAAGGGTCGATATCGACCATGCCAATAGAGGAATTCAACTCCGATTTTGATAAAATTATATCCAAAGCTTGCAATATCTATCCAATGGTCGAGATTTCCTATCATCAACACCAGATCTATCATGAGGAGGCTGATTTCACCATGAAGTTTTAGCTTTTACTTTGTTTTAGTTTATCTTAGAGAATAAAGATAAGGTTTCGAGTCCTTATCGACATCTATAAATAGAGGCCAATAGGGCTGAGTTTAGAGATCCATTTTTTCGCAGAAAATTTCAGTTTCAATAGAAAGTAGAGAGAGAGAGAGGAGGTAGAGTGGAGTTGTAAAGCGAGAGTGGAATGGCTTGTTCGGTTGTACTTTCTTTCGGAGTTTTAATTCAAAGTAGCTTTCTTTCAATAACAATGATAATGATGTGCATGATGAGGAGCGAGTAGTCAACCCACTTCTAGGGTCGGGGTGAGCCCGACGATAGCAATGTGAGGTAAGTGCATCAAAGGTATGACTTTTATGTGATTCCGTCTTCTACCCCATGCATGATCCTTTGCGAAAGTTAAGGAGATTCATTATTTGCATTATTGAAGCGAAAGCCACTCATATTGTGAACTTGAATTGCTCATGAATTGGATAGTAACTCTTAGGAATTATGCGAGAGCCTCTAATCACCTAATTGTTGATAACGAAAGTTATTTGACGGAAAGACATTAAAGTTCATATCTTTAGCATGAAACTTGCATTGTTATCATTGTCGCATGAAACCCCGACTTTGGAAGCCTTTTAGTTAATTGAATTCTTCATAAAAGTTTTAGTTTTGTTTCTGTTCATCTTCCTTCTCCATTCTATTTTCTTCGGACTCTTTTCCGACAAATTGGTTACAAAAACAGTTTCTGTGACAAGCATCGAAATCGACCATAAGGGTCGATATCGAGGTCTAACATCGATATCGAGGTCTCTGCTCGACGTCGACTTGCTGTTTTGTCTTCTGCAGGAACTGCGCTAGGAAATCGACTAGAACTGAGGTCGTTATCGACCTGTATACTCCATATCGATTGTCTGCTGAGGTCGAAAGCCTTGATCGTGAGTACAACAAAGGAAGCGCTGACATACCTCCTCGTGGATTCGATCCTGAATTACCCCCTACTACAAAGGAGGGGATTCTTGTATTATTTGTTAGGGACAGGGAGATAGTCTAGTTGTGCTTTGTTTTAAATATTTGAATCTCCTACTTACCATCCCCCGTTGCGAACAAGCTCGAAGAAGAGGTCGATATCGACGAAGAGAGGTCGACATCGACCAAATCACTCGATATCGAGTGCCCTCAGTCGACATCGACACACTCAGTAAGTCAAGTTCTCTCTTCTTCTCTTACAGGCGAAATTGACCAGCCCATGTCGACAGAAGAGGTCGAAATCGACCAGCCGATATCGACATCAGAGGTCGAAATCGACCCTTATCACTTGTCATTAAACAGCTCCGAGGCCGAGGTATGTGCTGAACTCTCAGTCGATATTGACTATTCCTACTCGCCCTCGACTTCTTTTCTGCAGGAATATTTTAAAGAGTCCCAATCAAAGTTGGCATCACTCTATGTTTGGTCCACGCCAACCCCTATAGCTGATTTGGGAACTTCAATCAAGAGAATTGAGACGGATTACCTTGGTGAGATTATGAAGACGGAGGAGGTAGAGCCAATCCTTATCCCACAAGGCCCTTCTCCAGTGCTTAAGCCTTTACCCGACACACTTAGGTATGAGTTTCTTGGTCCAAATTCTACATTCCCTGTAATTATCAATGCTTCACTAACCACACAGGAAGTAGATAAGCTTATGGAAGTACTTCGTGCTCATCGTAAGGCTATTGGATATTCTCTTGAGGACATCAAAGGTATTTCACCCGCTTATTGTATGCATAGAATCCTCCTTGAGGATGATCATAAGGCATCTATAGAACACCAACGGAAGCTCAACCCCAACATGAGAGAGGTAGTGAAGAAGGAGATCATGCGCATGCTGGATGCAGGAATCATCTATGCCATCTCCAACAGCGAATGGGTGAGCCCAGTCCATGTGGTGCCTAAGAAGGGTGGAATGACCGTTGAGGAGAATGAGAAGGGTGAGCTTGTGCCAAAGCGAATCACAACTAATTGGCGAATGTGTATTGATTACAGGAAACTCAACAATGCCACTAGAAAGGATCACTTTCCCCTTCCATTCATTGACCAGGTATTAGACAGACTCGCCGAACATGATTATTTTTTTTACCTGGATGGATATTCTGGCTTTTGGCAGGTCCCTATTCATCCTGATGATCAAGAGAAGACCACCTTCACTTGTCCCTATGGGACTTTTGCATATAGGAGAATGCCATTTGGGCTCTGCAATGCCCCTGCTACCTTTCAAAGATGTATGATGGCCATCTTCTCCGACATGATAGAGGACATCGTGGAGGTATTTATGGATGATTTCTCTGTTTATGGCACTACTTTCGATGTTTGTCTTGCTAACCTTCGCAGGGTCCTTGCACGATGTGAAGAGACAAACCTAGTTCTTAATTGGGAAAAGTGCCACTTTATGGTAAGGGAAGGGATTGTGCTAGGCCACAAAGTCTCTAAACGGGGAATTGAGGTGGACAGGGCAAAAATAGAACTCATTGAAAAATTGCCACCACCTTCATCAATTAAGGACATAAGAAGCTTCCTTGGTCACGCAGGTTTCTATAGGAGGTTTATTCAAGATTTTTCTAAAATTGCCAAACCTTTAACTAACCTACTAATGAAGGATGTTAAGTTTGCATTTTCTAGTGATTGTCTTAAAGCTTTCAATAGGTTGAAGGAGGCCCTTATATCCGCCCCAATCATTCAATCGCCCGATTGGTCGCAACCCTTTGAGATCATGTGCGACGCAAGCGATTATGCCGTAGGTGCTGTCCTAGGACAAAGGAGAGATAAAAAGCTTCACGCCATCTACTATGCAAGCAAGACTCTTGATGCCGTTCAAACAAAGTACACCACGACGGAAAAGGAGTTCTTGGCAGTGGTCTTCGCTTTTGAGAAGTTCCGCTCATACCTAATGGGTTCTAAGGTAATTGTTCATACTGACCATGCAGCTCTTAGGTACTTGATGGCAAAGAAGGATGCTAAACCTAGGCTCCTACGATGGGTGCTCCTACTACAAGAGTTCGACGTTGAGCTTAAAGATAAGAAAGGAACGGAGAACTCCGTAGCCGATCATCTTTCACGGCTACTCATAGGGCTTCTGGAAGAGTCACATGACAACATACCAATCAATGACTCCCACCCTGACGAGCACCTAATGAGGCAAGAGGTAAGACGGGCAGAAAATCCACTCGATATCGACCCCGACAGGTCGATATCGACTGCCCCGAAGGTAATACTTGCATCGATGTCGACCAGTTTTGATCACAGGTTTTCCACTGCAGAGGTCGAAATCGACCTCCAGACGTCGACATCGAGGGCCCATATCGAGCAGCCCATATCGACTGAACCTGTCGATGCCGTCCAGTCGATATCGACCCCTACAGGTCGATATCGACCACCTTCAAAACCCTCCGAAGGTGACGAAGAGGTAAGCTCCGGTGAGGATTTCTTCTTTGCACCTCCTTCCAGTCCTATTCATGATTTATTTGCTGTAAGAAGGGCGAAGGTACCTTGGTATGCGGATTTTGCTAACTATATTGCAGGAGGCGAGATTCCTTCAGGCTTAACTTCGCAACAAAAGAAGAAGTTTTTGCACGACGTCAAACAATACTATTGGGATGAACCCTACTTATTCAAATAGGGGAAAGACCATATCTTTCTACGTTGTATCCCGGAGGACGAGGTAGAGAGCGTGATTCACCATTGTCATTCTCTCCCTACAGGAGGCCATGCTAAAGGATTCAAGACCGCGGCGAAAATTCTTCAATGTGGTTTTTATTGGCCTAACCTTTTCAAGGATGTGAAAAACTATGTAACCTCTTGTGATGAGTGTCAACGTGCAGGTAATATCACATGGAGGAATGAGACACCACTCACAGGCATTCTAGAGGTAGAACTCTTTGATGTATGGGGCATTGACTTCATGGGACCTTTCCCTGCTTCAGGCCCCTACAAATACATTCTAGTAGCGGTGGACTATATCTCTAAATGGGTGGAGGCCGTGGCAACTAGGACCAACGACGCGAAGGTAGTCTCTAAGTTTATGAAAACTAACATCTTTCCTCGCTTTGGTGTTCCTAGAGTTCTTATTTCAGATGGTGGCTCGCATTTCATTGAGAGAGGCTTTGAAGCTCTTTTAGCTAAGTATGGGGTAAACCATAGGGTGGAAACACCCTATCACCCTCAAACCAGCGGCCAAGTAGAAGTCTCCAATCGCCAAATCAAAGCCATCTTGGAGAAGACGGTCTCCCGCTCGAGGAAAGATTGGTCATCCAAACTAGATGATGCGCTCTGGGCCTACCGAACGGCCTATAAGACACCACTTCGCACAACTCCCTATAACTTGGTATATGGTAAGTCATGTCATTTGCCCGTCGAACTTGAGCATAAAGCAATGTGGGCTCTTAAGGAGCTTAATATGGATTTCGACGAAGCGGGAAAAAGAAGGTTCATTGACTTACAAGCCTTGGACGAGTTGCACCTAAAGGCATATGAGAATGCCGAAATCTACAAGGAGCGCACTAAGAAATGGCATGATAGGAAGTTGGTGCCAAAAACGTATGAGGTAGGTGACAAAGTCCTTGTTTTCAATTCTAGACTTCGCTTATTTCCAGGGAAACTAAGGACAAGATGGAGCGGACCTTTCAAGGTTCATAAAATATTCCCTCATGGAGCGGTGGAGTTACTTTGCGATGATGGATCCACCTTTAAGGTAAATGGCCACCGAGTAAAGAAAAATTATGACAAGGAGGACCCGGAAGAAGAGATTCGAGCCACCTTGGCGTTGAACTAGCGCAAAAAGGGAAATATGTCGAGCTAGCGACTTAAACTCAAGCGCTTCCGGGAGGCAACCCGTTCTTTTCCTTTTCTTTCTCTTTTAGTTTTTAGTCTATTTTATATTTTTTAGATCATTCGTGGCTATTCTATCTAAAGTCAACAAGGAAATCAAGTCCAGAAGAGAGGTCGATATCGACCTATATAGTCGATATCGACAGGCCGACAGAAGTAAGCAGCAGGCAGAACAACACAGATGCAGAAGGGGGGTCGATATCGACCTCTAAGCTCGATATCGACTATAGTTGGAGGTAGGTGCCAGGTCAGATTTTAATTTCTTTTCGGTTTTTAATTTTTGGGGTTTTTATCCTCTTATATACCCCGACTTCGACACCCCCTCCCCTTTTCGATACCCTACCAGCCGCCATAGCCTTCTCTTCTTCATCTCTCTCCTTCATCTCTCCTGTCGCCCTCCTCATTGCTACATCCCGCAACTATCATCCCCACCGTTGTAACACCAACAGCCCACCACTGCAACACCAGATCTGAACTGCGAGCCCCCGTCCTCTCTTTCTCTTCTCGCCATTGCTCTCTCCCTCCCTCGTTTTCAAGCTCCAGCGCCAGATCCACCCACTTCCGGCCAAGAAACACCAGATCCGGCCGCCCCAAGCCACCGGAGAGCCCATCGCGACACCAGCAGCCCCGACAGCGCCCAGATCTAGTCGATTTCGACCCCCGGGCACCGATTTCAACGTCTCCTGTTCGACAGCAGTTCTCGTTTTCTTGATTTTTGCGGTTGTTGCCTCTTTCTCCCCTAATTCCGACACTCTTCTGGTATGATTTTTTACCCTTCATCTATTTTTTTCAAGATTTGCATGATTAATTAACTGATTTAGGGAAGAAATTACATATTGGGTGTTTAGGGTTTGAACGATAATTGCGCGGGAAAGAGTTTTTGTATGTATATGGGCATGAATCTGATTTTTTAATTTATGTGGGGCTATGAATCTGATTTTTGTATGTATATGGGCATGAATCTGATTTTTTTATATATAAATGGGGTGAGATCTAATTTTTATAATTTCTATGGGGCAATAATCGGAATCTTCTATAATTATGGGCTAGGAATCTGAATTTTTTTTTATATGTGGGCTGATTCTAGAATTTTTTTTTAGTAGTTTAAATTCTGATTTATTTTGGGGTTTAAATTATGATTTTTTTACAAGCTGAAATTCTGATTTATTTTGAGGTTTAAATGCTGATTTATTTTCGAGTTTAAATTCTGATTTTTTTACAAGGACTGAATTTCTGATTTATTTAGGAGTTTAAATTCAGATTTTTTTAGAGATTAAAATCTGATTTTTTTATATATGTGGGCCAAAATTCTATAAGTCATTAGGTTCCTTAGTATTAAAAATTCAAGAAATTATGTTTATATAAATTGCCATCCTTTGGTACTTTCTTTTTAGAACATATTACCACTTTCACTTAGACAATTTACCCTTACATAATTTCTAGCATAATATGGAACCTAAGTATGGGGTTCTCCCTATTTTATACAAAGGGGAATTATCTTTGGCAATGGTTTCTTTTACAGACGATGGTGAGAGCCAAGAACATCCCTCAGGACACGCTTCGCATTGAGGACGATCAGCAGCGCTCCCTAGCTGAGGATTTGATTGCCCGAGCCACCAGGGCGCGATGGTACCATCTCCCTGACATGATCCAATTAGGATTCCACACAAGCGTTCAGGAGGCGTTTGAGAACGTCTCTCTACACAGGCTGATTGAGCCACTGGAGGTACACTACCCCGTTCTGACTGGGGAGTTTATGGCCACATTGGAGGTCCCCGAGCGCACCTCGACCAGCCACCGAGTCATCTTCCAGCTCGACAACAGGCGATACAAACTATCGCTCGAGGAGATGAGCAACATTTTTGGGTTCATCCACACTCCAGCCGCCTTCAGGGTCCAAGACCCCAACGTCATCTGGAGCTACATATCAGGTATACCCTACCCCGCTCCTACTGACTCCTTCACCTCTAGGGTTGTGAGTCCGCTCTTTAGGGTCATCTTGAGGGTCCTGGCGAGTACCCTTTGGGCCAGGCCAAAGCTCCGTCGCCCCACACACCGTGAGACAGAGACTCTGCGGAGGATGCTCTTCGAGGATGACCCTCTACCATACCTCCACGCCTGGCTCGAGCATATCCTGGACCGCAGACGCACGGTCTCCACCGACATTATGGACGGCGGAATGGTGGCTATCCTCGCCGAGGGTCTAGGCGTCCACACTGAGAGGTACACGGCCTACCAGCTCATGTACCTAGACGCTGTCGTATTGCGCCAGGGCGGAGTCATCGCGACAGGAGCACAGGGATGGAGACACCCCCAGACAGGGATGCGTCTGCGCCACGATTTTATGGATCTTCTATATATCCCAGATTGGTACCAGTCTTGGACTGGGCAGCCATATCATACGGATACAGATCCGTCTGCTTACCCCACCCTACGGAGGAGACCCCCACTCTTCAACCATGAGCCGGAGGTGGACGCTATGTCTTGGGACGTTGACCCCCATTCCGACGGAGCAGAGCAGCCCCCAGCCTACCAGGGGGCATGGATGGTGATGATGATGATGACGCCAGGGCTGATGCAGTTGGAGGAGGAGAGGGCCCGCAAGGGTCCCACCACATCCATCACAGTCACCACAGCCATCATAGCTATGTTCCTCCACCACCTCCTCCCTTCCAGCCTACCTACTCCACTGATTGGCAGGACGACATGACTGCCCGCTTTACTAGGCTGGAGCTCTCCGTCACTGAGATGCGCGAGGAGCAGCGCCGCTATGGGAGGTTCCTCGAGGGCTTGGGCTCATATATGGGCTTTTCCTTCGATCAGCAGGCTGGACCTTCCACGTTCCCGCAGGGCGCCCCAACCTACTACTCAGGGTCAGCTCCTACACAGGACTGGCCCTTGCTGTTGCCACCTCCCCCGCCTCCTGAGCAGTGATGTGTGTTGAGTAAGTGAGCGTGAGTGATTCCTTCCCTCTACTTTACTTTTCTAACAGTGAGGACACTGTAATCTTTAAGTATGGGGTGGGGATTGAACTTGGACATTATAAACTGCTTTATCTGGTTGTGGTAGGGTTTAAAACTTGGCGAACTTGGCTTGTATTTTATTTACTTTCTACTCTATTTGTATGCATTGCATCATATTTAAACAATTATGCATTTTAAAGTTGAAGTCCTTAGTCTTTTAGTTTGTTAAGTCTATAAAATGTCAAAATCTAAAAAAAATAGAAAAAATGTCAAAAATACAAAAAAATGCATGTTTATTTTTAAAGTTTATTTTCTACCCCTACTTAGATTTCCTATGATGAAAACTCAATAGCTGACTTGATCATGTAAACCATATGGCATATTTGGATGGTTCAGCCTAAGTCCTTAAAATGTTTTTGTAGATTGTAAACTTGTGATGAAATTGAGCACACATGATCCTAGGCTAAAAAGCAAATCCAACAAAAATTGTCCTTGTGAGAATTTTGACCTATAGGGAGAACATCAAAAATCCCTCCGCTTTCTTGAGTGAATTTACTCTTCCTATGCATCTCTAAATGTTGTGATAGTTATTCAAAACCAATGCATATATATGTTTATGTTTACGAGAATTAAATGATGGAGGCATCTTTTAAGCCATTTTCATCCTCTCTTTACCTACCCTGCATTATCCCTGCTTGAAGCCAGAATATTAGCCTGAGCCTGAAATTACAAACTCCACAAAATTATCCCTAGCCGGATTGAGCCTGACCCCCATTTGGGAATTGAGACTTAGATTGGCTGGACTAATGCCTTGTGGAAAGAAAAGAGCATAATGTCCAGTTTTGAGCAAGGAAATTATGGGTTAGTATATATTTTCATCTTGTCATATTTTGTAAAAGGAATTTTGGCTTACCATATAAATGAACATATCTTTAGTATTTATTTATTATTTCTGAAAAAAAAATCCGAAAAAAAAATAATAATAATAAAAAAGATATATATATAGTGCATGAGCCAAAATTCTTAAGTCTTTTATTCATACAAGTGTTATATTTTTTAGAGATATATTAGAGTTCAAAAGAAGGGTTGATAGTATGGTTTACATCTTTTAGTGCATCTTTAGAGCATATTATATAAAGATGAGTTGGGAAAGAGCATTATAGAGATTGAGCTTACATTGAAGAGTTATGGTTTGGATATTGCAAGTGTTGAAATTTAGGAGTCTTGATTCCCGAATTATAAAAGCACCACATAGCCAAATAATTCCATACCCTTTATTTTATACCAAGCCCCATTACAACCCCGCCGAATGGAGTCTTCTTTGAAGTCTTCTATTGAGCGAAAGTCCTCCTGATGATTCTTATTGCATTTTCATAATTGGTTGCGAAGTGGATTATTATAAATTGCAATGTTTATGAGATTGTATATGGAATTGAGTTGAGAGTTGATCTTCATAGCCTAAACACATGAGAGTAGAGAGCAAACACATTATCCCTGTGAGGTTGGATCAAAATTGCATATGCCTATGGATCGCCAAAATATGTGCTATGACGTTAAATTCACTTGCTTTGCTTTGCTACCACTTATGACGTTGCTTTTGACAAGGGCGAAGACTTGAAGGGTGTGTTGTAGGTATTGGTCATTGCTTGGTTATTGCTTGAGGACAAGCAAGTCTAAGTATGGGGTGTTTTGATGTACATATTTGTACCTCTGTTTATTGCATCTTTTGACTTCGTATTTCATTCGATTTCCAAAGAAAAGTTTCAAAAGTATATAAACTTGTGTACGAATGAGCTAAAGTATAAGAAATAGAGTCTGCACGAGTTTTGAGCTAACCATGCAGGAATTCGATGAAATCGGAGTCAAAACGAAGAAGCCAAGTGAAGCTGAGCAGAGGTCGATATCGACCTGAGACATCGATATCGACCCTAAATTTCGACACGACTTCTGAGTGTCGAGATAGGCCACACAGACCAGACAAGAAAGCCTCGATATCGACATACAAGCATCGATATCGACCATCGTCATAGACATCGACTGGAGCTGGACAAGTCGAGCAGAAACACAAGCATCGATATCGACCTCTGGTGTCGATATCGACCCTACCTCGACAGAAGAGAAATCCGATTTCGAGACTCGGATTGGGAAGTCTATCATCAAAGCCATGAGTTATCTCGTTCTCTTACATATTAGCAGCTTTTTATTATCTTTTCCTTTAAGTTTTTATCAAAATAAAAGACTTATCCTAATTGTTCGGATAGAGTTCATAGTTTAGATAGAAGTTTCAATCCTCGGATAGCGAAGATTAGTAGCCTATAAATAAAGCCCTAGGGGCTGATTTGTTAGATCATCCAAGAAGCAAGACAATAGCAATAGACAATAGATAGTTAGAGATTTTGAGCTTTAAAGTTTCAAGCGCTTACGATAGTTGGCGTTGAGATTGTAAAGATTCAAAATTTTCCATTTATGCAAATTATTTCAATTCAAGACATGTCTACAATCAACATGAGCGAGTAGTTGCCCTTTCTTCTAGGGTCGTGGTGAGCTCGACGATAGCCATGATGGTAAGGTAAGTACGTCACTAAAGAATGTATCTTTTATCTCCCTCTACCTTGTTCTTCATCTTTAAATGCGAATTTAAGGAACTCATGTTGTAAAACTTGGGTAGTAATTAGGGTTTCTATTCGAAAGATTATAAACTCAATTATGACAAAGGTAGACACAAATTAGGTTAAGTAATTGCAAAATCTCTTTTCCTATTTGTCGGTTTAGGTGAAAGCCTTTTCCTTTATGATGAAAGCATGCATCTTTAGTTGATTCTTACTTCTTCTATCATGGTTGTCGTCGCGGTAATCCTTGGCTTTAGAAGACTTTTCCTTTATTAAGTTTACATTCAAATTTACCCGCCGTTCGTTGAGTCATCGAAAAACCCAACACCCTTGCTTATTTCTGATCATTGTTTCCTTCCCATTCTTAATTCTTCGGCCCTTTCTTTGCCGACAAAACAACTAACTCACTGCAGGAAGACATCGATATCGACAACAGAGGTCGATATCGACCAAACTGATAGATCGACAGTTTTCTGAGTCGATCTCGAGACTCGTAGGAAACTTCTGCAAGCATCGATATCGACCCCCTTGTGTCGAAATCGACCCCTCTGTATCGACTGGCAGACTTCTGAGCCAGTCGATTTCGTGGACTAACATCGATATCGACCCCTTCCAGTCGATATCGACTACAGTTTTTATTTCTGCAGGTTTTCTGTTACAGAGAGCATCGACAGCCAAGGTCGACATCGAGGTCTGACATCGAGATCGAGGCTTCTGGTCGAACATAATGGACGTGTCTTCAACGCTACTAGGATCCCGCTGACTCGCTTCCGCGTGGATCGAACCTGATTCCCTACTACTATAGTGGGGAGTCTTGAATTTATTTGAAGAGGCTAAGAGTTGTATTGCTTTATAATTTATTATATATTTCGATTCAATTCTCCCCACGTCAATGGTGAGCCAAAAAATCCTTTTACAAAATATGACAAAATGTAAATATGCACCAACCCATAATTTCCTTGCTCAAAACTGGACATCATGCTCTTTTCTTTCCACAAGGCATTAGTCCATCCAATCTAAGTCTCAATTCCCAAATGGGGGTCAGGCTCAATCCGGCTAGGGATAATTTTGTAGAGTTTGTAATTTCAGGCTCAGGCTAACATTCTGGCTTCAATCAGGGATAATGCAAGGTAGGTAAAGAGAGGATAAAAATGGCTTAAAAGATGCCTCCATCATTTAATTCTCGTAAACATGAACATATATATGCATTGGTTTTGAATAACTATCACAACATTTAGAGATGCATAGGAAGAGTAAATTCACTCAAGAAAGCGGAGGGATTTTTTATGTTCTCCCTATAGGTCAAAATTCTCACAAGGACAATTTTTGTTGGATTTGCTTTTTAGCCTAGGATCATATGTGCTCAATTTCATCACAAGTTCACAATCTACATAAAAATTTTAAGGACTTAGGCTAAACCATCCAAATATGCCATAGGATTTACATGATCAAGTCAGCTATTGAGTTTTCATCATAGGACATCTAAGTAGGGTTTAAAAACAAACTTTAAACTTAAGAATAAACATGAATTTTTTTTATTTTTGACATTTTTCTATTTTTTTGGATTTTTTATTTTATAAAAGTAAAACTAAGGACAAAAAATTAAACATGAATGCAATGTGAAGAAGAAAACCAAGTTATGACCATAAGACATGTTTTTCCCCCACCCCATACTTAAAATATACAGTGTCCTCACTGTATTAAAAAGAAGAACAAGGGTAGAGAGAAACTCACAGTGCAACCTGCGAATTCAGGTTGATTTCAGGTTAGGTCGATGCCAGAAGCCGATATCTAGGTTAGTGGTCGATGTCGACTGCATCTGTCGAAGTCGAGGAAGAAAATGAAGACAAGGGCTGCCTGATTGGGGTCGATATCGAGTATTAGGGTCGATATCGACCTTTCTTTTTCGCTCCTGAGTCCTCGGTGTCGACTCCAGGAGGTGGCTTGACCCTGGGGGGGTCGATTTCGACTGGCCTGGTCGATTTCGACTGCCTCTGCAGAAGCTTCTTTTCCTCTTCGTCGTTCCTTTTGCTTGATAACCTGAAATATTTGTTAGATTATAGATTAAACAACGAATTATCTCAGTTTCCAAAATTTAAAAAAACCCAAAAGTCCAATCCTAAAAACCATCTATGAAAAATAATTAAGTTTTATGTACAAGCTCTAGAGTTTTGAGTCGCTAGGCCGACTTCTCCGTCAATTCTTCACGACCCTTTTATGTAGGGACCCTTCGAGCTCGAGCGTTCTCCTGGATCATCTAGGTCCTTTTGATAGCATCAAACTTTGGCGACCAAGGCTTCTTTGATGTTATGTTCTTCTTTGGGCGCTTTCTTTCTCTTTCTTGACCTAACTTTAGCAATATAGGCAAACCATGGAGCTTTGATCCTCTCTTTAGTAGAATTATCAATAATGGGCTTAATTGATTCATCAATAAGGGACAGAGGAGGGTTAGGAGTCATACCTGGGCTTACCTGTTTGGGCCCGAAACAGAAATCTTCGGGCTGCGGGGTGGTCGATTTCGATCTAGGGGAGTCGATTTCGAGTGTTGTGGTCGATATCGATATGTGGGGGTCGATATCGACCTCTGTGACCCCATACTTAAGCTCCTAGCAATGATCTGGCATACTCGATTTTGACCAAGGGGGGTCGATTTCGATGTTGTTAGTCGATATCGACTGGTTCCAGTCGATGTCGACCCTGCTTGCTGTTTCCGTCCTTGCCAACAAAAATTTTGTAAGCTTTTCTTTAGCCGACGAGAGGACTACTTGCTCCAGGTGCTTTGTTTCGCTCATGGTCGGGTTGAAAGAGAATTCTATTACTTCGTTCCCTATAGTAAAGGTTAGTAGCCCTTGACGTACATTGATATTGGCATCTGCAGTAGCTAAGAAAGGCCTACCAAGGATAATAGGCACTACAGGATCTTCAGGCATCTCCAATACAATGAAATCGGTAGGCACAAAGAACTTAACTACCTTTACAGGAACATCATCAACTATACCTGTGGGCTTGACGAATGAGTTGTCAGCCATGTAGAGTTTCATGTCCACAGGTTCAAGGGCACCAATGTTCACCTTTTGCCAAATAGAGAGAGGCATGAGACTTACACTTGCCCCTAGGTCACATAGGGCTTTATAGCGATGTTGGCCAAGTCCCACGGTGATTGCAAACTTCCCTGGATCACTCTTCTTCTCAGGGAAGTCCATTTTCGAACACTCCTCTGCGATCTCTGCCATGGATCTCTTCTTGCTTAGGATGTCTTTGAGGAATCGCACATAGGCGGGCATCTCTCTTAGGGCTTCTGTAAGAGGGATGGTAACATTAAGACCTTGAAGTATTTTTACAAAGCGCCTAAATTTACCTTTGGTGGGATCCTCCAATGCTTTGGAAGGGAATGGCAACGTCTTCTTTGGTGGAGGGGCCAAAACGGTGGTCGGAGGGGCCTGCTGGACATAGATGTCGACTGGGCTCTGGTCGATATGGACTGGAATGGTCGATTTTGACCTCTGTTGTGACTTCTCAGGCTCTGCAGTAGCCTCGATATTGACCTGTGGGTCGACCTGGGGGTCGATATCGACCTCATCCTCGACATCGACTGGTCTATCGATGTCGACTGGATCAGCTGCTTTCTCCTCTGCTTCCGTTCGTGGCTTTTGTACTTTGGTGCCACTCCTCAATTGTATGGCTGCGACATGGCCTGTCCCGGATTGTCCCTTAGGATTTGTAGTGGGTTGCCCAGGGAGTGTTCCGGACGGTCTAGGGATTTGTGCCGCCAATTGACCCAGTTGGGTCTCTACGTTCCTTTTCCATATATCCATCTCCCCAATCCTTGTGGTAAGGTGATTGAGTTGAGAATGGATGGCATTGTTGGATTGATCATTCTTAGCTTGATTCCTCCTTATCTCATCTAGCACAAGTTGAAGATCATCCTTCTTTTGGTCTCTCTCCGGGTGCCCAGGAGCTCTATAAGGCGGAGGGTCCCTAGGGTTAACCGGGTTCCTTTGTGGTTGATGGAACCTTTGGTCTCCCCAATATTGGTGATTTGGACCCCTCATGTAGCGCGCCTCTTGGCGAGTCCCCGCTAGGTGTACTTGTTCAGCATGGTGGCACTCGATGGTGGTGTGCCGCTGCGATCTGCATTCAATGCAATCTTGGTTCGTTGAAAAGAACCTCACTTGCTTTTGGAGCTTTCTAAGTTGATCCCTATGGAATTGCTCCTTCACATCCAGATCGATTACATTGGAGGGTTCATATAAGGGCATAGATGGGGCAGGCCTCGACGATGATGATATGTCGGAAGCCTCAGGAGTCCCATATGTGTTGTCAAACTCCACCAACCTCTCTATGGTTTCCCAAGCCTCTTGTGGAGCGAGTTCAAGGTAGCCATAGGCGGTGTAGGTGTTGATCCTCTCCTTAGTTGTAGCGTCAAGAGCATTGTATATGATCTCCTGAATTACATATGGTGGTTGGCCATGCGTCGAGCATGATCGTAGTAGGTCCTGAAACCTTTCCTAAACAGTCGCCAGAGCCTCACCAGGATTTTGTTTGAAAGCCGTGATTTTCTGTCGGATCAATGCCGTCTTAGAAGGAGGAAAGAACTTGTTGAGGAACGCGTCCTTGGCTTCATTCCAGGTGCGGAGCGATCTTGGGGCTAAGCTTTCCAACCACTGCAATGCTTTCCCTATAAGAGACCATCGAAAGGCTTTTAGTTGGACATATTCAAGACTTCGTCCATCAGCAATAGTATCACAAAGGTCTAAGAAGGTTGAAATATGTGCCATAGGGCATTCGTTTGGTTTTCCTTCATATTGGTGCCTTCTAATCTCAGTTAGGAAGTTAGGTTTTATTTCAAAATTAGAGGCAGGGATAAGAATTGCCGATTCAGGCACTGTGAGAGCGAGGTGCATATATTGCTTAGCATTCCTAGGGAGGGCATTGATTTGGGCTTCTATTTGCCTCCGGCCTTCCTTCTCCCTATCCGCACGCTCCTTAAGTGCCGCCTCTCTAGTCGTTAAGTCTTTAACCTACTTCCTTAGTTGCTCAATTAGTTCAGCCTTGTTCGCGTTGTCTGCCATGATTCTTTGAGCTTGGGCCCTTAGATGGAAATAACGCTCAGGGTCGTCTACGCCTTCAAATTTAGGTGGGCGATCAGCACGTCGCATACACCTGCAAAAACAAGACTAGGTAGAGACGTGACATAGACTACTAGGGCGCGATTGATTGCCTCCCCGGCAACGGCGCCAATTTGTTAAGGAACGTAAGTCGAGTTCTTAAATTACAAATGTAAAGATGTAAATACATGTAAACCAACTCCTAGCCTAAGCAAATAATTACAAGACTTCCTCCCGTTGTAGTGGAAGTGTAGTCAGGATCGATCCACGAGGAGGCGTGTCAGCGGGATCCTAGTAGCTTTGGAAATCTCAAGTCTGCGTTGACCAGAAGCCTCGATTTCGACCTTTGATCTCGATGTCGACCTCGGCTGTGGATCCTTTCTGTAACAAAAGACCTGCAGAGACAAAAACAAGCAATCGATATCGATTGGAAAGGGTCGATATCGATGTTAGTCCACGAAATCGACTGGCTCAGAAGTCTGCCAGTCGATACACAAGGGTCGATATCGATGCCAGGGGGTCGATATCGATGTCAAGCAAACTTCGCAGAATGATCGTCTTCGACTCAGAAAACTGTCGACGAACTCAGTGGTCGATATCGACGTCTGGGGTCGATATCGATGTCTTCCTGCAGTGGGTTAGTTCTTCGTCGGCAAAGAAAGGCCGAAGATTTGAGAATGGAGAGAGAAGCAATGAACAGAAATAAAACAGGGGTTTTTGTGTGTATAAAATATGTAAAAGGCAACTACTAGGATTAGGGTTTACCACAACGTTAACCAATGCATGCGACGAGATAAATAAGACGGACAATTGCGCTATTTCACCCGAGGGACAAGCTTTCGCCGTACACCAACTCTTAGGATTACTCTTGCAAATAAACCTAATTGTCTCTACCAATTTTATGTTTATAACTCAAGTTGTTAGCATGAATCCCTTTTCTTTCGATTAGGATTAAACATAGAATCGTAGGAGGAGAGATAGACACAACGATATCAACATCAAATACTTACCTCAAGCGCGCATGGCTAACGTCGGGCTCACCCCGACCCTAAGAGCTTTGGGGAACTACTCGCTTCTCATCATGGAACTCATTGTTGATTGAAAAGAAGAAACTTGCATAAAAATAAACTCCGAAGCTTTACAACTCAACGTCAACTTTCGCAAACGTCAAACCTTAAAACTTCTCTCTAACTCTATTGATTGTATTGCTTGCTTGTTAATTGAATGAATGAATGCCAGCCCCCTAGGGCGTTATTTATAGGCTACTAATCCTCGCTATCCAAGGATTGTAACTCCTATCTAAACTATGAACTCTAGCCGAACAATTAGGATATGTCTTTTATTTTTGATAAACTTAAATAACTTAAAGGTAAAAAGATAAATAACTCTTCAGCTACCATATATCTTGAAAGTATGAGATAATCTCGTGCCTCCTTGAAGATATAGTTCCAATCCGCATCTCGAAACCGAGTCTATCTTCTGTCGAGATAAGGGGTTGATATCGACACCAGGGGTCGATATCGAGGTCTCTGTTCCTGCTCGATTTGTTCAGCTTCAGTCGATGTCTATGTTGAGGTCGATATGGGGGTCGATATCGACACCAGAGGTCGATATCTAGGCTGGAGGTTGATTTCTATCTCTGCTCAGCTTCACTTGGCTTCTCCGTTTTGACTCCGATTTCGCTCGAATTCCTGCATGGTTAGCTCAAAACTTGTGCAGACTCTATTTCTTGCATTTTAGCCCATTCTTACACAAGTTTATATTCTTTTGAAACTTTTCTTTGGAAATCGAATGAAAAATGAAGTCAAAAGATGCAATAAACAAAGGTACAAATATGTACATCACATGTGGGCTTGACGAATGAGTTATCAGCCATATAGAGTTTCATGTCCATAGGTTCAAGTGCTCCTATGTTCACCCTTTTCCAAATAGAAAGAGGCATAAGACTTACGCTTGCCCCTAGGTCACATAGGGCTTTATAACGATGTTGGCCAAGTCCCACGGTGATTGCAAACTTTCCTGGATCACTCCTTTTCTCAGTGAAGTCCATCTTTGAGCACTCCTCTGCGATCTCTGCCATGGATCTCTTCTTGCTAAGGATGTCTTTCAGGAATCGTACATAGGCGGGCATCTCTCTTAGGGCTTCTGTAAGACGAATGGTAACGTTAAGACCTTGAAGAATTTTTACAAAGAGCCTAAACTTACCTTTGGTGGGATCCTCCAATGCTTTGGATGGGAATGGCAACGTCTTCTTTGGCGTAGGGGCCAAAACGGAGGTCGGAGGGGCCTGCTGGACATCGACATCGACTGGGACGTGGTCTATATCGACCTGAATGGTCGATGTCGGCCTCTGTTGTGGCTTTGATGGCTCTGCAGTGGCCTCGACGTTGACCTGGGTATCGACCAGGGGGTCGATATCGACCTCTTCCTCGACATCGACTAGGCTGTCGGTATTGACTGGGTCTGCTGCTTTCTCCACCGCTTCTGTTCGTGGCCTTTGTACTTTGCTGCCACTCCTTAGTTGCATGGCTGCGATGTGGCCTGACTCGGATTGCCCCTTAGGATTGGTAGTTGGTTGCCCAGGGAATGTTACGGACGGTCTAGGGATTTGTGCCGCCAATTGACCCAGTTGGGTCTCTACGTTCTTTTCCAAATATCCATCTCCCCAATCCTCGTGGTAAGGTGATTGAGTTGAGAATGGATTACATTGTTGGATTGATCATTCTTAGCTTGGTTCCGCCTTATCTCATTCAGCACTAGTTGAAGATCATCCTTCTTTTGGTCTCTCTCCGGGTGCCCAGGAGCTCTATCGAGTGGGGGGTCACTAGGGTTAACCTGGTTCCTTTGTGGTTGTTGGAACCTTTGGTCTCCCCAATATTGGCGATTGGGACCCCTCATGTAGTTGGCTTCCTCATGAGTCTCCGCTAGTTGCACTTGCTCAGCATGGGGGCACTCAATGGTGGTATGTCGCTGCAATCCACATTCGATGCAATCTTGGTTCGCCGAAAGGAACCATACTTGCTTTTGGAGCTTTCTAAGTTGATCTCTATGAAATTGCTCCTTTACGTCTGGATCGATCACCTTAGAGGGTTCGTATAATGGCATAGATGGGGCAGGCCTCGACGATGATGGTGTGTCAGAAGCCTCAGGAGTCCCATATGTGTTGTCGAACTCCACCATCCTCTCTATGGTCTCCCAAGCCTCTTGTAGAGCGAGTTCAAGGTAGCCATAGGAGGTGTAAGTGTTGATCCTCTCCTTGGTGGCAGCATCAAGAGCATTGTAAATGATTTCCTTAATCACGTACGGTGGTTGGCCATGCGTCGGGCATGATCGTAGTAGGTCCTTAAACCTTTCCCAAACAGTCGCCAGAGCCTCACTAGGCTTTTGTTTGAAAGCCGTGATTTTCTGTCGGATCAACGCCGTCTTAGAAGGAGGGAAGAAGTTGAGGAACGCGTCCTAGACTTCATTCCAGGTGCGGAGCGATCTTGGGGTTAAGCTCTCCAACCACTGCAATGCTTTTCCTGTAAAAGACCAGCGAAAGGCTTTTAGTTGGACATATTCAAGACTTTGTCCATCAGCAATAGTATCACAGAGGTCTAAGAAGGTCGATATATGTGCCATAGGGCATTCATTAGGTTTTCCTTCATATTGATGCCTTCTTATTTCAGTTAGAAAATTCGGTTTGATTTCAAAATTAGAAGTAAGGATTAAAATCACCGATTCAGGCACTGTGAGCGATGGATGCATGTATTGCTTTGCATTCCGGAGGAGGGCGTTGAGTTGAGTCTCATATCATCTCCTGGCTTCCTCCTCCATTTCAGCACGCTCCCTTAGTGCCGCTTCTCTGGTAGTGAAATCCTCTACTTGCTTCCTTAAGCGTTCAATTTGTTGTGCCTGGGTCTCGTTGTCCGCCATGATTCTTTGAACTCGAGCCCTTAGGTGGAGAAAGCGTTCTAGTTCGTCTAATCATTCAAATTCAGGTTGGTGACCAGTGCGTCGCATACACATATAAAACAACACTAAAAAGGACCGTGAAAATAAACTACTAGGGCGCGATTGATAGCTTGCCCGGCAACGGCGCCAAAATTTGTCAATAGGAGGAGGTCGAGTATCTCAAATACAAATATAAAGATATATAAATGTAAACCGACTCCTAGCCTATGCAAATAATTACAAGACTTCCTCCCGTTGTAGTGTAAGGGTAGTCAGGATCGATCCACGAAGAGGCGTGTTAGCGGGATCCTAGTAGCGTTGGAAATCTCACGTCTTACGTCGACCAGAAGCCTCGATTTCGACCGTGGAGCTCGATGTCGACCTCGGCTGTCGATCCTTTCTGCAACAGAAGACCTGCAGAGACAAAAACAAACAGTTGATATCGATTAGGGAAGGTCGATATCGATGTTAGTAGACGAAATCGACTGGCTCAGAAGACTGCCAGTCGACACAGGTGGTCGATATTGACGTCTGGGGGGTCGATATCGATGTTCAGTAACTCCGCAGTGATGATCGTCGTCGACTCAGAATACTGTCGACAAAACTCAGTGATCGATATCGACGTCTGGGGTCGATATCGATGTCTTCTCCTACAAGGTGTTAGCTTTTTCGTCAGCAAAGAAAGGTCGAAGTCTTTAGGATGGATGAGGATGCGATGAACAGAAATAAATAGTGGTTTTGATGAATATAAACTATATAAAAAGCAACTCCTAGGATTAGGGTTTACCACAACGTTAACCAATGCATGAGATAAGATAAATAAGACGGACAATTGTGCTATTTCACCCGAGGGACAAGCTTTCGCTGTACACCAACTCTTAGGATTACTCTTGCAAATAAACCTAATTGTCTCTACCAATTTTATGTTTATAACTCAGGTTGTTAGCAAGAATCCCTTTTCTTTCGATTAGGACAAAACATAGAATCGTAGGAGATGATATAGACACAATGATATCAACATCTAACACTTACCTCAAGCGCGCATGGCTAACGTCGGGCTCACCCCGACCCTAAGAGCTTTGGGGGACTACTCGCTTCTCATCATGGAACTCATCATTGATTGAAAGAAATAAACTTGCATAAATGGAAAACTTTGAATCTTTACAATCTCAACGCCAACTATCGTAAGTGCTAGAAACTTTAAAGCTCAAAACTAAAACTCTAACTTTCTATTGTCTATTGCTATTGTCTTTCTTGCTTGGATGATTCTAACAAACCAGCCCCTAGGGCTTTATTTATAGGCTACTAATCCTTGCTATCCAAGGATTGTAACTTCTATCTAAACTATGAACTCTATCCAAACAATTTAGGATAGGTCTTTTATTTTGATAAAACTTTAAACAACTTGATAAAACTTAAATGTAAAGATAAATCTCAGCTGCTTACTATCTAAAAGTACAAGATAATTCGTGGCCTTGAGGATAAAATTCATAATCCGAGTCTCAAAATCGGATCTATCTTCTATCGAGATAAGGTCGATATCGACCACAGAGGTCGATATCGAGGTATGTATTTCGGCTCGACTTGTTCTTCTCCATCGATGTCTATGTTGAGGTCGATATCGATGTCGGGTGATCGATATCGAGTGCCTTCTTGGTTGGTCTGTGTGGTCTATCTCGACACTCAGAAGGTGTGTCGACAACTATGGTCGATATCGATGTTTAAGGTCGATATCTACCTCTGCTCAACTTCACTTGGCTTCTTCGTTTTGACTCCGATTTCAATCCAATTCCTGCATATTCAAACCAAAACTTGTGCAGACTCTACCTTATGCATGTTAGCTCATTCTACACAAATTTCTCTTGTTTTCAACCTTTGTTTGAGGAATCGAATGAAATATGAAGTCAAAACTTGTGAATAAAATAGGTACAAATATCTACATCAATTGCTACACTTTTAATTGTTTAGATAATGAGTTTGATTGTGCAATATTTTTGATTTTGTAAACTTTTTCATGTTAGGAATTATTGAGATTATTAGAAGTTAAGGAACAATGTATGTCTCTTGAAATTGGCCTTGGGAACATATGTAGAGGGTTGGGGGTTGTTGTATGCAACAAGATAAACAAATAAAGGAGACGATAGAGGACTATGTACAACGGTTTAGCGATACGGATGAGGAGGATGAGCTGCATCAAGTTTGAGCAATGTAGCATCAAAAGGTCATGACATCAAAAGATGGAAAAAATATGACAAAAACGAAAGAAGGGGCAAGGATGTATGACAGATGCTGAGATAACTAAGATAACAATTGATAGGGGCATTGAGAGTGCGAATAGACAGAGTGATCTTCATGGTAGTGTGACAATTTCATGAAGAGGAGGTTGTGGGATAGCTGAGAGTAATGTACATTAGTGCGGGAGTCACTTAAACAATGCAAAAGGGGCCGACAAACAAAATGGCAAGAAGAGCGAGGACCCAAAACAAAATGGAAAAGTTGTGTGTTGCTGATGCATAGGAGTAACGTTGTAGTTAAAGGCTGACAAGTGGGAAGAAAGCCCTTCGCAACAGCTTAGCAAAGTTAAGAAGTAAGAAAAGTAAGGTTGAGCAAGCAATAAAAAACTCCTTTCGAATATTGCAACTTTCGGGTGATGAGGAGGAGCTAAGTGACCAGTCGATGGATGCGAGTCTGTGTAAGGGGAATCCAACTGAATAAATATACCAAGAAAGCTTGCTTGGGAGCTCATATTGAAGAATTATTTATGAAGTATGCCAACCAGAGATGGTAATGGGGTAGAGAGGTTTGAGTGTTGAATAGTTGTATGAGTTTAAAATTGATGTTGGCATAGTTGATATTTGAATTTATGGGCCCTGCGTGGCAAACCATATTAGGTTGTAATATCTTTTTTAGTTTTTGGGGACTTAAATGAAATCGATATTTTATTGGGTGCTAATTGGTATGTGTAGAAGGTTGACTTATTAGGTTTGTTAACCGCCTTTGAATGTAGTGGTTAATATCTAAGTTTGTTATGGTTTTGAACGTAGTCCTTGGTTTGGTCCACCTTTGTGTGTGTGTGTATATATATATATATATATAAGTGCAAACTTGAGATGATCAACTGATTGAATTCTTAACTTGTATGATAAAATATTGGCTTGATTTTACAGTTAAACATTTGAAAATAAATAGTTTATTATAGATCAATTTGAAGTAATTAGATTCGATCCCATGACAATACACACAGCCTTAAAACGAATAAAAATATAAGTCATTCTTTTTCTACAGCCCATTTCACATGCATGTTGTGAAATTTATTATGGTTATGAAAGTCAATTTTCACTATTAAATATAATGGGGATAAAAAAAATCATAAATACTCGATTCTCAACCCATCATATATTTCTGCTTAGGATAAAGCAAATCCAATTTGAAGTATAGGGTTTATACATTTAAACTTAATATTCTTTAGCTATATAGGGTTTATACATTTAAACTTAATATTCTTTGTCAAATTTGAAGTATCGATCGTCTCAACAAAATAGTACTTCATCATAATAACTAAAGATTTCGAAGCACAACATGACAAGAGCATGGACAATATATTAATAGAAAATTGACGCGTCGAATATTTTTTTTAAGCCATCAAAATCGATAAAAATGTTAGGAAAAAACCCGAACACGGTTCGGGAAAAGGACTAGTAATAAATTAAGCCCTTTCAAAGAATGTCAAGTGGCATTTCCCTCTCCTACCTCTAGCCCCCTTCTCGTTAGGGCGGAGACTGGCAAGCTGATGAATGCATTCCATTTATCCATATTCATCATTCGGTCATCATGCTCATATTTGTTCATCATGCTCATATTGGTGTTACTCATGAATCGATTGACTCAAGACAAAACCTGATGACATTAGATTGTCCTATGACCCTATAAAATACTCTAATTACTTCATAGATAACTGTCGTTCTGTTTACAAACGCATACAGAATAAGGATGCTCATTCATTTGTGCAAGTCCTAAGCATTATACTACATGGCATGCTTTTATGCTTATGCAACACCTAGTATATCATGCACATATAAGCAGGGAAGTGGTTCTGCTCAATTTGAGTAAGCTCCAAAAGGAAACTTACCTGAATAAGCAGAGCAGCAAAAGAGTAGACCCGGCACACAACAAGTCATAATCACAAAGAATCACCTAGATACATTTTCGAGAACATAATGAGTCTACTTCTTTAGCTACTCCAAGCACATATATCACACACACAAGCAGATAGATAACAAGTTCGCATCATCCATACTCTCAATTCATCATGATCAACCATCTCACAACTCATCCGGTATTCAACATTATTCACCAACTCATTATCGTACGAAATTTCCATATTATACTTAGCCAATTCACATACTACCAATTCATACTCATATATAACATGTCATCATCATAAAATCATGGTATTAGTCACACATTCACAACATCATGCCAAGTTAGTCAGAAATCCCCACGTTAGTTCAAAACCATTTTAAATCCAGAGTTAAACAGTTAGGACTTCCAACCATTGAAAACACTTGTTATGTTCATTTTCCCAAATCCCGAGTTCAAATCGTCAAGCCAAGCATTTGAAATTCCCCAAGAACATCAAAGTCATGTTTTTGAATTCTTTTGCCCAAATCCCCAAGGACATCAAGGAAATCCTTCGCCTAAGGGGTATTTCACCGCGGTGAAACACTCTCAGCTTGCGGGGTGCTCGTTGGTGGTTTCGTGGCCGCGAATGGGGACTCGCCGCCGCGAGAGTCCCTTTCGTTGTGTGAATCATAAGATATGTTCACAACAAGTTAGTTATATGCAATAATTAGCAAACACACAAAACAAAGAAATAAACATTGATTCCCCGGCAACGACGCCAATTTGATAAACGGATTTTAGTCGCATAAACCGTATCAAAATAAATTCAAACCTACCTAACTACTGTAGTGTGGTAAGCACGAGTCGATGCCACAGAGAATCAAGTTATTCCTAAGTTAAGTTTATTTACCAACTAAGACAAAACGGGGGGTTTTATGTGATGAAATTAGAAAGAAAATATAATAAACTATAAATAAATTAATGGAGATAACAATTAAGAATAGAGTTTCATCTATAACTATCCACTTTAGTTTGGTTAGTTGATCCTCAATTCTTCATCAGGTTCTCTTTTCATCCCATTATTGTTCCAGTCATGATCTTGTGTAAATTACTAGTCCTACGAGTCCTAGTAACCTTTACTAATTAGATAACCCTAACATGGTCAAGATTTAACCTAATAGTAGCATTAAGATTAATGATTAACCAGGATACATGCAACACCAAGCTACGAGTCAGTATTTGACATGTAATTGATTCTCTACACACCAATTTAGTCCAACCACTAGTAGAAAAATGTCCTTTGGCGACACTTAATTTACCACGGTTCTGTGTCTTCACGTAGTAAATTTGTAAGGTTGGCAGAATTACCACGGTTCCTAGAAGTAATTTAGTATCAAATTTACCATGGGTCCGTGTCTTTATGTGGTAAATTTTCTAAGGTTTGCAAATTTACCATGGTTTCTAGAAGAACCGAAATAATTTAGCAACAAATTTACCACGGCTTTGTGTTTTGTCGCGGTAAATTGTCAATATTGGAAATAAAACCCTTAACTGCAACTTGTCGTTGTAAATTTTCAATATTGGAAATAAAACCCTTAACTGCAACTCTCTCCTTCGCCCGCCTCCATATCTATACTAGATCTGAGACCTCCTCCTTGCTCCATCTCTCAATCGATCTCATCAAGTACGCATCACTGTCTCTCAATCTCCCTCTTGATTATTCCTCCTCGTTCAAGCGCTCGTCCTGGGTTTAATTGCTTTCTTCCTCTTAAGTTCAAGCGCGCGCACAAAGCCGCCTTGGACAGCCCCACTACCGATCGAGGCCGGCTTGGACAGCCCCACCGAGGTCAAGGATGTAGATGCCAATTTGGAAGACGTCTCCAATGAAGGTATCATTTTTGTACCTCCGACTATATCTTTGGAAGTTAGGTTTTATGATATTCTTAATTGCGTGCGTTCTTAAGCGACTGTGTGAGTTAGTTTAGCAAGGGAACCTATTGTGATCTCATGATCTAGGTTTACTCGTTCATGATATCAACCCTTTGTTTGTGTTGGTTCTCTGCTGAATTTGGATGTTATAACCTATTTTCGATGGTATTCCCTTGATGCTTGTTAAAATTACACCGGCTTGATTTATTTATATTTTATGTTCTTGTAAGAAAAATCATTAGTTGCTTGCTTGCTTGGTTGCTGATTCTAGGATACAGAATAAAAAATGGTTTTCAGTTTGTCTTCATACAGGATATTAATTTGCTTCAATTGATTGGTGTTTCCGTGTTGCTGATTTTTTCCAACATTTTGTAAGTTATCGCTGTTATAGCTTAAACTTCACATTAAGAAGTACTTAGGATATCGAAAATCTTTATAATGTCAGGGATATTGTACAACAGAGGATGAAGCAGGATCCTTATTTCAAAATGGATTACAAGAAGCGAGTGGGATGAAATGGTTGAAGAGGCAACACAACATGGATATCTAAAAGACACTCGGGAATATGAGGACATTTTTGAGGACATGCTCGATCAAGTGGGACAACCTTCTCCCAAGTTAGTCCCTTATCTGTCTTGTTTATTTACTATATGTAGTTATAAATCTCATGTTTCTACTAAGTTAGTTTTTGGTGAAAACTTATATTTAAGTCCTAAAACTAGAACAGGTTTATGGGGAGTTCTTTAGGAACATGATAGCAGATAGAGCTGGCAATTCGGGTCATCCGGTCGGGTTCGGGTCGATCGCATTCGGGTCGGGTCACTGATGAGTCGGGTTAACTCGGTCAAAATTTCTGTTTCGGGCTTGGTCGGGTCGGGTCGGGTCGGATTCGGTCAAAATGAAATTCAGATTGGTCGGGTTTCGGTCAGAATCGGGTTGGACCCATTCGGGTTTTCGGTCAGAATCGGGTCGGTCTCGTTCGGGTTTCGGGTCGGTACTCGGGTCGGTCCCCGATATATCCAATTTGGATCGGCCGGCGGCCGATATATCGGAGGATTCGGAGATATTTAGAATCTGTTACTAATTTACCATATAGCCATATATCATATATGTATATCGGATCAAAATTTAAACTTTTTATTTTATCAAGTTTATGGATAATTTTACTATTTAAATATTAATTTTTCATGTTTATTTTAAAATTTTGAAGTATAAATATAATACGACCCCGATAAGCGATATTTAGAAGTTAGAACCTTGCTTTCGGGTAATCAATTTTATTAAATTGAATATGTAATTCATGTTATTTATGGATTTCAAAAAGCATTTTAGTAAAATTAAATATGATTCAATAAATAATCTACTCATTGGCTCGTAAACTCAATGTTGTTAAACTCTCGATTCGATCCTACGATCTAAAAATGGAAAAATGATCTCGGTCCTTTATTGCGATTATAACGATCCTATAAAATGTCTATTATAAGAAATTTCTAATATTTACCCTTTATATATATTATATTTAGTTTATTTTTAAAATTTTACATCTTTATGGGTATTTTTTATGATTTAACATAATATTTATCTAATATTAAACATAGTAACTTCATTTAAAAGAGAATTCATCCATAAGGTGGGATCTTACGATCCTACGATTCGATTATACGATCCGATCCTTACACCTTTTTACTGATCCAATTTAGAATCCCAATTTTAATGACATTGGTAAGCTCATTCTCTTTATCATTAATTTCATTGAAATTTGGCAATATGTTGTTATCAAAATCATACTTGATTCCCTATCTAAAAGATAATTCACGTTATTTGCGTCTTTCAAAAAGTAGTTTTCAAAAGAAATTTCACTACGTATATTATTCAAGTTATAATATCCTCATTGTACTCATCTTTTATTAGTGAGAAATGAGAATTATGAATTCAAGTCGATCATTCATCATTAAATGAGTAAACGAGTAATGATTCACATCGATCTATATGAATATACTATGAGTTGATGACTTTTGGAGTTTTGAGTAATCTAGTAAACCGACTCCTTTGTGAGTTAATCTTAAATACTGATAAAGTAAACAAATTATTGCCTATATGAAAATAACTAAACAAGATTACCTTAATCCTCAAATAAAATAATTGTAGTATAAATAGATATATATATATATATATATATATATATATTCAAGGATATTTGAGTCGAGTTGGGGGTCGGGTCGGTTGGGACTCGGGTCGGTTGGGACTCGGGTCGGGTTGGGACTCTGGTCAGTTGGGAGTCGGGTCGGGTTGGGCGTCGGGTCGGGTTGGAATTCGGGTCGGGTTGGAATTCGGGTCGGGTCTTATTTGAGTCGGATCCGGGTTGAGTCGGATTTGTCTGTATTCGGGTCATTTCGGGTTTCGGGTCAAAGTCGGTCGGGTTCGGTTTCGGGTTCGGGTTATGCATAACGCTAAATTTTCGGGTTCGGTCGGGTTTCGGTTCGGGTGAGTCGGTCGGGTTTCTCGGGTCGGGTCAGATTTTGCCAGATATAATAGGAGATATGGGTGCTTGGTTGTACTCTCCATTGTTGCGGGATTCGGGACACGGCTATACGAACCCCGAATCCGATACTTCGTGTTCGATTCGGGGCGATACTCGTATCAGTACGGTAAATCCATCGAATCCCCGGCGTGCCGCTTTGAAGGACGTGGAATTGCGAAGAAGCCAAAGCCACGCGCTCTTTTCTGAGGTAAAGTCGAAGAAGACGATGCGCCGATACGGCGGATCTGAACCCCGTGTGGAATGAGTCAATGAGGAAGATGAATGAACAGTACTATATTCATTCCTTTTGTTTAATTAATTTTGTTGGGACTTGGGAGCAAATGGAGAACAGCTGTACTGGGAGCAAATGTTCAGTGTACAGTAATATATTCATTGCTTTTGCTTTTTAGAATTAAATAAGATTAATTGATATTTTTAAGTACATGTTCAGTGTTTTTTTTAAATTTAAAAATGTCGTCATTAAGTACATGTTCATGTTTAGAATTAAATAAGATTAATTGATATTTTTTATTGATATTTTTAAGTACATGTTCAGTGATTTAATTTTATGAATTTATAATTTTGTAATTTTTTTTACTATTTTTATTTATAAAATATAATTACAAAAATACCCCTACCGTATCCATCGTATCCGATTCGATCAGGGTAGCGAATCCCGTATCCGTATTCGTGTCCCGTTTCGAACCGAATTTCGTATCGGGTAACTATGGTACTCTCCCATAGGATTGCTCTAGCCTTTGCATAGTGTTTTAATTATTTTTTTTCAATAACGGTATTTGTCTGGCTGTCCCATTTTTGAGAAAGGGTTTCAGAATGTGAAATCAAAACAAAACAAAACAAAAAGTAATATGAACCAAACAAATGGGATTAAGGTTATTGATTTAAAAAATTGGTCTTGAGCAATTTGTATTTGTAGCCTCTTAGAAATCCATAATCTCAATGTGAAATTAGTTCTGCATAGATAAGTTGATGTTACTATTTTCGTGGTATTTCTTTTGCTACGGTATTGTCCTCTTCGATCTCCTATAACGAGTTTCTAGAAGCACTTTGTGTTCCCGTTGTGGACTTGTGGTGATTTTTGGTGACCCTTATTCCCTCTCGTTTTGAGGATTTCTTATTTCTGATTGTTGGTAAGTTACGTTACAAAAATAATATTTCTGTAGCAAAATTCTGTATTTTTTTTTTTTTGTGTAACCATGCGTGGCTAGTCATACATGTTTCTACTATCTTTGTTTTTGCTCATGTCTTTGTTTGACAGTGAAATTCAAACTACAATATCTTTTAGTCCTTTAGTGCGCATTGGTGATGATGGTGATAATTAACAGATGAACTTAATGCATGTTTGAAGCATCTATGCAATTGTTAATTGAAATGGAAAAAATTAAGAAACCTAGTTCGAGTTATCATAGAAGGTGAGGACTTTCCAATGAATTCACACAGTAACAAAAAAAACACTTTTAAGAAATCAAGTTTTTGCTACTCTGCCTATTGATTTCTTCCTCTCTCTCGTAACTCGATCTTTTTGAAGCTTATGGTAGATTTAGCTTATGGTAGATTCTAATTTAGCTTATCATTTTAATTTGGCAGGTCTATCCACCATCCTTTGAGGCGATATCGTATTGTACGCCGGACAAGAGATGAGATTCAAGATCAATGGACAATTTTTGTGCAACAACTTCATCGATCTGTACTTAGTCCAATGTAAAAATGATTATACATATTTTTAGTTGAATTAATGTGTGTTAGACAATGAATGATTATATATATCTATATATATACATACCTACTAGGGTTTTAGCATTTCTAATAATATTTTAGGTTTGTTTGTATTGATTATTAGTGTAAAATATTATGATAATTGTCATATAAAAATGGATGATATAATATTATTATATAAAATCATTCTAGCACCTACCAAAATAAATTTACCACGGGTATCAAATTTACCACGGTTGTACCACTTTTAGTATGGTGTGATTTTACTTCGGTGAATGTATATTACCGCGGTTAAAACAAGATTATCACAATACCGATTTACTACGGTTCATTATATTTACCACGGTTATGATGCATTTTAACTATACTATTTTACCACGGTTCATTGTTTTTACCACGGTTGTGTGAACGTGGTAAACAAATTTACCATAGCCACTTTTACTACGGTTCAGAACCGTGGTAAATAATGAACATGGAACTGTGGTAAAAAAGGCTTTTTCTACTAGTGAACGAGTCCTAAAAAGGCAATGATTGCTACTATGGATTACGGTTCGCTACGAGAAATCTACAAAATCCAAGCAATAATCTCAAGTAATTCTACGGACTAGAAAAAATCAATAATATTCGCAAAAGAATCAATACGAATCAATATAAATAGAATAAGAATAGAAATCTCACAACTTTATTAAACCAAAGCTTCAATTCATAGACGAAACGGAAGAAGCGAAACAAAAAAAGACAATTAGGGTTGAGCATTTAAAACTAAGTCACCGCCACCGTTTGTTTGTGGTATGAATGTGTATATATAGAATATAATGTAAACCTATTCTGTCTAATTCCTTCTATCTAAACTAAATTATTTAATTAAATTGGAAAGTGAACCCACGTTGCAGACCATATGTTAACACCAAAAGTAGCCCTGACTTGCATTGATGAAACCGGTAGCACTAACACAGTCCAACCTTCTACTTTCTTTATTTTGAATGTCATTGCTAGCCCAATACGTGGCCCAAACTTCAACAGGTCCTCAACTACAGAGATTTCCCACTTATTAAACGCCTTCATGAATTTTGTCCTAACTTAGTCCACGTATACCTGAAATAAAATTAAATTCCAGCGTAGACTCCGAATTCAAAATAATGCAAATTAAATATACATAATATGCATGAAAATGACCTAATATAATATGTAAATACATGACTAAAACAGACTCTACCACCCTAACTTAGTCCACATATACCTGAAATAAAATAAAATTCCAGTGTAGAATCCGAATTCAAAATAATAAAAATTAAATATGTATAATATGCATGAAAATGACCTAATATAATATACAAATACATGACTAAAATAGACTCTACCACCGTGGTGAAACGGATCTCACCACGGCCAAGGCCAAGTTCACACTTGCCGCGACACGAGGTTCACTTGCCACGGCGAGAGTAAACTCTCTAGGCTCGGGGATGTGGCCAAGGGACATCCGACCCTCGCCGCTGCAAAGCTGGAGTTTCGTCGTGGCAAAGTTGAATCCCTCCATGGCCAGTTCCCACTCGCTGCGGCGAAACCTACAACTAGGAGCTCAGATCGAGCTCGTTGTGACTTCTCCGTGGGTGTTAACCCTCCCATTTTGTCCCAAAACATTCCCTGACCTACAAGATCATGTTATTTCACCCATATCATGTAAAAATCGAGATGAGGAAGGATCCGTTCATCCAAACTTCGTCTTCTTTGTCGGAATGGCTCAGGGGAAGATTTCCGGGCTTGTCTCAACTGGATCTTCTTGCAAGGAGGGTTGGGAGAGAAGTAGGGAGGATAAAGGGAGGATCTTTACTTGTTTGGAGTCAAAAGGAAGGAAAACCAAAGCTCTTACCTCTAGAAATCGAAAAACAGTGGCGGGGCGGCGTTCTCGGACCACCGAGGCTGCTGACGGCTCGGGCTGGTTGTCTTGGCTCCGAGGAGGCGTGAGGAAGCTGCTAGTGGACCTTGTGCTAGAGGATGAGGAGAAATAGAGTGGTGGTGGTGTTGAGCTCTCGGCGGAGGTGAAAGAAAATGAGGAGGGAGGTGACGGTGGTGTGTGTGGTGGTGGCTGCCGGCGGCAAGGGAAGGGGGAATCCCTTGTCTCCTCACGGAAAGAAAGGAAGGGAGGAAAAGAGATGGGAGATTTTTAGTGTTTTTGGTATTTCTCCCCTTGGATAAGATTGTATTTAGAGTTTTTGTGTTTGGGTGAGGTAAAGAAAATGAAGTCAAAGATCTGATTTTATGGAGATATGCTGGGTTTATAAGGAAGAAGTGACGGGATAGAGATGGGTTTGTCTCCTTGCCCAAAGAAAGGGGTGTACATGTAAGGAAGGAGGAGAGAAAAGGAGATTGTGGGTGTTTCTCCAAATGGGGCAAGGAATCTTCGTTTGAATTCAAATGTCTCACAACGCATGAGGAGGGCTGATTTGGTTCAATTTGGGTGAGGACGGATTAGGGCGGGATTTCGATCCCGACACACGGAATTCGTATTCCAAAATTATTTCCCGAGTGTTGGTTTCCTAAGTCCCGCTCTCTCGATCAAATGGATTTTCAAAATCCCGAGAAGGATATCACCATCTGAAGTTCATTTACATCTCGAGGTGGAAAGACAGAGTCGTTAGTCAAAATTCAAATTTTAGGTTGGAAATCCGCTTTACGAGTTTCGAAGTCGATTCGTTAAGTCGAGGACGAGTTTTTCTTGAAATTCTCGAATTAAATCCATTTTAATTCATTTATCTGAAAATCATGATTTGAAAACCCGAGGTCTTTACATGTGATGGGCTGGTTTTTAATTCTTTAATTATGTGGGCTCATTTTGTAATTTTTATTAAAGTTTCATATATATTGTATGTGAGACTAATGAGAGAGTTTTCGGAGTTTTGTCGTACAATAGGCTTCCGCCTCCTGGTTTAGGTTATACTTTATTTCTAGTTTGTTTTGACGATATACACTTTGAATCGAGGATAGAAATTTCGGTTTGCATTCTATTCTAAACTTTGACCTATTTTTGTCTATAACTTATTCATCGTTTATTATATTATGCTTGTTTGATTTCTCCGTTCGAGAGTTTGGGTAATCCCGACGATATTTATTTGTGTGTTAATTTGTTAGATTTTATCCTATATATTGCGCCAGCTCTAATTGATGAAAATTGGTTAGAAATGATTTAGGGTTTGAAATCGAAAGAAGAAAACCCTAAATTGGAATTTAGATGGTGAATTGAGACCGAAAGGCAACTAGAATCCATTGAAACTATAGGATTAAAATTGAAGTTTGATTGTGCGAAAGTGAAATTGAACTTCTTGAGAATTCATAGATTGTCATTGATATTTTGGATGATTGTGATATTGACAGAGACCGAAAGGCGATGTTGATATGATTTTCATCTAGAATTCTAAGAACTTAAAGGGTCTAAATTAGTTTCTTGAATCCGAAAGGATATTGTTTACCAATTTAGACACATTCGCTTTGATACCGAAAGTGTATTTGCGATTACCTTAGACAATATACCTTCAACAAACTCAGACAATGTGGCACGAATATTAATTTTAATATAGCATCGTTGTGGTGATCCTTTACCCTAGATTTGCCTCGTATCCATTGTTTACTGCCACTTTTGTATAGTTGTTTTCTATTAGTTGGCTACTGTTCGCCTTTCGGAATCACTTACAAATAGTTTTCTTGCATTTTTCTTGGCTTAGTTAAATCAGTTTGACGATACAATCAATACAACAAAGTCCTTGTGGATACGACACTCGATATACTACAACTGAACCCCATACACTTGTAGGTGTAGGTTTTAGCCTATTGATATTGCAGATTGATTTATTTAGTTGCTGAACCTGCTTGCCAGACCTACAAAGAAAATATGTTAGTATTATGAACATGCTTTGGTGCAAGGAACCTATTGTGTTGAGACTGCGATAGGCATTTTTCATTTGGTATGTCTATAAATCAATTAAATTATGTCAAGTTCAGTGTAACCATTTAGACTTTTTATCTTACAATTCCCATAGAAGGAATCAACTAAGAACAATACTTATCTCAACAAATCAACAAACTGCACACATCAAAACCTTTTCGACAACAATCCAGGAAACCTCAGGGACAAGGACGGATAACAAATCCGAACAAGCATGATCATTGTTAGGGTGCAAATGAAAACTCACCCCTTCACACAAATGTGAATTTCCGAGATGCAAGCCATCTATTTCGAAAAAGCATCAGACTACAATGAAATTAGAGAGGTCTTACTATTCCTTTATTAAACATCTAAAGTTGGGTTTTGTAGCAAGCTAGACTCTTACAGGGAGGGAAAATCTTACGCAGTTACATGAAGATCCTAGAAACTAAGGAAAAGAGGATATAACTTGAACAAGCCATTTTCAAGGAGACAACATATCGAACTTCTTTTGCAGAATAAATAATAGCTAGAAAGTTTGCAAGTGCTTCAAACGTAGATACATCACTGGGTACATCCAGACATAAAGTGTTATAACGTATGCTGCTATGCATGCCACACTTTTCTTTAAAAGCGCAGTTCCTTTTTGCAAGTCAGAATGTGTCTCAACGGAATGTGAAAAAAGCGCAAGTATAATTAAAGAAGTGGAAGAAAGGAAAGTACCTTCTAGATGAAGGACGAGCATCCCAATATGAATCTCGTTGCCATATGAGGGAGGCAGTGGCAGCCGCCGGATTGCGGGGATTTTTTTTTCTTCAATATATATAATATATATAATGAAGAATTTTTAAAAAAAATGTTGAAAGAAAACAATAAATTTTGGTATAAAAAAATATAGGAATAAAAATTAGAAATTAAAATTAGAAGAAAATTCATAGGAATAAAAATTAGAAGATTTTTAAAAAAATATATTTGTAGAATAATGAATACTCTTATTAAAAATATTAAAAGAAAATTATAAAATTGATTTAAATAGGAAAAAATTGATAAGAATAAAAAATATTGAAAAATGTGAAGAATGAAATTAGAACCCAATACCTCTTACACTACAGGAGTCCCCTTTTCATTTCTTTACCAACTAAATATGACAAGATATGTATATTTATGTTTTTCCGTCGCCGGAGGGAGAGGCGGCCGCCCCCTGCGCACCCCCCGCGGCCGCCACTGAGGAGAACCCTGAAGAAAAAATTATGCTTGAAACTTGTCATTTGCAGATGAACAAACAATCTTTACAAAGAAAACTGAGCCCACCATGAAAAATCTAATGGCACGTAGGCTACGTAGCTTTAGATGAAATAAAGCTCATCGTGAACCCTGAGGTCTATGTGAAGTGCAGGCAAAGCTAAGCTTCGAACAAACAAATTCAGGAATTGCACCTCGTATATGCTTTTAACAATCATTACAAATTGCAATAAGCTTCAAGTGGGAAGGAGAGGGTTGTTTGAGGGGCAAGGGAGGAAGGATGCAATATATATTTAAAAAAAAATGAAATCAACAAGTAGACTAGGGGTCCGTTTGGCAATGCATGTAGCTTTTCAGAGCTTTTGATTTTAATATTTTATAGTTTTAAATAAGTTAAATATAAAACTTTAGTTTAATTAACTTTTGAAATTGAATTTTCAACAACTACTCACCCCAATTAAGCTTTTCAGAATTCTATTCATTTTCTCCTATCTGATAAGCTAGTTTGTATCAGCTACTCTATCGGCTGGGTTACCAAACACCTTACCAACTTATTAAAACTCTAATTTAACATATATTTAACAAACTTAATCTATCAGCTTCAGCTACCCTATCAGCTTCAGCTACCTGATGTGCATATTTAGTCTTTTTAATTGCATATTTTGACTTCATATTTCATTCGATTCCTAAATTATAGATTGAGAATAATGAAAATTTGTGTAGAATGGGATAACGTGCAAGAAATAGAGTCTCCACAAGTTTTGGTTTGAATGTATAGGAATTGGAGCGGAATCGGAGTCAAAACAAAAAAGCCAAGTGAAGCAGAAAAGAGGTCGACATCAACCACACATGTCGAGATCGACCACATGACTCGGCGTAGACAGTGAGTGTCGAGCCAAGACAACCTAGATCTACTGGAGAGCACTTGACATGACTACAGATCGAGTGGATACTTCGACATCAACACACTCACCAGAGCTCGAGTGAAGTGAAGAAGATCGAGCAGAAATGAAGCACTCAATATCGAGTGACTATGTCGATATCGAGTAGAAGGAATCCATGGATTGGACGCGGTTTGACAATTCGATTTTGAAGATCTATCTTGTGGCCACGATTTTATCATTTATCATTAGTTAGAGTATGTCCTAATGGTTGTTTCCTTTTTACCCTAGGATTAATAATGTTTCATCCTATCTATGATAGGATATAATTTTAAATAGGAGTTTTAGTAGGATTAGAACTACTTTCCTTGGCTAGCAAGGATTAGTAGGCTATAAATAAAGCCCTAGGGGGCTGGTTTTATTCATTCAAGTTCAGAGATTCCTATCTCACCAATACAAAGTAGTTTAGAGAGTAGAAGAAGCTTTAGGGTTTGGCATTTGCGAGAGCTGACGTTGAGTTGTAAAGTTTCGAAGGTTATTTAATGCAAGTTTCCACTTTTCCATTCAAGATGTTTGTTGCGATGAAGAGCGAGTAGTTCACCAAAGCTCTTAGGGTCGGGGTGAGCCCGGCGTTAGCCATGCGTGCCTGAGGTAAGTACTTGATGTTGATATCGTTGTGTCTAGATCATCTCCTACAGTTCTATGTTTAGTCCTTATCGCAAGAAAAGGGATTCATGTTAACAACTTGAGTTACAAACGTAAAATTGGTAGAGACAATTACGTTTATTTGCAAGAGTATTCCTAATCGTTGGTGTACGGCGAAAGCTTGTCCCTCGGGTGAGATAGTGCAATTGTCCGTCATATTTGCCTTATGCATGTTTGGTTAACATTGTGGTAAACCCTAGACTTAGGAGTTTCTTTTATATACTTTTATTCGTATCTTAAAACCTTGTTATTTCTGTTCACGTCTTCATTACCATCCTATAGTCTTCGGCCATATTTGCCGACAAACCCTAACAAACTACAGGATCAACTCGATATCGACACAGTAGGTCGATATCGACACCCTCTACCTATGTCGACGGTCTTCTATGTCGACGCCTTTCATACCTGCATCTGAGCTCGAGATCGAGTGCATAACTCGATATCAAGTGCCCCTGTGTCGACCGACAGTCTTCTGAGTCGGTCGACGTTGCTACTGACGCATTGAGATCCCACTGACACGCTTCCTCGTGGATCGATCCTAATTCCCTACCAATACAGCGGGAGGGATTCTTGTATTTATTTGCATGGACAGTGATGTGCGCGCAAATTGCCATATTTTCTAAGCACATTTAAGTCCATTTTATCATTCATTTGCATGCATATTAGTGGGGAATACAGAAGATTAGTGTAGTTTATGCATTATTGTCAAATATTTGGGTCTGCACGAGTTTCTATGTGATTTCGCAGAAAATAGGAACGAAAATGGACAGATTTGGAAGAGCGGAAAAAGAACTCGAAGTCTTCTGAAGAGGTCGAAATCGACTATGAACCTCGACATCGAGTGCAGCATAGCAGGCAGGAATCGAGCTGTGCACAGAACAGAGCATGTCGATACAGAAGAGTACGATATCGACGCTGAAGGTCGATATAGAGTGGCCTAGATCAAGCTAATTGATAGAAGTCGAGTGCCAATCCGAAGAGAAGAAGGAGTGCTGGAGATAGAGTTAAAGAGCGGTCGATATCGATGATGAAGGTCGATATCGATGTTGTTCAGTAGAGAAGTCCGACTCAGACTTTGATAGAATTCTATCCGAAGCTTGCACGTCTATCCTAAAGTCGAGATCTTCTATCCAATACACCAGACTTCATCTATTATGTTATTTACCATGGAAGTTTTAGTTTTTACTTTATTAAGTTTTATCTTAGAGAATAAAGATAGTTTTCCGAATCCTTGGCTAGCAAGATTTGAGATCTATATATAGAGGCCATTAGGGCTGAGTTTAATCATTCAATTACACAGAGACTTTCAGTTTCAATAGAGAGTAGCGAGTTAGGGAGAGAGAGAGGAGAGCCGAGTGAGTTGGTTGTGTAAGCGAGAGCGGAGATTTGGCTTTGTTCGGTTGTAACTTTCTCTTTAGTTTAATCAAAGTAGTTTTCTTTTCAATGATGATGATGAGTTCCATGATGAAGCGCGCGTAGTCAACCCACTTCTAGGGTCGGGGTGAGCCCGACGATAGCAATGTAGGGTAAGTGCATCAAAGGTATGATTTTTATGCGATTCCATCTTCTATCCTATGCATGATCCCTTACGAAAGATAGGGATATTCATTATTTGCATTAGTGAAGCGAAAGCCAATCATATTGTGAACTTGGATTTGACGTAGGGAGAATTGAATCGAAATATATAAGAAAATATAAACCAATACAACTCTTAGCCTCTTCAAATAAATTCAAGACTCCCCGCTATAGTAGTAGGGAATCAGGTTCGATCCACGAGGAAGCGAGTCAGCGGGATCCTAGTAGCGTTGAAGACACGTCCTTTCTACTCGACCAGAAGCCTCGATCTCGATGTCAGACCTCGATGTCGACCTTGGCTGTCGATGTCGTCTGCAACAGAAAACCTGCAGAAACAAAAAAGTAGTCGATATCGACTGGTGGGGTCGATATCGAGGTTAGTTCACGAAATCGACTGGCTCAGAAGTCTGCCAGTCGATACAGGGGGTCGATATCGACACAAAGTGGTCGATATCGATGCTTGCAGAAGTTCCCAGGAGTCTCGAGATCGACTCAGAAAACCGTCGATCTATCAGTTTGGTCGATATCGACCTCTGCTGTCGATATCGATGTCTTTCCTGCAGTGGGTTAGCGGTTTTGTCGGCAAAGAAAAGGCCGAAGAATCAAGGATGGAAAGGGAGCAATGATCAGAAATAAGCAAAGGTGTTGGGTTTTTCGATGACTCAACGAACGGCGGGCAATTTTAATGTAAACTCAAAGGAAAAGATCTTCCAAAGTCAAGGATTACCGCGACGACAACCATGATAGTAGAAATAAGGATCAACTAAAGAAGCATGCTTTTATCATAAAGGAAAAGGCTTTCACCTAAACCGACCAATAGGAAAAGAGATTTTTCAATTACTTAACCTAATTGGTGTCTACCTTCGTCATAATTGAGTTTATAATCTTTCGAAAAGAAACCCTAATTACTACCCAAGTTTTACAACATGAGTTCCTTAAATTCGCATTTAAAGATGAAGAACAAGGTAGAAGGAGATAAAAGATACATTCTTTAATGACATACTTACCTTACCATCATGGCTATCGTCGGGCTCACCCCGACCCTAGAAGAAAGGGGAACTACTCACTCATGTTGATCGTAGACATGTCTTGAATTGAAATAACTTGCATAAATGAAAATTTCGAATCTTTACAATCTCAACGCCAACTATCGTAAGCGATTGAAACTTTAAAGCTCAAAATAAACTAACTATCTATTGTCTATTGTTCTTCTCTTCGATGAGTCTATGATTGGATGATTAACAAATCAGCCCCTAAGGCTTTATTTATAGGCTACTAATCCTCGCTATCCAAGGATTGTAACTCCTATCTAACTAATAACTCTATCCGAACAATTAGGATAGGTCTTTTATTTTGATAAAACTTAAAGGAACTTAAAGGTAAAAGATAAATAAACTTCAGCTGCCATCTATCTTGAAAGTATGAGATAATTCCGTGCCTCCTTGAAGATATAGTTCCAATCCGCATTCGAAATCGAGTCTATCTTCTGTCGAGATAAGGGGTCGATATCGACACCAGAGGTCGATATCGAGGTCTCTGTTCCTGCTCGACTTGTTCAGCTCTGGTCGATTTCTATGTGGAGGTCGATATGGGGGTCGATATCGACACTGGGGGTCGATATCTACCTCTTCTCAGCTTCACTCGTTGAGGTCGATATCTATGTTGAAGGTCGATATCTACCTCAGAGGTCGATATCTGGGTCTGGGGTCGATATCTACCTCTGCTCAGCTTCACTTGGCTTCTCCGTTTTGACTCCGTTTTCGCTCAAATTCCTACATGGTTAGCTCAAAACATGTGCAAACTCTATTTCTTGTATTTTAGCCCTATTCTTACACAAGTTTATATTCTTTTGAACCTTTTCTTTGGAAATCGAACGAAATACGAAGTCAAAAGATGCAATAAAAGAAGGTGCAAATGTGTACATCAAAACACCCCATACTTAGACTTGCTTGTCCTCAAGCAATAACCAAGCAATAACCAACACCTACAACACACCCTTCAAGTCTTCGCCTTTGTCAAAAGCAACATCATAAGCGGTAGCAAAGTAAAGCAAGTGAATTTAACGTCATAGCACATATTTTGGCGATCCATAGGCATATGCAATTTTGATCCAACCTCACAGGGATAATGTGTTTGCACTCAACTCTCATGTGTTTAGGCTATGAAGATCAACTCTCAACTCAATTCCATATACAATCTCATAAACATTGTAATTTATAAAAATCCACTTCGCAACCAATTATGAAAATGCAATAAGAATCATCAGGAGGACTTTCGCTCAATGGAAGACTTCATAGAAGACTCCATTCGGCGGGGTTGTAATGGGGCTTGGTATGAAATAAAAGGTATGGAATTATTTGGCTATGTGGTGCTTTTCAAATTCGGGAATCAAGACTCCTAAATCTCAACACTTGTATTACCCAAACCATAACTCTTCAATATAATGCTCTTAAAGATGCATTCCATCAACCCTTCTTTCAAGTTCTAATACACCTCTCAAAAGTATAACATTCGTATGAATAAAACTTAAGGATTTTGGCTCATGCACTATATATATATACATATATATATATATATATATATTTTTTTTTTTATTCGAATTGAAATAACTATGTGCATTTATATGGTGAGCCAAAACATCCTTTTACAAGATATGACAAAATGTAAATATGTACCATCCTATAATTTCCTTGCTTACAACTAGACATTGTGCTCTATTCTTTCCACAAGGCATTAGTCCAACCAATCTAAGTCTCAATTCCCAAATGGGGGTCAAGCTCAATTCGGTTAGGGATAATTTTGTGGAGTTTGCAATTTAGGCTCAGGCTAATGTTCTGGCTTCAAGCAGGGATAATGCAGGGTAGGTAAAGAGAGGATAAAATTGGCTTAAAAGATGCCTCCATCATTTAATTCTCGTAAACATAAACATATATATGCATTGGTTTTGAATAACTATCACAACATTTAGAGATGCATAGGAAGAGTAAATTCACTCAAGAAAGCGGAGGGATTTTTGATGTTCTCCCTATAGGCCAAAATTCTCACAAGGACAATTTTTGTTGGATTTGCTTTTTAGCCTAGGATCATATGTGCTCAATTTCATCACAAGTTCACAATCTACATAAAAATTTAAAGACTTAGGCAAAACCATCCAAATATGCCATAGGGTTTACATGATCAAGTCAGCTATTGAGTTTTCATCATAGGACATCTAAGTAGGGATTAAAGAAAAATAAACTTTAAATAAACATGCATTTTTTTGATTTTTGACATTTTTCTATATTTTTTTTGATTTTTGACATTTTATAAAAGTAAAACTAAGAACAAAAATTTAAACATGTATGCAATGCGAAGAAGAAACCAAGTTATGATCATAAGACATGTCTTTCCCCCACCCCATACTTAAAATATACAGTGTCCTCACTGTATTAAAAAGAAGAACAAGGGTAGAGAGAAACTCACAGCGCAACCTGCGGATTCAGGTCGATTTCAGGTGAGGTCGATGCCAGAAGTCGATATCTAGGTCAGAGGTCGATGTCGACTGCATCTGTCGAAGTCGAGGGAGAAGATGAAGAGGGCTGCTTGATTGGGGTCGATATCGAGTATAATGGTCGATATCGACCTCTCTTTTTCGCTCCTGAGTCCTCGATGTCGACTCTAGGAGGTGGCTTGACCCTGAGGGGTCGATTTCGACTGGCCTGATCGATTTCGACTGCCTCTGCAGAAGCTTCTTTTCCTCTTCGTCGTTCCTTTTGCTTGATAACCTAAAATCTTGTTAGAAATATAGATAAAGCACGAATTATCTCAGTTTTAAAAGTTCAAAACAGCCAAAAATTTAAATCCTAAAAACCATCTATGCGATATTTAAATGTTTTATGTACATGCTCTAGATTTTTGAGTCGCTAGGCCGACTTCTCCGTCAATGCTTCATGACCCTTTTTTGTAAGGAACCTTTGAGCTTGAGCCTTCTCCTGGATCATCTAGGTCCTTTTGATAGCATCTAAGTTCGGCGACCAAGGCTTCTTTGATGTTAGGTTCTTCTTTGGGCGCTTTTCTTCTCTTTCTTGACCTAACTTTAATATAGGCAAACCATGGAGCTTTGACCCTCTCTTTAGTAGAACTATCAATAATCGGCTTAATTGATTTATCAATAATGGACGGAGGAGGGTTAAGATTCATACCTGGGCTTACCTGTTTGGGCCCAAAACAGAAATCTTCGGGCTGAGGGGTGGTCGATTTCGACCAAGGAGGGTCGATTTCGAGTGCTATGGTCGATACCGACATGTGGGGGTCGATATCGACCTCCGTGACCCCATACTTAAGCTCCTGGCAGCGATCTGGCATTCTCGATTTCGACCAAGGGGGTTCGATTTCGATGCTTTTAGTCGATATCGACTGGTTCCAGTCGATGTCGACCCTGCTTGCTGTTTCCGTCCTCGCCAACAAGAATTTTCTAAGCTTTTCTTTGGCCGGCGAGAGGACTACTTGCTCCAGGTGCTTTGTTTCGCTCATGGTTGGGTTGAAAGAGAATTCTATCACTTCGTTCCCTATAGTAAAGGTTAGTAATCCTCGACGTACATTGATATTGGCATCTGCAGTAGCTAAAAATGGCCTACCAAGTATAATAGGCACTACAGGATCTTCAGGCATCTCCAATACAATGAAATCAGTAGGCACAAAGAACTTACCTACCTTTACCGGAACGTCGTCAACTATACCTGTGGGTCTGACGAATGAGTTGTCAGCCATATAAAGCTTCATGTCCACAGGTTCAAGGGCACCAATGTTCACCTTTTGCCAAATAGAGAGAGGCATGAGACTTACACTTGCCCCTAGGTCACATAGGGCTTTATAGCGATGTTGGCCAAGTCCCACGGTGATTGCGAACTTCCCTGGATCACTCTTCTTCTCTGGGAAGTCCATCTTTGAGCACTCCTCTGCGATCTCTGCCATGGACCTCTTCTTGCTCAGGATGTCTTTGAGGAATCGCACATAGGCGGGCATCTCGCTTAGGGCTTCAGTAAGAGGGATAGTAACGTTGAGTCCTTGAAGTATCTTTATGAACCGCCTAAACTTGCCTTTGGTGGGATCCTCCAATGCTTTGGAAGGGAATGGCAACGTCTTCTTTGGTGGAGGGGCCAAAACGATGGTCGGAGGGGCCTGTTGGACATCGACATCGACTGGAATGTGGTCGATATCGACTGGAATGGTCGATTTCGACCTCTGTTGAGGCACTGATGGCTCTGCAGTGTCATCGACATCGACCAGGGGGTCGACATGGGGGTCGATTTCGACTTCTGGGTCGACTGGTCTGTCGATGTCGACTGGGTCTGTTGCTTTCTCCTCCGTTTCCGTCCGTGGCTTTTGTATTTTGGTGCCACTCCTTAATTGTATGGCTGCGACATGGCCCGTCCCGGATTGTCCCTTAGGATTTGTGGTGGGCTGCCCAGGGAGTGTTCCGGATGGCCTAGGGATTTGTGCCGCCAATTGACCCAGTTGGGTCTCTACGTTCTTCTTCCATATATCCATCTCCCCAATCCTTGTGGTAAGGTGATTGAGTTGAGAGTGGATAGCATTGTTGGATTGATCGTTCTTAGCTTGGTTCCGCCTGATTTCATCCAGTACTAGTTGAAGATCATCCTTCTTTTGGTCTCTCTCCGGGTGCCCAGGAGCTCTATAAGGCGGAGGGTCCCTAGGGTTGACCTGGTTCCTTTGTGGTTGATGGAACCTTTGGTCTCCCCAATATTGGTGATTGGGACCCCTCATGTAGCGCGCCTCTTGGTGAGTCTCCGCTAGGTGTACTTGTTCGGCATGTGGGCACTCGATGGTGGTGTGCCGCTGCGATCCGCATTCGATGCAATCTTGGTTCGCTGAAAGGAACCTCACTTGCTTTTGGAGCTTTCTAAGTTGATCTCTGTGGAATTGCTCCTTCACATCTGGATCGATTACATTGGAGGGTTCATATAAGGGCATAGAGGGGGCAGGCCTCGACGATGATGGTGCGTCGGAAACCTCAGGAGTCCCATATGTATTGTCAAATTCCACCAGCCTTTCAATGGTTTCCCAGCCTCTTGGGGAGCGAGTTCAAGGTAACCATAGGCGGTGTATGTGTTGATCCTCTCCTTTGTTGCAGCGTCAAGAGCATTGTATATGATCTCCTGGATGACGTACGGTGGTTGGCCATGCGTCGGGCATGATCGTAGGAGGTCCTTATACCTCTCCCAAACAGTTGCCAGAGCCTCACCAGGCTTTTGTTTGAAAGCTGTGATTTTCTGTCGGATCAGCGCCGTCTTAGAGGGAGGAAAGAACTTGTTGAGAAACGCGTCCTTGACTTCATTCCAGGTGCGGAGCGATCTTGGGGCTAAGCTTTCCAACCACTGCAATGCTTTTCCTGTAAGAGACCAGCGAAATGCTTTCAGTTGAACATACTCAAGACTTTGTCCATCAGCAATTGTATCACAGAGGTCTAAGAAGGTTGATATATGTGCCATAGGGCATTCGTTAGGTTTCCCTTCATATTGATGCCTTCTTATTTCAGTTAAAAAGTTTGGCTTAATTTCAAAATTAGAAGTAGGATTAGAATAGCCGATTCAGGCACTGTGAGCGATGGGTGCAAGTATTGCTTAGCATTCCGGGGGAGGGCGTTGATTTGAATCTCATATCGTCTCCTGGCTTCCTCCTCCCTGTCAGCACGCTCTCTTAGTGCCGCTTCTCTGGTAGCGTAATCCTCTACTTGCTTCCTCAAGCGTTCAATTTGTTGTGCCTGGGTCTCGTTGTCCGCCATGATTCTTTGGACTCGAGATCTTAGGTGGAGAAAGCGTTCTGGTTCGTCTAGTCCTTCAAATTCAGGTTGGTCACCAGTACGTCGCATACACCTATAAAACAACACTAAAAAGAACCGTGAAAATAAACTACTAGGGCGCGATTGATAGCCTCCCCGGCAACGGCGCCAAAATTTGACGTAGGGAGAATTGAATCGAAATATATAAGAAAATATAAACCAATACAACTCTTAGCCTCTTCAAATAAATTCAAGACTCCCCGCTATAGTAGTAGGGAATCAGGTTCGATCCACGAGGAAGCGAGTCAGCGGGATCCTAGTAGCGTTGAAGACACGTCCTTTCTACTCGACCAGAAGCCTCGATCTCGATGTCAGACCTCGATGTCGACCTTGGCTGTCGATGTCGTCTGCAACAGAAAACCTGCAGAAACAAAAAAGTAGTCGATATCGACTGGTGGGGTCGATATCGAGGTTAGTTCACGAAATCGACTGGCTCAGAAGTCTGCCAGTCGATACAGGGGGTCGATATCGACACAAAGTGGTCGATATCGATGCTTGCAGAAGTTCCCAGGAGTCTCGAGATCGACTCAGAAAACCGTCGATCTATCAGTTTGGTCGATATCGACCTCTGCTGTCGATATCGATGTCTTTCCTGCAGTGGGTTAGCGGTTTTGTCGGCAAAGAAAAGGCCGAAGAATCAAGGATGGAAAGGGAGCAATGATCAGAAATAAGCAAAGGTGTTGGGTTTTTCGATGACTCAACGAACGGCGGGCAATTTTAATGTAAACTCAAAGGAAAAGATCTTCCAAAGTCAAGGATTACCGCGACGACAACCATGATAGTAGAAATAAGGATCAACTAAAGAAGCATGCTTTTATCATAAAGGAAAAGGCTTTCACCTAAACCGACCAATAGGAAAAGAGATTTTTCAATTACTTAACCTAATTGGTGTCTACCTTCGTCATAATTGAGTTTATAATCTTTCGAAAAGAAACCCTAATTACTACCCAAGTTTTACAACATGAGTTCCTTAAATTCGCATTTAAAGATGAAGAACAAGGTAGAAGGAGATAAAAGATACATTCTTTAATGACATACTTACCTTACCATCATGGCTATCGTCGGGCTCACCCCGACCCTAGAAGAAAGGGGAACTACTCACTCATGTTGATCGTAGACATGTCTTGAATTGAAATAACTTGCATAAATGAAAATTTCGAATCTTTACAATCTCAACGCCAACTATCGTAAGCGATTGAAACTTTAAAGCTCAAAATAAACTAACTATCTATTGTCTATTGTTCTTCTCTTCGATGAGTCTATGATTGGATGATTAACAAATCAGCCCCTAAGGCTTTATTTATAGGCTACTAATCCTCGCTATCCAAGGATTGTAACTCCTATCTAACTAATAACTCTATCCGAACAATTAGGATAGGTCTTTTATTTTGATAAAACTTAAAGGAACTTAAAGGTAAAAGATAAATAAACTTCAGCTGCCATCTATCTTGAAAGTATGAGATAATTCCGTGCCTCCTTGAAGATATAGTTCCAATCCGCATTCGAAATCGAGTCTATCTTTTGTCGAGATAAGGGGTCGATATCGACACCAGAGGTCGATATCGAGGTCTCTGTTCCTGCTCGACTTGTTCAGCTCTGGTCGATTTCTATGTGGAGGTCGATATGGGGGTCGATATCGACACTGGGGGTCGATATCTACCTCTTCTCAGCTTCACTCGTTGAGGTCGATATCTATGTTGAAGGTCGATACCTACCTCAGAGGTCGATATCTGGGTCTGGGGTCGATATCTACCTCTGCTCAGCTTCACTTGGCTTCTCCGTTTTGACTCCGTTTTCGCTCAAATTCCTACATGGTTAGCTCAAAACATGTGCAAACTCTATTTCTTGTATTTTAGCCCTATTCTTACACAAGTTTATATTCTTTTGAACCTTTTCTTTGGAAATCGAACGAAATACGAAGTCAAAAGATGCAATAAAAGAAGGTGCAAATGTGTACATCAGGATTTTACGTGAATTGGAAAGTAACTCTTAGGAATTATGCGAGAGCCTCTAATCACCTAAAGTGTTGGTAACGAAAGTTATTTGACGGAAAGACATTAAATTTCATAACTTTGGCATCATACTTGCATCGTTATCGTTGTGGCATGAATCCCCGACTTTGGAAGATTTTAGTTAATTGAATTTTATAAATAGTTGAGTTTTGTTTCTGTCCACCTTTCCTTTACCATTCTACACTCTTCGGACTACTTTTTTAACACATAGGTTACGTTTTGCATTTTCTGTTACCGACATCGAAATGGACTGGAAAGGTCGATATTGAGCACTAACATCGATATCGAGGTTCATCTCGACGTCGACTGTGTTTGCTTTTGTCTTCTGCAGGAACTTTGCTGGAAATCGACCAGAACTGAGGTCGATATTGACCAGAAACCCCGATATCGAGTGTCTTCTGAGGTCAAAAGCTTGATCGTGATTACAACAAAGGAAGCGCTGACATACGTCCTCGTGGATTCGATCCTGAATTACCCTACCACTGCATCGGGAGGGATTCTTGTATTTATTTGATTGAACAGGGAGTTAGAATAGTTGAGATATATATTGAATATTTTATTTAAGAAAAGAATCTACCTCCCCTAAACGCATCAAATTGGCGCTGTTGCCAGGGAGGCAATCAATCACCACCTAATTTTTCTCACGATCTTTTAGAGCTTATTTTGCAGGTTTATGCGACGTTCTGATCGCGGACCTATCCTGGAAAGCATAGACGAGCCTGAACGTTTCTTCCATCTTCGCAACAAAGCTATTCAAATCATGGCAGATAACGAGACGCAGGTTGAGACCATAGAGCGGTTGAGGAAAGAGATTGAGAACCATAATGCTACAATTGCTGCTGAGAGGGCCGCCACTACTGCAGAGCGAGCCCGTGCTGATAGGGAGGAGGATGCGCGCAGACAAGCCAAAGAGCGGCTCAATCAATATCCACAGACCGCGATGCAATAAATGCATCCGCCGCTTCATGTTCCTGAATCTCCTATACTTATTCCTCCTTCCAACTATGAAATTAAAATTAACTTCCTATCTGAAATTAAAAGAAATACTTTTTAAGGAAGATCTAATGAATGCCCACTGCAACACATCTATACTTTTATGGATTTATGTGAAACTATTGCTGATGGTGTAAATTTAAAGTATGTGAGACTGAAATCTTTTCGATGGTCTTTGGCAGGGAAGGCATTGCAATGGCTAGAAAGTTTGGCTCCACGCTCGCTGAGGACATGGGCAGAGGTGAAGGACGCATTCCTAAACAAATTCTTTCCTCCCTCTAAGACGGCGATGCTGCGACAAAGGATCACGACTTTCAAACAAATGCTAGGTGAAACACTAGCACATGCGTAGGAGCGCTTTAAGGACTTGCTGAGATCATGCCCGACGCATGGACAACTTCCATATTTCATCCAGGAGATATTCTATAATTCCCTTAATACGCCGAATAAGGAGAGGATCAATTCACATACCTCTTATCGGTACATTGAGCTCACACCAACGGAGGTCTGGGAGACGATTGAGAGGCTCGTGAACTTTGATAACACCTATGGGACTGCTGCGACCTATGATTCAAGGCCTGCCCATCGATGGCACTATTTGAGCCTCCAAAGGAGATAAATCCTGATGTGCGGCAACAATTCCACAACGATCAAACACGTCGCCTTCAAAAGCAAGTCAGGTTCCTGAGCAACAATCAACCTTGTCAAGAATGTGGTTCCACAAGGCATAACACTAGTGCCTGTCCACATACTGAGCAAGTATCCATGGCGGAACAACATGAGGAAGCCAAGTGGACGAGAGGCTCCTATGGAGGGGGCAATCAACAATATTGGGGAGATCAAAGGTTCTATCAACAAAGGGATCCCCCACCATATAGAGCACCAGGGCGCCCTGAGTGGGAGACAAGGAAGGATGACCTGCAGATCATTCTTGATGAGATGCGGAGGAACCACCCTGAGTTCAGACAAGCAAATAACTCCGTCTATACTCAGCTCCACGGCATCAATTCTAGGCTCGGGGAGATAGACGTTTGGAAGTGCAACATGGAGACCTAAATGGGTCAATTGGCGGAAGCAATACCCAAAGCGTCAGGAGCCTTCCCTGGATCAATTGTGCCCAACCAAAAGGGCAAAACTATTGGACACAGAGCAGCGATGAACTTAAGGAGTAGGCGTCAATTGCAAACGCCCAAGCAAAAAGCGGAGGAGAGGGCCCCAGAACAGACGTCGATATCGACCCCCCTATCGATATCGACCAAGGTGACGTCGATGTCGACCATCCACTCGATGTCGACAATGCTGATGAGTCACCACAGAAATCGACTCCTCCAGTCTATGTCGACCCCCATCCAGTCGATGTTGACCTAACTCCAGCCGTAGGGAATAAGAAGGTGTTTCCATTCCCAAAGATGATGATTAAGGACCCGGCGGAAAAGAAGTTCCATCGGTTCATGAAGATGCTTCAAGGACTCAATGTCTCAATACCATTCACCAAAGCACTTCCTGAGATGCCATCTTATGTAAGGTTCCTTAAGGACATATTGGGTAAGAAGCAATCGCTTTCTGAGATCGCAGAGGAGTGCAACAGATTGGAGCTACCACAAAAGCGGGCGGACCCAGGTAAGTTTTCTATCGCTATAGGCTTAGGTCGATATCGCTTTAATGCTTTAGTTGATTTGGACGCTAGAGTTAGCATGATGCCACTAACCATATGGCACAAGGTAAAGATAGGTCCTCTGGAGCCCGTGGATGCAAAACTATACATGGAAAACAAGACGGTAGTGATTCCAACAGGGATGGTAACTGATGTGCCAGTACAAGTAGGTAAATTCTTTGTCCCTGCTGATTTCTCAGTTGTTGATATAACGGAGGACCCTGCTTGTCCAATTATTTTAGGTAGGCCATTCCTAGCAACCTCGACGTCAATATAAGCGTGAAGAAAGGATTGCTCTCATTCACAATTAGCGATGAAGTGATAGAGTATGCCTTCAACAAGACGGTGAATAATCAAGGGCCAATGGAGATTAAGGCCATCAATGGTGTCTACATCGCATGTGGAGAAGCCAAGGTAAGGAGTATGACACCGGAAGAACTTGAAAGGAGGGCCATAGAAGCCCAAGTGGAGGAGGTTGTGGCAATCTTGAACGAATGAGCCAGACATAACATCGAAATCGACCCAGGTAAGTCGATATCGACTAACAAAGTTCAAGATTCTGTGCCAAGTTATAAGTATGGGGTCGACGGAGGAGGAGAAGGAACATCGAAATCGATGTTAAAGGTCGATATCGACCATGCCCTAAAGCCGAAATCGACTGCCATAGAAGATGAGAAGGGGGGAGCAGAGACATCGATATTGATCTCTACAGGTCGAAATTGACCTGACCATGTCGAGCAGAAACACTCCAAATCGACTAAACCTCCAGGAGCACAACAGAGCTCGATATCGACTACTGATGATCGATGTCGACCTGAGCCACAGACAGAGAAGAAGGTAAGTCAAGGTACGGATTCCTCCTGTTCCATCTCAATTAAAGATTTACAATTATTTGGAAGAGGTGTGCCTCGGCATGTGCGCTTGTATAAGGTATCCGATGATGATTTGAACCAATATGAGATAGGAGACAAGGTTTATGTTGCCAAATCAAAAGATCATTGGTTCCCTACCAGATTTAAAGACAGGAGGATGGGACCATTCACGGTGAATCAAATCATTCCGGGCGGAATGCATTTGAGAGACAAGAAAGGAGTGTTGTTTGAAGCCCAAGCCACATGGGCTCTGCAGATGCCGCCTTGAGCGAAAAGGAAGACGTTGGCCTAGCGACTTTAAAGTCTAGAGCTAGTAACAAAGACACCTAGTTTTTGGTTTTGGACAGTTTTTACTTTGGTTTGAGACATTATTATGCATGTTTTTGGTTTGGTTTTAGTTTTTTAACAAGTTGCAAGAAAGAGAAAGAGCACTGATCAAACATCGAAATCGAGTAAGAAGATCGATATCGACCTTAAGGTCGATTCCAAGGGGCTTGTGGTCGAGGCCAGATCACCTTGAAGCTTGAGCCAGAAAATCGATGAAAGAGATCGATTTCGATGTTAAAGGTCGACATCGACCATCCATGCATATTCTTCGACTCCTGAAATTTGTGACGTTTTAGTCAGTTTATTTCTTAACCCTAGTTCTAATACAGTGAGGACACTATAATCTTTAAGTATGGGATGGGGGAAAGGCTTACTTGCATTTTTTAGCATATTTTGAAATTTTACATAGTTATTGCATATTTTTTACATGTTTATGCATATTCATACATAGTTAGTCATCTTTATCTTTTAGAATTGCATCTTTATCTTTAAGCATTGCATCATAGTTTATTTTCGAAAAAAAAGGAGAAAAATGACCGCCATCAAAAAATTGTGAAATAAAGAAAAGAGTCATGGAAGTATAAAAAAGAGCTCTACGATGCAAAATTAGATTCATTAGAGATATAACATGAAATTTCCTAGTTAAGGGAAGTCCCAATGAAGTGCAAAAAGAAAAAACATGAAGGAGGTAAAAAATTTGAAGTTGCTTTTGACATGTGCATGATAAGATGATGGAGGACTTTTTAAGAAATTTCCATACAAGTACTTACAAGTTCATATCCTAGCCTTACCTATGCATATTTTCAAAAGTCACAAGCCATATATGAGCCTTACTACATCATTATCATTATTTCTCCACATATATTACATATTACCCATTTTTTATACCTTATACCCTATCCGGGGACAAGTTTGAGAATGGATGTCATCTTTGGAGTTTATATGGAGTTTGTGCATATTATTATGGAGTTGTTGGCAGGAATAAAACAATTTTAGAATTATGGAAAATTTAATGAGCGAGAAAAAATCCGGTCACCTCAGGAGATAAAGGTAGGTCGACCCTGCTCGTTGAGATGTTAGTTCAGCGAGATGGGACACAAGGTGAGGAGTCCAAAGTACTAAGTATCCGGGGCCATTCATGACACCCATGTTTGCGACTCGCGAGAAGGCAGTGCTAAGGTTAGAGAGGTAAAAGCATTATAATTGAAAAAAGCATTGAGCGATGAGTGAAAGGTGAGAAACATTACGAAGAAGGAATGTGGAATGAATATTTTGGAAAGAAAGTTTTATTTCCCCGGATTTAACACCACATGGCCAAATATTAGCACACCTTTAGCCTTTTACCAATCTACTTCTCTATAGCTAGCAAAAGTCCTCTTGATTATCAATGCTATGTCGCTGAAATTGTTTTATGCATATAAACCTCCTTTTATGAGTATGAAATTGCTTTTATGCACAGGCATGGATTTAGTTGACATTAGTACCTTATCGAGGATGACAATTGATTGTAGGGACATATGAAAACCTACCCGCAAGTATACGGGATCGATTGTAGTATCAAATAATAAAATTATCGTTCTTCCAAAAGGACCTAAGGCTCAATATCAATTAATCTAATTACGCTAAAAGAGTAATTAAGAACCAATAAGCGAGTTGATAAAAATATATAATGAAAACTAACCAACGACGCAACCCAATATAAAATATATGAAATAGAGATAAAAGACATCAAAGGATCTGGGTATTAGGTTAATATCATGTCAAGTACCGAATTCATCCGGTTGTTCATATTCATCCAAAAGTTATTAAACTCTCATTATTCACTTTAGACTATTAGCTAGTAAACCGGTGTTATTCACTCTCAAACCAAATCTAGTAAATTCACTCTCTATCCAAGGCTATTGCGTTCACTTCCGATGAAAAGATATTAAGCGTGTCAAAGCTATTCACTTTAAATCAAAAGCTAGGGAGTTCACCTCAAATAAAAAGCTATCAAATTCACTTTGGTTCGGAGCTATTAAACATACTATGTTGTTCACCTTGATTCGAAGCTATTAAGCTACTCTATTCACACCAAATCAGGCTATTAAACAAATAAATACTCGACTACATATTAAACCTAACAACCCATCACCTTAGACCGGAGAATTAGCCAAGCACAATCGAATACATGATAAAAGCAATTAAATCAATCACAACAATCATGAACTAAATTAGAAGAGAAAGAGTAAGAAGACTTATCCTTAATCTTGCAAATAATCCAAAATTCAAAACTTGATTAAAGCTTGAATCTTCGATCACACCAAACTAAATCTCCGTTGTCTTGTAAAACGATAGAAAATAGACTCACAACTAAACCCTAAAACTAATCAACTGGCCGAAGCCTTATTGCGGCAAAACTCCCAACGTCCTCAATTCTAAACACACGGAAGTATATATTAGGTTTTTAGGGAAATTATATTTTCAACCCACAAAAATAAATAATTAAAAACTAGCCCAGCACCCAATTATAGATTTAACTCCGCAAAACAGCCCCAAGATTTAGCAACTTCCGCACTTGACAATTTAGCTCCTCGGGTCCGATCCATTATGCTTGCTGCTCCGCATTAAAGCTTGATTTTCCTCAATATTGACATCAAAATGCATGAAACAAATAAAAACCATGTGTAGACTCCGAAAATGCAAAATAAAATAAATAAAGCATAAAATATGACAAATGTGCATGAAAATGACCTAAACTAATATGCAAATGCAACCCTAAAATATGACTAAAATAGATGTTATCAAATCACCCCATGCTTGAACCTTGCTTGTCCTCAAGCAAGAAGTGTAAATATTCACAAGAAAGAATTCGATTTCTATCCAAGCAATGTGTTTGTCCATTTAGATCTAGACATTGGGTTCAAAACAAGACAAACAAATCATACAAGAGACAAGTCACAACATCAATTCCAAGACCTCACATAGGACATATTTTGTGGAACACTCTCACTCTTGTGTTTAGGGTATAAATATCGCTCGAGCTCATATCTTGAAAACTCATCTACCATAAGCTTGCACTAGCGTCCTAACTCTCCACCACTTGGACTATGCACATAAACATAAATCATGAGGTCTTTTTATGGGTTGTAATGGGGCCAAGGTAAGAAACAAAAGGTATGGATTCTTTGTCTATGTAGTGCTAAAATCCGGGAAACATAATTACTTCCTAAACTTCCACCACAATTGTTCTTTTCTCAACACACATACCAAATTTCTCACAACAACCACATCACATAATCAAGTAAGCTCATAAACTCTCAACTTTTGATAACCCATTCCCTTTTCACAAACTTTTCATAGCGATGAAAAAGAATTTTTTTCTTTTTTTTTCTTTTTTCATTTTTTCATTTTTTTTTTTTCATTTTTTATTCCTTCATCGCAAGAAAATTACAATTTAAGCATCCTACCCCTCACTCAATACATAATCACTCAAAGCACATATTCCTTCTTGTCCACAAAACTATAGATAAATCTATTTCATCCTAATTCCCGGATGGGTAAACGAGGCTAAAATAGGCTTAAGGATAATCTTGTGGAGCTACAAATGAATAGGCTATTAGGCTCAACGGGCTTCAAGCAAAGGATATAAGTATGGGTAGGAAGGGAATAATAGGCTAACAAAAATTGCCTCAATCATGTTTATGCAATGCACACAAGTCATATATGTGGCCTCAAGAGGTTCTAACGTAAGTTCTGAAGATAGAGCAATCAAGATGAGCAATTCACACACAAAAGAAAAATGACTCATGGATGTCAGTCCTAGGCTCAGAAGCTCACGGCTTTTGTCTTAGAATCTCAATCTCAACAACTCTCAAGCATGATTAGTTTTGAAAGAATTATAGCATAAACCCAAATAATCTAGATCATCACAAGCTTTTTAACATGCCTTAGAGGATATCATCAACCAATTTCAATCAAGGAAATAACAAATTCTTCAAGAAGAGCAAGGAATTTTTATTAGCAAGGGTTCATCTCTACACATCCATATGCAAATGCAATGCATGAAATGCACATGAAAAAGGAAAAGAAAGAAAAAATAAAAATTATATGCAAAAACAGAGTTACACAAGAAGTTCCCCACCCCATGTTTAAAATCTACTTTGTCCCCAAACTAGAGAATTATAAAGAATAGAGAGGACGAGGAAACTCACCAAACACATCAGGCATAATTGAGCAATCCTAGCAATCCATATCCAGGAAGAGGCAGTACAATGAGTTATTTTGGAACCTTCTGTGAACTTACAAAATTTCAGCAGCATATCATTTGTTTTTGTGCCTGCGCATAACACAAAAACAGCAGCAAACGCAAGCCTAACGAGCACAACAATATCACATCAGCAACCAGGATCCAATAATCAATAAAATTCAGCACTACATCAACTTGGCAATAAAAAAAAATCAGCCCTCTAGATCATGCTCATCCATATATTTACGACTGAATTCATGAAAAAATTAACATGGATGCAGAGAGCATGAGACAACCAAGAAAAGAACAAGCATGACCACAATTCAATCTAGTAGCCAACACTTCCAATAAATAGGTGTAATAAAAGACTAAATTTTGAAACTAAAGTGATCAATTTTAGCAACAAAATTAGTCAAATTCCACCTCTAAATTTGATCCAAAGTTTATCATGAGACTAAAAAACTAACTCAGCTGATTTCAGATACAACAAGGACAAAAATTGATCAGCAATAGAGAGTTAATGTCTATCAAAGTCTCATAATCATAGCTACAGCCCAATGTGACAGCAATGAAAGGCTATCAAATTCAACACATGTGAATATTAACCAGATTAGATGCAACCCAAGTAAGTATTCCCTAAACACATACCTGCACTAACCATTGGATTTCAAATATAGCAAGGAGATTTCAATCAGCCCAGGAAGGGGAAATCTTTAGTACTGAATTCCAACTTATGCAAATCAAAAGAGGAAGGGGAAAAAAACACATACCTGCACTAACCATTGGATTGAATGTCGAGGACTCACATTCACGGGTTAGAGTCGAAGGCGGCAGCAGCAAGGATTGAGGCTGCGTCGGGCGGTGGTGCTGAGGACAGGAGCTAGGGCGTGGTAGCAGCTGCGATGGCGAGGAGATGTTGGGCTGCTGTCGGCGGGGAATCGGCGGGCTTGGGAAGAGGCGGTGGTTTTGGTGGAAGGAAGGAGGTATGGAGGTTACTAGCGGAAGAGATGAATAGAGAAGGAGAGGAGAAGAGACGCGGTGGTGACGGAGCAGTTCGAGGAGAAGCAAGGGGAGAAGAAGAGAATGGTGGTGGTCTGGGCGGATATCGGTGAACACCGAGGGTAGTAGGTTCACCGGCGGGATGACTGACGGGAAGAGGAGGGGTGGTACTGGTGGCGTTGTCCGGCGAGGAGGTGGTACTGGGGGCGCCGGAGAGACGGAAAGGTGAGGGCTTGACGGTGGGATGTAGTTGGAAGGAGGACGGTAGTGCGGCGCCGGTGAAGAGGATGGGATGGGAAGGAGGTGAGAAGGTGGCGGGGTGCTGATAGGATGTACAAAGAAGGGGCGGCCTGGGAAGAAGAGATAGCAGAGGGAAATTTTTTTTCTATGTTTTATTTTTTCAGCGTGGAAGGCAGGGGCAGAGCGCGCGGCCGCGCACTACAGGGGCACGGGCGTGCATTTGTTTCTATGAGCGCGGGTTTAATGCACGCCTGTGCAATTCCTGTTCGTCTGTTCGAGCTTTTATGTTTTTTTTTTAATTTAAAGAGATGAAGTTTATACAAAAAAAACACAATCCTAACTAGAAAAATAAAATAAAAAGAAAACTTACATTGGATTCACCTTATTCTCCTTCAAGATATCTAATCGGGGTGATCGGTGTTTCTTTTCTGGATTAGATCTGGCTCCTTGTAAAATTTCAACCGACTTTTGATTGCTTGGATGGGTCCTAATTTCTGGTCGTAGAGCTCGACCAATCTTCAATCGAAATCACGAACCACAGTGTAAGGGCCTGACCATCTTGTTCCTTTCGGGCCTGGATACATAGGAGACCTATGATTGAAGACCATCACTTGATGCCCTTGCTTTAAGTTCTTGATTTCCCGACGAGCTTTCTTGTTTGCGTTACCATTCACAACCCCTTTTAATGTGGCATCCTTGACATCCAATGCAATAGCAACCTGTTGAGCCACTATGTCCTTGGACTCCTTACTAGAATTTGGAGTTGAGAGTGACTTTTGGAACATTTGGGACTCGTCCTTCATAGGGTCCTCCCACGTGTGTGAGATAGGATCACACCTCATTAACTGTAGTTCCTCGCATTCTTTGTTAGTGTGGCACCGCTCGATTGATTTGACTTTGGGTTTCTTCATAAAATTCTTTTGGACAGATTCCACCATATAAGACAAACGACACACACGCTCTTCCAATGTAGAGTTACTATCCTTCAATTTCCTCACGTGTATGTCCAAAGTATCAATTCGTGTACCCAAAGTCTTGATGGTCTTTTTCAACTCTTCAATCAGCTTGTTTTGACCTTTCACAAAGGTCTTCATTAAGCTCTCTAATTCCGCAAATTGAGAAGGTTTCACATCTTGGTGATTTTGTGGGGGAGAGGTATCATACAGATAATATGGTGCTCCTGCATTATCGGCGCCATGAAAACCACCAAACAAGTCATTAGTTTCTCGACGGAGAAAATTTGCTCCATCTCGAACTAGTCGGTCATACAAATCATCATCAGCCATTTTTTTGTTTTTTATATAAATATATACAAAAGAAAGAGATAATTACTAGTTTAACTAAAAGAAAGAATTAATATTGATTAAACCAAGGTCCCCGGCAACGACGCCAAAAACTTGATAGGCTAACAACCTACCCGCAAGTATACGGGATCGATTGTAGTATCAAATAATAAAATTATTGTTCTTCCCAAAGGACCTAAGGCTCAATATCAATTAATCTAATTAAGCTAAACGAGTAATTAAGAACCAATAAGCGAGTTGATAAAAATATATATAATGAAAACTAACCAACGACGCAACCCAATATAAAATATATGAAATAGAGATAAAAGACATCTAAGGATCTGGGTATTAGGTTAATATCATGTCAAGTACCGAATTCATCCGGTTGTTCATATTCATCCAAAAGTTATTAAACTCTCGTTATTCACTTTAGACTATTAGCTAGTAAACCGGTGTTATTCACTCTCAAACCAAATCTAGTAAATTCACTCTCTATCCAAGGCTATTGCGTTCACTTCCGATGAAAAGCTATTAAGCGTGTCAAAGCTATTCACTTTAAATCAAAAGCTAGGGAGTTCACCTCAAATAAAAAGCTATCAAATTCACTTTGGTTCGGAGTTATTAAACATACTATGTTGTTCACCTTGATTCGAAGCTATTAAGCTACGCTATTCACACCAAATCAGGCTATTAAACAAATCAATACTCGACTACATATTAAACCTAACAACCCATCACCTTAGACTGGAGAATTAGCCAAGCACAATCGAATACATGATAAAAGCAATTAAATCAATCACAACAATCATGAACTAAATTAGAAGAGAAAGAGTAAGAAGACTTATCCTTAATCTTGCAAATAATCCAAAAGTCGAAACTTGATTAAAGCTTGAATCTTCGATCAGACCAAACTAAATCTCCGTTGTCTTGTGAAACGATAGAAAATAGACTCACAACTAAACCCTAAAACTAATCAACTGGCCGAAGCCTTATTGCGGCAAAACTCCCAACGTCCTCAATTCTAAACACACGGAAGTATATATTAGGTTTTTAGGGAAATTACATTTTCAACCCACAAAATTAAATAATTGAAAACTAGCCCAGCACCCAATTATAGATTTAACTCCGCAAAACAGCCCCAAGATTTAGTAACTTCCGCACTTGACAATTTAGCTCCTCGGGTCCGATCCATTATGCTTGCTGCTCCGCATTAAAGCTTGATTTTCCTCAATATTGACATAAAAATGCTTGAAACAAATAAAAACCATGTGTAGACTCCGAAAATGCAAAATAAAATAAATAAAGTATAAAATATGACAAATGTGCATGAAAATGACCTAAACTAAAATGCAAATGCAACCCTAAAATATGACTAAAATAGATGTTATCACTTATCGAGGATGACAATTGATTGTAGGGACATATGAAAAATTAATCTATGATGTTGAGAGTTTACTTTCTTCCCCTGAATGACCATTAAAAGTATTGCTTGGGGACAAGCAAGCTTATGTATGTGGTGTTTGATGTGCGCGCAAATTGCCATATTTTCTAAGCACATTTAAGTCCATTTTATCATTCATTTGCATGCATATTACTGGCAAATACATAAAATTAGTGTAGTTTATGTATTTTTGTCGAATATATGGGTCTGCACGAGTTTCTATGTGATTTAGGAGAAAATAGGAACGAAAATGGACAGATTTGGAAGAGCGGAAAAAGAAATCGAAGTCTTCTGAAGAGGTCGAAATCGACTATGAACCTCGAAATCGAGTGCAGCAGAGCAGGCAGGAATCGAGCAGTGCACAGAATAGAGCATGTCGACACAGAAGAGGTCGATATCGATGCTGAAGGTCGATATCGAGTGGCCTAGATCAAGCTAATTGATAGAAGTCGAGTGCCAATCCGAGGAGAAGAAGGAGTGCTCGAGATAGAGTTAAAGAGAGGACGATATCGATGATGAAGGTCAATATCGATGTTGTTCAGTAGAGAAGTCCGACTCCGATTTTGATAGAATTCTATCCGAAGCTTGCACGTCTATCCTAAAGTCGAGATCTTCTATCCAGTACACCAGACTTCATCTATTATGTTATTTACCATGGAAGTTTTAGTTTTTACTTTATTAAGTTTTATCTTAGAGAATAAAGATAGTTTTCCGAATCCTTGGCTAGCAAGATTTGAGATCTATATATAGAGGCCATTAGGGCTGAGTTTAATCATTCAATTACACAGAGACTTTCAGTTTCAATAGAGAGTAGCGAGTTAGGGAGAGAGAGAGGAGAGCCGAGTGAGTTGGTTGTGTAAGCGAGAGCGGAGATTTGGCTTTGTTCGGTTGTAACTTTCTCTTTAGTTTAATCAAAGTAGTTTTCTTTTCAATGATGATGATGAGTTCCATGATGAAGCGCGAGTAGTCAACCCACTTCTAGGGTCGGGGTGAGCCCGACGATAGCAATGTAGGGTAAGTGCATCAAAGGTATGATTTTTATGCGATTCCGTCTTCTATCCTATGCATGATCCTTTGCGAAAGTTAGGGAGATTCATTATTTGCATTATTGAAGCGAAAGCCAATCATATTGTGAACTTGGATTTTTTGTGAATTGGATAGTAACTCTTAGGAATTATGCGAGAGCCTCTAATCACCTAAAGTGTTGGTAACGAAAGTTATTTGACTGAAAGACATTAAATTTTATAACTTTAGCATCATACTTGCATCGTTATCGTTGTGGCATGAATCCCTGACTTTGGAAGATTTTAGTTAATTGAATTTTATAAATAGTTGAGTTTTGTTTCTGTCCACCTTTCCTTTACCATTCTACGCTCTTCGGACTAATTTTCCGACACATAGGTTACGTTTTGCAGTTTCTGTTACCGACATCGAAATCGACTGGAAAGGTCGATATCGAGCACTAACATCGATATCGAGATTCATCTCGATGTCGACTGTGTTTGCTTTTGTCTTCTGCAGGAACTTTACTGGAAATCGACCAGAACTGAGGTCGATATCGACCAGACACCTCGATATCGAGTGTCTCCTAAGGTCGAAAGCTTGATCGTGATTACAACAAAGGAAACGCTGACATACCTCCTCGTGGATTCGATCCTGAATTACCCTACCACTGCATCGGGAGGGATTCTTCTATTTATTTGATTGAACAGGGAGTTAGTATAGTTGAGATATATATTGAATATTTTATTTAAGCAAAGAATCTACCTCCCCTAAACGCATCAGACGGGGAGTTGGTTGAGTTTATATTCTATATTATTTATTCACTAGTTTCCCTCCTAACACTACCCCATCAACTTTGTGTTACCAAATTTACCATAGATGCTGCTTTAACAACCATTACCACTTAAATGGTACACCCACGAAGATCGGACTGCAAAACAAGGGAGTGCATGTTCCTCTGGATTGCCGATTTGTAACCATAACGCAGGAGACTCGACCCATATATTTACCGAATGTTAGTTTACTCTGAGATTTGTGGGAAGAATGGATAAACAGATTGAGTGAATAGTGCAAAATACAAATAAAATAGACAAATATATAAAGATATAATTTTGGAAATCTTTACCAAATTGTCTCCAGAGCAGAGCTCAACTCTGGCTTTCTCCCTTTGGGGAGTTTGGTCCTTGAGAAACAAAATTGTGTTTGACAACAATTATACCAGAAAATCGGAAGATTGGATAAAACACAGTGAACAATTACGAATAAGTTGGAAAAAAGCTCAAAGCGAGACTCTTGATGAAGATATGGAATCCAAAAAACCAAACACCCACCAGATAAACAGAAGAAAATAAAAACTTGTAAACTGGAAAAAACCCAAACATGGTTTTTTGAAGTTTAATTTTGTTGGAGCAAAAATCGACTCAGGCCTTGCTGCTTCAGGATTTGTCATTCGTGCCTGCCTTGGTACAATTCTTACATGTGGAGCTCAAGGACATGGTACATCCTCAGTCTTACAAGCCGAGTGCTTTGGGCTCCATGCTGGCCTTCGTGATGCCATTAGGATGGGTTGTTTGCACTTGGAAGTGGAGGGCGACTCTCTGTCGATTATCAATGCTTGCAAAGGAATCTAGAAGGTTCCATGGGAGATCGAGATGTTGGTTTTGGATGCCCACGGATTATGTAGAGCCTTTGCTGATGTCTCTTTTTCTAATATTTACAGGGAAGGGAATGGTGTTGCAGATAGGATGGCCCATATTGGACTTTCATCGACAATTTTCATTTCGTTCCCTCCTGCTAAGATCGATTCTCTCGTCCGTCAAGACGCCCTTGGGCGCTGGTTGAACCGAGGTTGACCAAGTCCAAATATTTGCCATGTATAAAAAAAATACCACTTAAATAAGGTTTTTTTTAGCTTCGAAAAAAAGAGTTATTCTCGTAAAATGAAAAAGGGCTATCAACATGATAATATGAACACAAAAAAACTACTAGAACAAATGATAAACAACTAACGAACATTGATACTTTCATTGCTATTGTTTTGAAGTCATACAAGCCTCAAAAGGAAGAATATATCAGCCATATATATAACTGGCTTGGAGAAGCTTTTTTCCTATTCAGCTTTTTGAAGATTGGTTTGAAACTCAGATAATGGAGAATAGATGGGAGGGAAACAGTGAAATACAAGACATGTTGACCATTGGGCTTGGATCAATGTGATAGCTATGTTAGCATGCTTCGACAACAACATAATACTTTAATAGGGAAAATAACTGAATCACCCTCACAAATCAAGCGAGCTCATCTAATCGTAAGATAAAGACTAAAGTTTTCGTCAAATAGATTCATTGGTGAAATTAAAACCACATAACATCAAGATCAAGACACATCCTTCAAATAGATTCATTGTTGAAGTTAGAACCTTATAACATCAAAATCTAGGGCTATACAACAAACAATTTGCAACAAAGTTTGATTAAGGGAAGAAAATAAGAAAAATCATGCAGTAATAGACTTGGATTTGGTGCTACTAGTCAATTGGATGTTTAGATTACATGATGTAAGTATCTAAATGATTTGGTCTTTTAATTAAAATGTAAAGGCTTGGATTTTCCAATCATGATTTTTCGGATAAAGAAAATTATTAATGGATTTAAATCGGGTATTTAAAGAAAAACTCATCCTCGACCTAATAAATCAACTTTGAAAATCATGAAGCGGATTTTCGACCTAAAATCGAATTTCGTGAACTAATTTGGTATGGCGATATCCTCCTTGGAATTTTCAAAATCTAATTGATAATGAGAGCGGGAATTGGGAAACTAACATTTGGGAACTAACTCTTGGGAACTAATTTCGGGATTCGAACTCAAGTGTCAGGATTGAAAACTCTCGCCTCACTCTCCTAACCCTAGCCAAGATCTCCACACATACCCAAAACCTAGCCATGTCTTGGAGCCAAGGGAGACAATTTAAACTTAGTCAAAGATGTCATTACCCATGTTGGAAGAACACCCACATTTCACTTTTCTTCCCTCCCTCTCTTAGACACCCCCCCCAAAAAAAAATTTCGAAAGGAGACAAGCTCCATGCTTAGCCATCACCATCGCATCTCTTCTACCAAATCAAGGCATATCCCCATAAAATCAAGCATTTGCCCGCATTTCTCTCCACATTAAACACAAAAACCCAAACACCAAACCTTATCTTAAACTTGGAGAAAACACAAGCAAACCCTAAAACACATCTCACCCCTCTTCCTCTCTCTCATTGCTGCCACCACCACCACACCATCGGCCACCCATCACCACCATCTCCGACCACCTCCACCACCACAGTCGCTCCTCCTCCCTCTTTTCTTCCCTTTGTTGAGAAACACCACCATCACCCATCACCTCTCTTCTCTTTCACCTTGTGAACAAGAACATCTAGTAGTACCACCATGCCTCCCTGGAGCTAAGAAGGTCCATCCAAGCCGCCCAACAGCCCTGAAAGTCCAAGAATGAAGCCCTGGAGCTACCATCGACCATTTTCGGGTTCTAGAAGTAAGGAGCTCGGTTTCTCTTCCTTTAACCTCCAAACCTTCAAAGGTTGCTCCTTTAACCTTCATAATGCCTTCCCATCCTCCCTAACTCGAAGATCCAGCTGTGTTCGAGACGGAAATCACTCCCTGAGCTATTCCGACGAATAAGACGAAGTTTGGGTGAATGATCCTTCTTCCTCTCATTTTCCACGTAAAAAGGGTCGTCTAACATGCTCCTGTAGGTCGGGGTAAACCGCCGCGAGTTAGAACTCACGGCCGTGAGTCAAAACATGGCATTGTGGTTCTGTCTTGCTGCGGCAAGTGGCCTCTGTTGCCGCAGTGAGTGAGATCCCAGGTAGGGCTATGCATAACCAGATATCCGACATGACACGACACGTCGGATACACGAAATAGATAACAATAAAAAAGTCGATCCGAACACGACACGATAAGTACCAGGTATTCGACACAAAAATACAAAACGGTTTCGTGTCGGATACCCGTGTAACACGACAAGAGCCATTTATAAAACTTTTTTTTCTTCTTATTTGAACACAATGCTTGTACTGTAACATCCTTTTAGGAAGAAAAGAGAAATCAGGCAAGCTACAAGCATGTCAAGAAAAACAATTTCATGACACTTTACCTTTAATTTGAAAGGTAGAAAAGAGAAAAAAGTAACAAATACAGAGCAAAAAAAATGTTGGGTAATTGGCAGTACAAGACTACTTACACTAGTGCACTCCAACCAACCCCAAGTGTAACAGCAATACAACCGCAACAGCAACAATACCACATTACCACCCATATACAGTCGCAATAGGAGCAATACAGAAGCAACACAACAACAATTGGCCCCCAAAGAAACTTACCAGTTACCACAATCTCGGTAGTTGCTAGAACACACCGGATCTGAAGCCCCACTTCGGATATCTTCGTCACAGCCCTCAAGCGTTGCCGCTGGTGAACCTATCGCCGCCCAATTAATCTCCACCGCGTCCGTCGAGTGAACCCAGCGTGGAACTTCCCGACTCAGTTCACCAGCTCCAAACCTTAATTGTTTTGTGCGCCTGTGCTTGTGCGAGACAGATAGAGAGAGTTTTAATTTTAGGGTTTATTTGTTTTGGGCTAGGCGGCTAGTTGAACTAATCAACTTTGGAGGAGGCAAATAAAAGAAAATTAAAACTAGCAGATTCAAAAAGGTGGGAAATGGGAATCGAACACATGACGTGTTAGCAGTACGCAGAGAGCAGCCAAACTTTATAGCGCCCCCACAACCACAAGCCAATTTTTCTTATATTTCATATACATATATTTTATTTGTACTATCCCTAGAATACCACATTTAAAAAAAATTAAAAAATAATCGTGTCGTGTCGGATATTTGATAAGGAAAATATACTGATCAAAACACGACATGATTATTGTCGTGTTTTATCATTTCGTGTCATAATCGTGTCGTATATATATATATTGTTTCATGTTTTTTCATATCATTTTGTTGCGGTTTCGTGTCGTGTCATCCTTGTCATATTTTTCTGCACAACCCTAATACCAGGAGACCCCTCAGTGGCTCCCCAACTCGCGGCTGCCAAAGCCCCTCTCGGGGGCGACTTGCACTTCTCGTAGCCGCGACACCCAGCCTCGTGGGGTGCTTGTTGGGGGTGTTTCACGGTGGCAAAACCATGTTTCGCCGCTGCGAAACACCCCATGGCCGAGAGTCTTAACTTGATGACTTGGGGACATTGCCAAACGTTTTCGAAAACCGAATTTGATCTTAGGCGGCGCCGTCATCTGTTTTTGTTGACGATTTTGACCTCTGCTATCTCATTCCCTGCTCTTAGTCGCCTCTCCGTGTGCCGAATTGGTGGGGCCTTTCTCGGTGGTGGCTTCCCCCTGCCTCCGTTCTCCTTCGATCGGCATATTGTCGTACTCACACTCATTGGTGTTTTTGGGTTCCGAGGTGCTGTGTTTCTGCGTCCTTGGGCCTACCCTGCTCGTTTCTTGGACCCGATTTCCGTTCATTGGGCCCAAGGAATCGCCTTGGGCCCAAAGATGGCCCGAACAAATTAAAATGATAATTTAATAAATAATAAAAACGCAATATAATTAAATATTTATATCTATTATAAATAAATCCCAGTTGGGCTTGATTTTTCCCGCTTGGGTCTTTGGTGCGTTTCGATTCAGGCAATGTTTGGCTCTGCGTTTGGCGGGACTAGACTATCTTTCCATGTGATGGGGTTCTGGCAGTCGGAGTCGGGACAGGATGGTGCCGTGGCAGTGTCTATTGAGGCGTCTTCTTTCTCCATAAGTCTGTTTCCTTGGAGGTTCGTCTTCACTACCCACATGTGTCTCCTGATGTGCCGCTGGCTTGCGGTGCTGCTTCCGGGGAGTGCTTGGCTTCGTTTGTCGTCTATGTCCTCATCCCATTCGAACTTGTTGTGTTTAGTTTCGCTTTTGTAGAGTGTTATTTCATGTATCTTGCACCATCTTTGTATCTTGTGTTTGTTTAGACGGTTTCCATCTGTCAACTTGTCGGCCTTCGAGGTACAGATTTGTTTGACCTCGAATTTTTTCCTAATCATATATATATATATATATATATATATATATATATATATATATATATATATATATATATATATATATTGTATATGGATCATTTGTACACAAGCCTTAGGGTGTACCATGTTCACAAATATTATTCGGTAAAATGTGAGTATTGTTTAAAGGAATGTGAAACATTATTTGGTAAAATTTGAAGAATTATTCATATAAATTGTAAGTATTGTTTAGGAAATTGAGGTTTCTTTTATTTGAAATAGATGAATAAAAAAACTGAACATTATTTGGTAGAATGTTACAAATTATCCAGTGGAATTGAAACGTTTTTCTTTTGAACTGAACGGAAAAAGAAAACATAATAGTATTCTGTAGAATGTTTCACATTTCACCGAATAATGATTCACATTTCACCGAATAATATTTGTGAACAAGGTACACTCTAAGGGGTGTGTACATCCGAACCACAACCTATATATATACACACACTATAAATTATTTTTATTGGTTAGTAAAAAATAATAATACTTTGTTAAAAAAATTAATTTTATCATTATAACTTTGGTAGTAAGAATATATACACCACAATTAGTGAATTTGTTAAAAATAAAAGAAAAAAGATGATTGATTTAATTAGACAAATGAAATTAAAAAAATAATTAAATAAAAAATATTTCATTGGTTTAAAGAACTGATTTAAAAAGGTAGTTATTACAAGCAAACTAAATCTCTTATGTTTTCAGAATATATAAAGGTATAAATACAATAAATATATATATATATATATATATATGGTGTGGTTAAAATGAAAATGGTGCTTAAAATGAAAATTATGCTTAAAGTGAAAATGAGGTAATTAGGGAAAAAGTTGCGCGCGGGTTTAAAAAATAAAGAAATCAGGCCGGTTCGAAATTTTCTCTCACTCGTTCCCGTACGTTCTTATTCCATCCGCCCTAGGTTCCTCCTCCCCCGTCCGTTCCCATGGCAGCATACGGTAGGGTTCGCCCCAATTTGTGCTCGAACGAGGCCATGAGTGACTTCTTTCTCCAGATTTCCAAGGTTTGGGGCTTTCTGGCTGATTCGTGGTTTGCTAGGGCTTTCCATTGGGGCACGGTTCAAGTTCAAACACCGAAGGTGGCCCCTCAACCACTGGGTGCGTTCTGAAGTTGTTAAGGGCTTCGTGCTTTCTGCTTCCTCAGCATCGTTCTCCCCCTACCCCTCGACAGACTAGGTTTGGATTTTCTCTCTTCCTCCTTCCTGCACCTCTCCCTTACTGAAATAGATTTGTCTCCTTCACCTTATGCTATTTTTTTTCTCGATTACTTCTTGCTATTTGTATCAAGTCAATGTGCTTTTGTGCGTGGGTTTCATGTTGATACCTTTTGGTTAACTTCTGCTTCTTCAATTTTGGCAAATTGAGGTGCTGTCATGGCAAACTACTATATTATATGCAGAGAATGTAGGCAATTACTACTTCGTCTGCATCTCAAATTAGGCAAATTGAAGTGTTGCCATGGTAAACCACCATCTGCCTATAGGAAATAATCCCCTTTCAGTTTTACCAATTGATAAAGTGCATTGAGCTACTCTACTCTAATCAAACTCTCTTGGTCTGGGGAAAAGAAAAGTGAAGTAAATCAGCACTTTTTTTAGTGATTAGGAACTCTATATTGCTGCTAAATGCCTTTGTATGGAATGCGCCTGCGAGGATCTCTGTAGAGCCCAAAAGAAGAAAAACCTTCTGTTGTGTAGTGGTGTCTTTTTCGATGGTCTTTGATTATGTTTAGAGTGTTTCTGGAGCTTGAAAGATTTTGCATTTTTGCAAGGTTCCGGGGCTGAACTGGTGCTACCTCTCGATTTGTTTTCTGTTGGCTATTGTGATGAAGATCCAATGACGTTCGAGTGTTGTATTGATGCTGTTGTGTTGGCAGCAGATCTATTTGCTGGCGGTTAGTATTGGAGTGTTGTCTGGAAGAAGAAATTGATTCTGTTCTCTGATTTCTCGGATTTTTTGTTTCCAAGGAGGAAATGGCAACCTTCTTTGAGGGAGAAAAGCTACCATTGGGGTTTAGATTCAGGCTGACAGGTGTAGAGCTTGTTGGTCACTACCTTCGTCTCAAGATCAATGGCAACGAGAGTGATGTTAAAGTCATCAAAGAAGTTGATGTTTGCAAGTCGAGCCTTGGGATTTTCCTAGTACTGTTCTTTTTCCTTTTCTCCATCTTTATGTGCAGATTTCTTATTATCATCCGCTTGCCTTGTAACGTTTGATTATGAAGATTTTAGGTTTTTTCTGTGCTGATTTTTCATTGTATTGGTGTTAGAAACACTAAGAATTTAATGAAGAGGATCTGGCGTTGAAGGAAATGACCGATGTAACTGCAATCTATACTAAAGGGATCCTCCTGTAGTGAAGAGGATTTGCAAACCATTGATTATTTTGTTACCTTTTATAATGTGATTCCTTTTGATGATTAAATTTTATGTACTTGGAGCTTTATTTTGTTACCTTTCGCAACTGCAAGCTATACTAAAGGAATCCTCATGTAGTAAAGCTATACTAAAGGAATCCTCCTGTAATTGTGTTCCTCCAGGCTTAGACATACCAGTTATTCTTATTTGTTAGTAGTTGAATGTTTGGTTTAACAAAACCATGACTTATTTCCTCCACTGATTGATTCCTTTACTACTTAATTAGGTTATTCTTAGTAACTTACCCTTGCTTTTGAGGGGCAGTGAGGACCAATTCAAGTTGCTTATTTTGGAGGATGAAACCCCATTATCTGAGAATTTAATTCATATAATGGCAGCCCATGTTTTTAGTTTAGGGAGAACCAAATTATAAATCACACAAATTAGATAAAAAAGTGCAATACTGAAATTATAAAGTGCCCAAATTAGATTTTCAATTCAAGGAGAACCAAATTAGATTTTACTATTTTAGTTTGAATGTGCAATTTTAGAGCTTAGATGTGCAATTTTAGTTTGAAAAAGTGCAAATATAAAACTAAAAAGTGCAATTTTATAACTCAAATGATGGTGTTTGAATAATTAAATGATGGTGCAAGAATAATAATTTTACAATTATTCAATTTTGAAATACAGTTGTGCAATTATAAAATACAGTTGTGTAAATGTTCAAATTTTCGTTTATTGACAATATATGGCATTTTTCTTGAAGTAAAACTAATATAATGATGGTGTATAAATAATAAAATGATGGTGAAAGAATAATAAATTTACAATTGTGTAATTGTAAAATACAATTGAGCAACTACAATTGTGCAATTTTAAAATACAATTGTGCAATTGTAAAATACAAAGTGCATTTGTAAAATACAATTGTGCAATTGTAAAAGTGTCCGGTTTTGATTAAAAAGTGCAAGACTAATATTAGACAGTACACATATTAGATTAAAAATAGTAGCCCATGAGGAAATATTGTTGCACTTTATCAAAATAAAGAAATATTGATAAAGTGCAAGACTAATATTGTTGCACTTTAACATTTTATTTATGCACTTTATAATCTTAATTGTGCACTTCATAATCTAATTCATACACTTCATCATTTTGTTCTTGCACTTTATCATGTTATTTATGCACTTTATAATCTTAATTGTGCACTTCACAATCTTATTCATGCTCTTCATATTTTTATTCATATACCATCATTTTATTCTTGCACTTATCATTTTATTTGTACAACATAATATTATATTTGCACAACATAATAATATATTTACACAACACAATATTATATTTGCACACCATAATGTTATATATGCACTTTATCATCTTATTTGTGCACGTTATCATTTTATATGCACAACATAATATTATATTTGCACAACACAATATTATATTTGCACACCATAATGTTATATATGCACTTTATCATCTTATTTGTGCACGTTATCATTTTATTATTGCACTTTATAATCTTATTCATGAACGGGAACAAAAAGAAGACAACCATAAATAGCTTATGCAAGATTTTGAACTCGAACCTTTGTGCATGGGCACATTGCTATACCATTTTTAATTGAGCTAATAGACTTTTAATGGCACATGTCACATTAAAGTACAAACCCGCTATAAAAATAGTAGCCCATAAAGAAAATATTTGGTAGGAAACTTACTTTACATTAGGAAAATGCACATTTATTAATAATAATCTTTATTGTATTATTTGTTCACTTTATATTTTGTAATCTCATATTTTTCACTTTTTAAAATAAAGACAAGAAATGTGATGTAGCATATTTTGTTGCATTTTGTAATCTTATAGATGCACCTTATAATATTATTTCAAATAAAAATTACGGGCTAAAATCTATAATTTTTATAATTGAAATAAGGGCGATATTGGTAGAAATAGAAAGTATGGGAGAGGTGGTGACATTTATCTCATAATTAGGGTCATTTACCCATTTACACCATAAAATTAGGCCCATTTATACATTAATTAGGCTCATTTATCTATTACTCATTTAATTAGGCCCATTTACCTTTAAATTAGGCCCATTTACCTTCAAATTGGACCATTTTCATTTTAAGAGTGATTTTCATTTTAAGAACCATTTTCATTTGAACCATTACCTATATATATATATAAAGATTTACATATACATTAATACTAGATATTAGATTGAACTCAATATTTTGAATTACACTCAATAGTTAATAAATGTATTTAAAATAAAGAAAAAAATGTGATTGATTTGTAAAGATAAAGGAAAGAAGAAAAAATAATTAAAGAAAAAAATAGAGAAATTTTGGTGAAATATCACCTTTTGCTAATTTATTTAGGTTATTAGCATCCTAATTTAATAAATTGGCCGTGCTAGCACTCATTCAATTTTTTTTAAGTCGTTGTGCTCATTCCTCTCTCCTCTCTCAGAACCTCGCGAGCTCTCCTTCGTCGCTTTCAGGTGGCGATTTCCGTCTTCTTCATCGATTCCTCTCCTTCCATCCTCTGTCCTCTTCCTCTTCTGCTTCTTTCATTTGTCCTCCGGTGCTTAAGTGCTCTCCATTTTCTTCTTTTTCTGGGATCGTAGTCGGTTTGTGCTATTGCTCTTCCCTTTTTGCGATTTCCTCGAATTTCTAGTCAGATGGAAGGTCCTCCAGGTATATCTCCATGTTTTAATGTTGTTTTCGTTCAATCCTATTGTGTATTCATACTGTGTTTTTGGTTTTCGAGTGTTTTTGGTTGTTATTCTAGGGTTTTGAAATTGGTTGAGCTATGTGGCTAGATCTTGTACATTGTGGTTCATTCTTTGTGTTTGATGACATTTAGTAGCCTATAATCTTCTTGATTTAACTTATCTGTGGCCATTTCAGCTGACATTGTTATTTATTCATTTTGTTGCTTGGTTTTTTATGGTTAACTTAGGGGGTAAGCTGATAGTTGTTTTAATTCTTCAATTTTGTGTAATTGATTCCATTTTGTTATTATTTATGTCTTCATATTGTACATTTTGGTGTTGTTTATGGTGTTTGTTTGGACTGTCTATTATAATTAGCTCTTGTTGTCATCATTCGTTTTTGTCATAAGTTGCTATTTTTTTGCTTTGAATCCATTTGGTGCCATCTAGTTGTCTTTGTGTTTGAATACAGTGATGGCATCATTGATGTATGATGTCAATGTTCCCTTTCAAATTAACTGATGTTTGAATACAATGATGGCATCTAGTTGTCTTTGTGTTTGATGTTTGGTGCTATCTAGTTGTCATTGATGTTGGTGCCATCTTGTTTCATTGCTTGCAGTTATGTCACATTTTTTTTGGCATTTTAAATGAACTGATGTCCTTATTCAAATTCTTTTGCATTTGCTGATCTGTTGTCATCCTTAATGTTATTTTCAGCTCTCCTGCTTACTGCTAGTGACGACAATGGGGACTTGCCTTGTCCGGTTTGTCACTTCTCTGCTTTTTCCCTCTTTTGGTGTATGTCCATGTTAAATGATGCTTATTTTTTTTATTTGCATTTGAATATTTGTTTGTTATATGTAGGTATTTGATTATGTTCGTCCAGATCGTGATACTTTCCATGGGAAGTATAATCTTTATTCCCGGGTTGATGTGATTCCTGTTATAGAAAAGGAGCTGTCTGCTTCTGATTGGTCTTCTTTATCAACTTCTTTTCTTCGTCGTGTTATATGGTTTGGCCGTAATATGAAATTTGCCCAACAACTTGTGAATCAGTTCATGATTAATGAAGTTAAAACCTCAAAAGTTAGGGAAATGTGGTTTAAGTTGGAATCATCTCATCCTTGTTGGTTTTCAATGTCTGAGTTTGCTGCAGTAACTGGTCTGAAATGCTATTCTGATCATCCTGTTGACATCCCTTCTGTTGATATCAAATCTGTTTTGGGTGTAGATCAAATAAAGTATGATGATTTGGTGGATCTTTTCTGTAAAACACCCAAAGATTCACCAAAGAAGTTGCTTATTGCGTATGTTTTGATAATTTGTAACGGCCCGAGTATAGATACCCGGGTTACGTTTCGAAGGTTGGGTACCTTCGTTCGGATCTTGCAATTCGAGTACAGGTCGGGGTTTTGAAATTCAAGATTAGTATTTTAAAGTGGGGATTTCGGACCCCAAAATAGCCTGATGGCCACGCGGAGTCTTCGAGCCGTCCTAAATCTAAGTCGCGGAAATTCGTTTGCAAACGAAAGAATAAACGGAAGTAGAGTACAACTTGCCACGGCAAGGCCGGGTCAAAACCAAACACATAATTATGAAATGGTAAGGTCGAGTTAGCGGGGTTAGACAGATTATTTGCAAGCGCCTGGAGTTTCCCACGTCATAGAGACAAAGAGCAATCATACCTAAAAACAATTGGTGCGAGAGGGGTCAGACCGAGGCCCCAACACGCTCTGTCCAACAAGCCAACATACACATACGCTAATAATAAGGATGATGCAGATGCGGAAATTAAATCACACTAGCATGATCCTAATTTACAGTATGCGAGGAATAACTGTAAAGGCGCCCAAAGAATGCCAAGTGGCATGTCCCTCTCCTACCTCTACACCCCTTTCCGTTAGTGCAGAGACTGGCCAGTTCGATGCTATAGCATATCATATCATATCTCATCATCATAACATAAATTAAATAAACGGGCCCGATGGTGCTGGGCTATCATCATGCTCATATCGACTCGATAGACTCAGGGCACCCAATGGGAATGGGCTACCCTATGACCCTAGCAAAGACTCTAGGACTATCACATATAACGGCCGTTCTGTTTCATACGCGTAAAGAATTAGAATGCTCAATCATAAGTGAAACCTAGCATGATACTATATGGCATGCTTTAATGCTTATGCAACACCTAGTATGTCATACATTCACAAGCCGATAATCTCTTTCGAATCTGAGTAAGCCCATAAGGAACTTACCTGAGTAAGCCGAACAGCAAAAGATACAGCAGAAGCAGAATCCAAGAATCAACAAACACCTAATATATAAGCGAATAAGGCGCCATGAGATATTATTCTACTATTTAACACATAGGAACCTTTTCACAAGATACTCACAAAGGAAACAACTAAATTCCGAGAAAATATCCGAAATATCCAATTTTTTTTTGGTCAAACTCGGTCAAAGTCGTTATGATAGAATTCTCTAATACATCGCTTTCCAACAAGGTCCTCAAAAGAATATTTCCAAAACATAGAAATTCCTTTTAAAAGAATTACTTATAATATAATATTAATTAAAATAATACCTCCCATTTTATAAGCAACATCCTTTTAATGTTCTCAACTAATATATATTAAATTCACTTTATAATATAATACTTTCCAGATTTTTTTTCATAAAACTCAGATTTATAATAATAATAATAATGCAAATAATAATAATAAAACCAACAAATAGTAAAAGAATAAGGATGTAACTATAGACCTATACATATATACACCATATATATAAGTCAAACAAAACTGAAAACCCCAATCCAGTCGGCCCAACTGAAGTAACCCGAATGCAAGGGCCCACCCGCAGGAGCCCAGACCCAAACCAGAATGAAGGGGAAGCAAGAATAGGGTCCGGGTTCGGGTTTGATGGGTTAAAGGTAGAAAAAGGGGATCCGATTTGGGGTATATGATATAACCCGCATGAGATTTGGGCTCAGCCCAGCCCAACACCCAACTGAACCCAGCAGCTAAAATAAGGGGATCCGGATGGTATGTGATATAAGCCGTTTTGGGTTAACCCGGCCCAAAGGTATTAGGCCCAGAACCTCCCTTCGTCTTCAACCTCGGCTGCAGCAGAGGATGAGCGGGAGAGAAGGACGGGGAAGCGGGGAGAGAATCCTCGGCCTCCGGCGGCTCGTCGGCCTCCGCCCTTCCACCATGGAGGTCGGAATGGAATTCCGACCACCCTCGGCCCAAAAGGAAAGAAACGACGACAAGAGGAAAGGGAGGAGAAGGAGGTTACCGAGTCCAAGTTGCAGCTCCGCCGAAGTGCTCCGGGTGGTGTCTGGTGCCGCAATGGGGAAGAGAGGCTTGCTCTGGCCTAGGACGATGGGGAAAGGGGTTAAAAGAGCGACGAATACACCGATTGAAGACAAGGGACGAAGATCGAACGAGTTACCTTGTCGGCTCCAAAACAGGGGAGAGAAGGGGTGGCGGCTCCGACGATGTGTCCTTGTGGCCGGAAGAGCTCCTCCGAGCCTAGGGAAGAAGAGAATGAGTAAGGAATCTGGTTGAGGCTGGAAACAAAGATGAGAGAGAGAAGGGGGTGTTACCGAGCTTGGAACCGAACAGGGGTGGGAGGCGCTTCCGTCGGCACGGCGGCGACTCCGGCGGCGCTTGACGCTTCCCTTGAGCTCCGGAGTTGCAAGAGAGGGTTGCTGGATGCTTGGAGCAGAGATTTGGAAGAGGAAAGGTGATTACTTTGGGATGGAATGTGTGATGAAATGAGGGTAATATGTGGGTTTTCTCCTGAGTTTCTCAGGGGAAATTTGGAAGAGGGAGAGAGAGTGTGTTACACAGCAGAAGAATGAGGGTGAGAGGAGGGAGATGAGGGTTGTGGGTATATAAAGGGCTGTGTGTGCAGAGGGGGATGGTGCACCGTGAGGGAGGAGGGCAATGCAATGTTGGTGGCTGTAGTATTGCAGGGGAAGGGGAGGTGCCGTTACTGCAGGCGGGGACCACTACAGCAAGCGGGTAGGGAGGGAGAGAGAGAGAATTAAATAAATAAAATAAATAATATATATATAAAATAAAATATATATTATTTACATATAAAATATAATTAATGATAAATGAGGTGGAAGGATCCCATTCGCCTTGAAATTTTGAATTTCCGACGTTAAGAATTTAATTTGAATTACAACATTTCGAGTAAGAATAAATTTTTAAAATTCAAATACTCAAGAACGGAATTTGATTCCGAGTAAAATCTAATTTAAAATGAAGTCGGAAGGATTTATAAAATTGACCTTGCTCGGGGACAAGTTTTCTTCCAATCACACGAATAAAATAGTCATATTTAAAATAATTTTAACTAAAATAATAATTATATAATACGGAATATATTTGGTCTTTACATTTATCCACCTCTAAAACAAGTCTCGTCCCCGAGACTAAAATCATTCTAAAGAAACGGAAAGAATTTGAAAGAGGTGAGTCCGAGAATCATGCCTTCGATTCCGTAAGTATCTCATAAGGGCCCATATGAGATTCTCGCAGTATCTTTGACGTGATCATGCTACTCCCAATTGGTTGGAGCAAGTATGGGATATGGGCCCTTATCCCATCCCTGCCCCGACTTCTCGGGCGTATCATAACTCAAAAGCATATAATATGGTTTGGGAGGGTTCAAAAACGTTTTAAATGGAAAGTTTGACCTCAAAATCACGGAATTTTAGATAGCGTTAATCTTTAATAAAACCCAAAATGGTCCTTTTCAAAACTGCTCAAAGTTTTCAAATTCGATGCAAATTCCAGAAATTTCAGATTGCGAGAGGTGGAGTCATCCACCTCTAAGGGCTAATCCCAGATTCTCTTCCTATGTTCCAAGTCATTCAATTACCAATTCTAACTCATCAAGAATCATAATGTCGTAATCAACTCAAGCATAGATACTACCATAATATCAACCACCTCTCACGTGGTAAGTCTCAACAGGTCAAACCGCTCATAGCAAACGGTCTAAAACACAACATGGGAGATACTAATGTCTCAAAACGTGCCAAAAATGGCGATAAGGTCTAGTCATACTACGAGTAAGGCATCTCAATATCCTATAAAAGTGTCATAAGTCCCAACGGACATCACATCAGCATATCATCACGCAAGCCACGAGAACCGATCTCTAGCCATATCGTCTCAGCATAGAATCTGCACAGAGAAAGCAATCATAAGCACGCAAAATCACATAAATGCCCATTCCCGAAATAAAAGGCTACTAAGGCTCACCACTAGCTCACGAGGTCAAGGATAGGTCAACACTCGGCTCAACATAGGATGCTAAGAGCTCGTCTATGACACTCCCATAGCTCGACCGAAGGCTATCCTCAGTCTCCCAAGTCGCCTCCTCGGGACTCCTCCTAGACCACTGGACCAGAAGAAGAGGAACCTCCTTGGTCCTCAACTTCTTGACTCGACGGTCAAGTACCCTAACTGGGCTCTCTACATAGGTGTGGTCGGGCTCTATCCGGAGATCGGAATGGTCAAGGATATGACTCGGATCGGGGACATATTGCCGAAGCTGGGACACATGGAACACATCGTGTACTCCGGCTAACGATGGGGGTAGGGCTAAACGGTATGCGACCTCACCGACCCTCTCGAGAATCTCAAACGGCCCCACAAATCTAGGGCTCAGCTTGCCCTTGATGCCAAAGCGACGAACTCCTCTGGTCGGTGACACTCTAAGCCATACATGCGATCCGACCTCAAACTCGAGCTCCGTCCGTCTGCGGTCCGCATACTTCTTCTGCCTGTCCTGGGCGACCCTCATATGCTCTCGTATGCGCCCGACCTGGTCGATTGTCTCTCGAGCCATCTCTGGCAATGAAGCTGTGGTGTCAGCGGGCTCGTCCCAACATACTGGCGACTTGCAGCGCCTCCCATACAGTGCCTCATAGGGTGCCATCTCGATCGAAGAATGGTAGCTGTTGTTGTACAAGAACTCGACCAACGGTAAGAATCTGACCCAACGGTCGCCCCACTCCAAAACGCAAGATCTCAGAATATCCTCTAGAGTCTGGATCGTCCGCTCACTCTGTCCATCTGTCTGCGGATGATAAGCAGTGCTGAAATGCAAACGAGTCCCCAAAGCATCATGAATCTGTTGCCAAAATCTCGATGTGAAGCGGCCATCTCTGTCAGAAACTATCCTCTCGGGAACCCCATGGAGTCTCACAATCTGTCGGATGAACTCGTCTGCTAGCCTCGCAAATGGCCATGTCTCCTGAATGGCGATGAAATGGGCCGACTTGGTCAGTCTGTCGACCACGACCCAGATAGCATCGAACCCTCGGACATCTCTCCTCAATCCAGTGACGAAATCCATGGAGATGTCCGTCCACTTCCACTCGGGAACTGGAAGTGATCTGACCAAGCCACACGGTCTCTGATGCTCAATCCTGACCTGCTGACAGATCTGACGTCTGGCGACGAAATCTGTAATATCTGCTCGCATCCTCTGCAACCAATAGGATCTCCTCAAATCCTGATACATCTTATTCGTCCCTGGATGGACCGAATAAGGGGTGGTATGAGCCTCCTGCATAATCCTCTGCCTCAGATCTAACGTAGAGGGTACTACCACTCTGCTCTGAAAAGTCAGCAACCCATCGGCTCTCTCCATAAGCTCTCCAGCTCGCCCTTGTGCCATCCGCTCTCTTAGGGCTGCCACCTCAGGGCAATCTGCCTGCCCTCTATGAATCTCATCGATCAGCTCTGAGTGAATCTCGAGGAAGGATAGCTGACCCCTCTCTCGCTGAATCCATACCTCTATGCCACATGACGTCAACTCTGCCTGCAATCTACGCTGTGCTGTCAGTCTGGCCACAGTCACCTCCTGATGAGTCTTCCGACTGAGCGCATCGGCCACCACATTGGCCTTCTTGGGATGATAGATGATCCCCAAATCATAATCCTTTAGGAGCTCTAACCAGCGTCTCTGTCTCATGTTGAGCTCCCTCTGGGTGAAGATGTACTTCAAACTCTTGTGATCTGTCATCACCTTGCATGAAGTACCATACAGATAGTGTCTCCAGATCTTCAGAGCATGCACTACAGCTGCCAGCTCAAGATCATGTGTGGGGTAGGTCTCCTCTCCAGGCTTCAACTGACGTGAAGCATAAGCGATAACTCGATCCCTCTGGTGCAGAACGCATCCCAGACCAGCTCGCGAAGCATCGGTATAGATCACGAAGTCCTCGGTCCCATCAGGTAGAGCCAAAACTGGTGCGGTCGTCAGCTTCTCCTTGAGAAGCTCAAAACTGGCCTGGCACTCCTCACTCCACACGAAAGGAACGTCCTTCCGTGTCAGCTGTGTCATCGGTCGAGCGATCCTCGAGAAGTCTTGAACAAAGCGACGGTAGTAGCTGGCCAATCCTAGGAAGGAACGGATATCTCGGACGTTCTTGGGCACCTCCCAAGCAACGATGGCATCAATCTTCGCCGGATCCACGACGACTCCAGCTGCGGAGATCACATGACCTAAGAAGGTCACCTCGGGAATCCAAAACTCGCACTTGTTGTACTTGCCGAATAGCTGATGCCTCCTCAACGTCTCCAGAACAATCCTCAGATGCTGCTCATGCTCCTCGCGGCTCCGAGAGTACACTAAGATGTCATCGATGAATACCACGACAAATCTGTCCAGATAGTCTATGAACACCCTGTTCATAAGCTCCATGAAGGTCGCTGGCGCATTGGTCAGCCCGAAAGGCATGACCACAAACTCATAGTGCCCATACCGCGTCCTAAAGGCGGTCTTCTGGATGTCCTCTGATCGCACTCTGAGCTGATGATACCCCGATCTCAAATCGATCTTCGAAAAGATCACTGCACCCTGAAGCTGGTCCATCAGGTCGTCAATCCTCGGAAGCGGGTAACGGTTCTTCACCGTCGCCCGGTTCAGCTCGCGGTAATCGATGCACAACCTCAACGAACCATCCTTCTTCTTGACGAATAGCACCGGAGCTCCCCATGGTGATGCGCTCGGACGAATATAGCCCTTCCCGGCTAACTCCTCAAGCTGAGCCTTAAGCTCAGCCATCTCTGTGGGTGCCATCTTGTAGGGTACTCGGGAAATGGGCCTGGTGCCCGGCTCCAAATCGATAGCGAAGTCGACCTCTCTCTACGGGGGTAGTCCCGATAACTTATCGGGGAAAATGTCGGTGAAGTCTCGAACAACGGGTACCTCAGACACGACGGGTCGGCCTCGATCCACCTCCAAAGCATAACACCAATATCCCGTACAACCCTGGTCCAGAAGTCTCGCTGCCCGAACTGCGCTGATCAGTGCCCCGTTCCTCTTGGGGTCGCTACCCCAAACCTGGTGCTCGGTGCCATCCTCTGCTAGAATCGATACGGTCCTCGTCTGCAAGTCGATGATCGCCCCATAGTGGTCCATGAAATCCATCCCAAGAATCAGGTCGTGGGTCCTCAAGGCCATCACGATCAGATCGGCGGGCCACTCTCGCTCTCCTATACGGATGGGACAACCTAGGATCTCACGACTCGTCCTAATCCTAGCCCCATCCGGCATACCCACAGTCAGGGGCGGACCCCTCGTGCAGCTCAGGCTCAGCCTAGAGACGCACGACTCTACTATGAAGCAGTGTGTGGCACCCGTGTCAAAAAGAATACTCAAACAGTCATCTCGGAGAGATATAGTACCTGAGGCACTCGGAGCGGATCGATCCTCAACTCTCATCTGAAAAACGCGGGGCGGTGGGGGCAATGTAGAACCAGAAGCTCCAGATGTCTGTCCTCTCCCATAACCTGACCCAGACGGTCCTGCGGATGATGATCCTCTGCCTGTCCCGGGCCCAGATGGCCCACGGCCCCCTCTAGCTAAACCTCTGCCACGTCCTCCGGATCGACCTCTAACAGTGGTGCTGCCTCTCCCCTGCCCCGGGGTATAAGTTAGAAGCGGGGGCTGGGGAGCAGCGGGAAGTCTCGGTGCGGGTGGAGCTGATGGGGTCCTACCACCCAGGGGGCAGCGGGTAGCTCTGTGTCCCATACCTCCACAAGTGTAACATCTGGTAGATCTATCAGGGCAGTCTCTCTGGTAATGACCGGACTCAGAACACCCATAGCACGTAATGCTCTGGACGCTAGCACCTCGACTAGCCACTGGTGGTGCTGGGGGTGGCATAACTCTCGACATCCCTCCCCTGAATCCTCCGCGGAAGGCTCCTCGGGAGATCGTATCCCATCTCGTGTCAGCGGGCCTCTTCGCCGTGGGGCGAGGGGGGGGGGCATACACAGTAGTAGTCAAAATCCTCTGCTGCTCATACATCATCACGACCTCCAGAAAGCGATCGAACGGAACAACTCCCAAACTAGATGCGTGTAGAAGGATCTCCGGCGGCAGCCTCATGGATAACAAGCGGATACGACTCTCATCAGTGGGACAGAGGTGAGCGTAATGGACCAGCTCCCTCTTGAACTGGCGAATGACCTCCAATACAGGGCGGGATGGGTCGTAAGTAGCACGCATGAAGATAACCTCCCTAGCTGTCTGTGTCCCTGGCGGACAATACTCCCGGAGCATCAGCGCTCGAAACTCCTCGTAGCTCCACTCTGTCTGGCCCGTCTTACAGACGGTCCAGCGAAGAAAGGCGTCATCTCTCAGAAGTCCTGCTGCCAACCTCTGACGCTCAGAAGTCGGAACGCCGATGAAGTAAAAAATGCTGTCGATCTGTCGAAGCCATGCCTCGATGTCCGCCCTGTCCTCTCCCAAGAAATGTGGCGGGCTGTAGAGTGCCAAGGATCGAACCCAGTCGATGTGCTTCTCAGGGCGCACATCGATGGGGGCTGGTACGACTGGCTGTCCAACGGGGGTCTCTCTAACCGGCTCAGCTGGCGGCTCGACAGGGGTCGGTAACTCAGGTGTAACTGGTGGAGGGTCTCCGACCAGCCCTCTCAGCATCTCAGTCAGGGTCGCCCGATCCATCTGTCGCAGGATCTCCTCTGTCTGGGGGGCGGGGACCTCCTCACCCCCGAGATCCTGAACGTCATCGTCTGTCCTGTCAGGTACGACTCGGCGAGGTCGTCCTCTGCCTCTACGCACTGGGCCCCCACGCCCGACGGTCCCATGTCGTGTGTCGACCATGCTGCATACCCAGAACCATCACTCAGCACAGAAGCATTCAAGAATGTTTGCAATGATCTCCTTCGAGGGAGATCGCCCTCAGGCCCAATTGGTATAAATACACACGTCAATCTACCTAAGGTTGCTCTTCGAGGAGCGACCGACCGGAGGGGCAAATACCTCACGGCCTCTACCTATCTCGCCACTCCAACCACCGTGGTGCAATTCCTTGGAGCCTTCTAAGCCCATCTGTAAAGAGTAAGCTATGTTTTGCCTACCCATTCCCGATCTACATCCAATAGGGATGATCTAACGCCATTCTACCCACTCGATCCCCATTGGTTGATTTTTACTCCATTTTAAGGCCAAGTTCATATTATGTTCATTTGTGTTAGACATATTAAGTTCATTTTGCCCCTTGAAACTCGTTCGAAACTTTTGAAATTCGTGGGCGGTTTTCAAAACATACACTCGACCCTTTGGTACCCAAATTGCAAAACCTGGCTCTGATACCAACTTTGTAACGGGCCGAGTATAGATACCCGGGTTACGTTTCGAAGGTTGGGTACCTTCGTTCGGATCTTGCAATTCGAGTACAGGTCGGGGTTTTGAAATTCAAGATTAGTATTTTAAAGTGGGGATTTCGGACCCCAAAATAGCCTGATGGCCACGCGGAGTCTTCGAGCCGTCCTAAATCTAAGTCGCGGAAATTCGTTTGCAAACGAAAGAATAAACGGAAGTAGAGTACAACTTGCCACGGCAAGGCCGGGTCAAAACCAAACACATAATTATGAAATGGTAAGGTCGAGTTAGCGGGGTTAGACAGATTATTTGCAAGCGCCTGGAGTTTCCCACGTCATAGAGACAAAGAGCAATCATACCTAAAAACAATTGGTGCGAGAGGGGTCAGACCGAGGCCCCAACACGCTCTGTCCAGCAAGCCAACATACACATACGCTAATAATAAGGATGATGCAGATGCGGAAATTAAATCACACTAGCATGATCCTAATTTACAGTATGCGAGGAATAACTGTAAAGGCGCCCAAAGAATGCCAAGTGGCATGTCCCTCTCCTACCTCTGCACCCCTTTCCGTTAGTGCAGAGACTGGCCAGTTCGATGCTATAGCATATCATATCATATCTCATCATCATAACATAAATTAAATAAACGGGCCCGATGGTGTTGGGCTATCATCATGCTCATATCGACTCGATAGACTCAGGGCACCCGATGGGACTGGGCTACCCTATGACCCTAGCAAAGACTCTAGGACTATCACAGATAACGGCCGTTCAGTTTTATACGCGTAAAGAATTAGAATGCTCAATCATAAGTGCAACCTAGCATGATACTATATGGCATGCTTTAATGCTTATGCAACACCTAGTATGTCATACATTCACAAGCCGGTAATCTCTTTAGAATCTGAGTAAGCCCATAAGGAACTTACCTGAGTAAGCCGAACAGCAAAAGATACAGCAGAAGCAGAATCCAAGAATCAACAAACAACTAATATATAAGCGAATAAGGCGCCATGAGATACTATTCTACTATTTAACACATAGGAACCTTTTCACAAGATACTCACAAAGGAAACAACTAAATTCCGAGAAAATATCCGAAATATCCAATTTTTTTTGTCAAACTCGGTCAAAGTCGTTATGATAGAATTCTCTAATACATCGCTTTCCCACAAGGACCTCAAAAGAATATTACCAAAACATAGAAATTCCTTTTAAAACAATTACTTATAATATAATATTAATTAAAATAGTACCTCCCATTTTATAAGCAACATCCTTTTAATGTTCTCAACTAATATATATTAAATTCACTTTATAATATAATACTTTCCAGATTTTTTTTCATAAAACTCAGATTTATAATAATAATAATGCAAATAATAATAATAAAACCAACAAATAGTAAAAGAATAAGGATGTAACTATAGACCTATACATATATACACCATATATATAAGTCAAACAAAACTGAAAACCCCAATCCAGTCGGCCCAACTGAAGTAACCCGAACGCAAGGGCCCACCCGCAGGAGCCCAGACCCAAACCAGAATGAAGGGGAAGCAAGAATAGGGTCCGGGTTCGGGTTTGATGGGTTAAAGGCAGAAAAAGGGGATCCGATTTGGGGTATATGATATAACCCGCATGAGATTTGGGCTCAGCCCAGCCCAACACCCAACTGAACCCAGCAGCTAAAATAAGGGGATCCGGATGGTATATGATATAACCCGTTTTGGGTTAACCCGGCCCAAAGGTATTAGGCCCAGAACCTCCCTTCGTCTTCAACCTCGGCTGCAGCAGAGGATGAGCGGGAGAGAAGGACGGGGAAGCGGGGAGAGAATCCTCGACCTCCGGTGGCTCGTCGGCCTCCGCCCTTCCACCACGGAGGTCGGAATGGAATTCCGACCACCCTCGGCCCAAAAGGAAAGAAACGACTACAAGAGGAAAGGGAGGAGGAGGAGGTTACCGAGTCCAAGTTGCAGCTCCGCCGAAGTGCTCCGGGTGGTGTCTGGTGCCGCAATGGGGAAGAGAGGCTTGCTCTGGCCTAGGACGATGGGGAAAGGGGTTAAAAGATCGACGAATACACCGATTGAAGACAAGGGACAAAGATCGAACGAGTTACCTTGTCGGCTCCAAAACAGGGGAGAGAAGGGGTGGCGGCTCCGACGATGGTGTCCTTGTGGCCGGAAGAGCTCCTCCGAGCCTAGGGAAGAAGAGAATGAGTAAGGAATCTAGTTGAGGCTGGAAACGAAGATGAGAGAGAGAAGGGGGTGTTACCGAGCTTGGAACCGAACAGGGGAGGGAGGCGCTTCCGTCGGCACGGCGGCGGCTCCGGCGGCGCTTGACGCTTCCCTTGAGCTCCGGAGTTGCAAGAGAGGGTTACTAGCTGCTTGGAGGAGAGATTTGGAAGAGGAAAGGTGATTACTTGGGGATGGAATGTGTGATGAAATGAGGGTAATATGTGGGTTTTCTCCTGGGTTTCTCAGGGGAAATTTGGAAGAGGGAGAGAGAGTGTGTTACACAGCAGAAGAATGAGGGTGAGAGGAGGGAGATGAGGGTTGTGGGTATATAAAGGGCTGTGTGTGCAGAGGGGGATGGTGCACCGTGAGGGAGGAGGGCAATGCAATGTTGGTGGCTGTAGTATTACAGGGGAAGGGGAGGTGCCGTTACTACAGGCGGGGACCACTACAGCAAGCGGGTAGGGAGGGAGAGAGAGAGAATTAAATAAATAAAATAAATAATATATATATATAAATAAAATCTATATTATTTACATATAAAATATAATTAATGATAAATGAGGTGGAAGGATCCCATTCGCCTTGAAATTTCGAATTTCCGACGTTAAGAATTTAATTTGAATTACAACATTTCGAGTAAGAATAAATTTTTAAAATTCAAATACTCAAGAACGAAATTTGATTCCGAGTAAAATCTAATTTAAAATGAAGTCGGAAGGATTTATAAAATTGACCTTGCTCGGGGACAAGTTTTCTTCCAATCACACGAATAAAACAGTCATATTTAAAATAATTTTAACTAAAATAACAATTATATAATACGGAATATATTTGGTCTTTACATAATTGATGGGGTTTTGTTACCTCATAGGGATAGGTGTGTTAGGGATCAGGTTGTGGCACTTGCTTCTGATATTACTCGTTTGAATGATTATCCATTGGGTAGATTAGTGTATATAGAAACTATCACATCTTTGATGAAGGTCAACCGTTTATCTTCACGTAAACTGGCTAAGCTTTCTAAGAAGACTCCCAGGAAGTCTGGTAAGGAGAAAGTCCCTAAAGCAAGGTCTGGCTATAATCTGTTAGGGTTTCCACTCGCTTTACAGGTTTTCCCCCTTTGTCAATCTTTGTTCCTATTTTTTTTTCTGAAATTAATGTAGTGTTTTTTTTCATTGTTTACAAGTTGTTTTACATTTGGCTTTTTTATGTTGTTTTTATCCTAGGTTTGGATCTTGGAGGCTTTTCCCGAAATCCCACAAATCATTAACTGCAACTATGTTGCTGATGAGACGGATAGATCTTTCCTGAAATGGACTTTGTCATCTTCTAAGCCTATCACTGCTCGCCTTATTCAGATCGAGTTTGCTAAGATTGGCATGGTATTTTTTACCTTTTTTTTATATTTTTCAGTTTCAATTTGTTTTACTTTCTGTTATCTATTTGTTGCTTATTTCTTATTTTGATTATGTTGTTTAGTATTGTAAAGGCGGAATATAATTTATATATATATATATATATTATATTTATAATTTTAATTAAAAATGTTATTGTTCATATCAAATTGCAAAAGCGGAGAAAAAGTCGTCCTTGAGCACGAGTTCAATTTTAAAATTTTTTCGGCATCATTTTAAATTAGGATTTTGACGGGATTTGATTTTCGCTTTCGAGTTCGAGTACTAGTAAAAAAATTAATTAATTTAAGCTCCGAGTTTTGATTGAAATTTATTTAATTCCGTTTATCTTGAAATTGAATTGAAATTCGATTAAATTTGATTTAGTCGGGATTCGGTCGGGCGAGCGGGTTTCGAGATATTTGCCGGGCATTCAAAAAATATCTTGTGGGGACCAATTCTATTTTAATCATTTTCCTTTCATCTCTCTCTCTCTCTCTCTCTCTCTCTCTCTCTCTCTCTCTCTCTCTCTCTCTCGGCGGTCCCCTGCCTCAACTCACAATATGCAATTCACCACGCTGCGTTTTGTCACCTTCCTCCCTGCCTTATCCTCTTCTCTCCATTTCTTTGTTTTCTTTCACCCTTCCACACACAAATTCTCAGACCACCACAACTCCACCTTGGCTACCACCACATCCCCTCCTCTCTCTGATTCTCCGCCTCCAAGCACACCCAAAACCTCCCCCATTCCTCCTCCTCGGGTGGCCTACAACCGTTGCCGAAGTCTCCTCCTCGCTCCTCGGTTCCGAAGGAGAATCCGAGCACCACAGCCCCTATTTCGCCTCGTCACTTCTGTTCCAGCAAGCCACTTGCAGCTCCTTCCATGTCTGATGAATGAAGAAGAAGGAGGAGAAGCTCTTCGGAGCTACAGCGCTGCCACCAATCCTCCTCTCCCCTGTCTCCATTCAAGCAAGGTCGGGCCTCCCTTTTGCTCTCATTTTTAATACAAACTTCTAAAGGAGGAATTTTACTTATTCTTCCATCATCCTAGGCCCTCAAGCGACCTCCTCTTGAGCCCGTGTAGTCTGAAATCCGCCATTGCAGCCGAAGCCTTCCCCGGAATCGGAGATCGGTGCCCTCGGTAATCCCTCTTCTCTTCCTCTCTTTCCTTCGCGTTTGAATCTGTGTCTGTGGGTTTAGGGTCGGAATTTTATTTCGGTCGGGATTGGGTGAGTTGGTGTCGGAATGGAGCCGCCGGAGGCCCTGCTCCTCCTCCCTTTTCCATTCTAAATTTCCTGATCAGAGACAAAGCTGGGAGAGACGGGTTCGGCCTCCTTTTCTTTTTTTCCTCTTTGAACCGGTTCGTTAAATCAGAAAAGAAAACCATGCGGGCCCCTTTGCCCCATCACCTGCCAGCTCGGCATGGGTCCCACGTCAATTTTATTTCCATGGGGATCCGAAAGCAGATGGAAGAGAAAGAAAAGAGAGCGGACTCGGGCTGGGCTGGGAAATCCGGGTATGGGCTTGGGTTAGGTTGTTCTTTTGGGTTGATCTTTTGGGTTGTTTTAAGATTGGTTATGTTATTTTATGTATTGTGTTATGTATATAGTTTTTATATAATTGTTGGTTGATTTTTAAATAATAATTATTATATTTAGTATTATTATTCTGACTTTTGTCAAATTAATATTTTTATAAAAACTATATTTGTATATATTATAAAAGTTGTTCAAAGTGGTATTATTTGATATTATGATATTATGTGGTGTTTTAATAAATGCTTTAGAATTGATAAAGTAATTTAGTGTTGTTGTTTTTATAAATGTGGGTTATTATATTATGTTTTATAAAGATAATTTTAAGATGAGGATTTTAAAGTAAGTAATGCCGGAATATTTTATAAAACAAGATTTGAGGTTGACTTAGAGAATTGATACTTCCTCTTGAATTGGACATGTATGATTTGAAATTGTTTTAAAATAGTATTAATTGGATTATTTATATATGATGCATTTTATGAGGATTTAAATATGTGAGTTAGGAATTTTATAGTGAATTGTTGGTTTTGATTTATAAATATGATTTGTGAGCATAGGATTATTTTGATGATTTAATATTGGAATTTATTTATATAATGTTTTGAAATAAGAAACATGCCGGAATGATTTCTATAATATGATTTTGGGGAATTGGTTTTAAGGCCTAAATGTTTAACGTCGAGATTTGACTAAGTACGATTTTAAAAGAATTGTTTGATTTTCTAAATTGACTTCCTGGAGAAATTGTTTTGGAAATTGTTTTGGAAATGAGAATGATGAGACGATATGAACATAAAATGATATATGAATTGTGATGAGATAAGATGGAATAATCTGAAATGAGATATGAGAAGAGATGTATGATAGTTAGGGGCACCTTGTGTGAATTAGATAGACTTATGCATTTGTATGTTATTAGGTGATTGTGATATGTTGGATGTTGCTTACTATTGGATGATTCATTACTTGGACTCTGCTTCTGCCTTGTTCTCTGCTGTTCGGCTTATTTAGGTAAGTTCCTTTTATGGGCTTACTCAGATTCAAAAGAGATTACCTGCTTGTGAATATATGACATACTAGGTGTTGCATAAGCATTAAAGCATGCCATGTAGTATCATGCTAGGATTGCACTTGTGATTGAGCATTCTATTTCTTTATGCGTATGTAACAGAACGGTCGTTATCTGTGATAGTCCTAGAGTCTCTGTTAGGGTCATAGGGTAGCCCAGCTCCATCGGGTGCCCTGAGTCTATCGAGTCGATATGAGCATGATATGATAGCTCAACACCATCGGGCAAGAGATGAGATTATATGATATGATATGATATGATGATGCCGTGGTGAGTGCACCACCACGAGGATATTGCTATGCTATAGCACCGAACTGGCCAGTCTCTGCACTAACGGGAAGGGGTGCAGAGGTAGGAGAGGGATATGCCACTTGGCATTCTTTGGGCGTCTTTACAATTCTTTTTCACATATTGTGAATTAGGATCATGTTAGTGTGATTTAATTTCCGCATCTGCATCATCTTTATTATTAGCGTATGTGTATGTTCGCTTGCGGGACAAGGTGTGTTGGGGCCTCGGTCTGATCCCGCTCGCACCACTTGTTTTTAGGTATGATTGCTCCCTGTCTCTATGGCGCGGGAAAGTCCCCCGGGCGATTGCAAAGAAATCTGTCTAACCCCGCTAATTTGGCTATATGACTTTAGAATTTATGTTTTGGTTTTGACCCGGCTCTGCCGTAGCTTTTGTATCTAAACCGTATTTCCTCTTTACTTTCTTTTAAATTGAATTTCTGAGACTTCGACTGATTAGAGGTTTGAAACCTCGACCCATACCTGAATTGCAACATCCGAACGAAGGTATCCGACCTTCGAAACGTATCTCGGATATTTATATCCGGGCCGTTACAAGTATGTCATGGTGACACTTTTCTTTTCGTGTTGTAATTGAAGGATACTATTTATCCCACTTATGGTGAGTATTTGGACTGTCCTTTGATGTGTTTCTCTGTTAAAAAAAAAGGACTCAAAAGTTGATGCATACCTTGATTGGTTGACACAAACAACTTTTGGAAGGGCACCCACCCCAGCAGTTGAACCCATCATTGATCTCACTCAACAAATTATTCCCTCTCCTGGGCTTTGTGATCAAGTGGTGCCGTCTACAAGTCAGACTGTTGTTGCTCTATCTCCTCAGTTTGTAGCTACACGTACACGCTCTAAGGCAGCCTCTCCTGATGTAGCGCTTGCATTGCTGGGTCCATCTAGGAAGCGGAAGAGTTCTATGTCTCCTTCTGTTGCTTCTGACCGACAACAGGCTATCTCTTCTGATGTAGTGCTTCAATTGCCTTGTCCGTCTAGGAAGCGGAAGAGTTCTATGACTCCTTCCATTGTTTCTGAACGACAACAGAAGAAATGTGTTGCTGATGACAGAGGCTCCATACCTGGTTCTGATCTAGAGAAATCTGCCCCACATGTGTCTCCTGCAAAGGTTTCTTGTCACAGTAAGAAACTTAGTCTTAAGCACGCAGTTGCTCATGCTAAGTTGAAGGAGAAGGCTTCTACTGGTGTTGGCGGACCATCTGAAGGTGTTCCAGTTAAAGAAACTGAACCTGTGCACAAGAAAAGAGCTGAAGTGCATGTTGCTAAAAATGACATGGGTGTTGGCAATGCCGGCATCACCCCTTCGGATGCAAATTGTCTAACCCGCATCAGCCATAATTTGTTGTTGATTGCCGACTCTGTTATACGTGCTGAGGCAAGAGTTATGACGGTGAAATCAGCGCTTACTGCCATGTCTTCCAAGTTTGATTGTCTCCAATCAAACTTTGATTCTCTACATTCCAAGTTTGAATCTCTACACTCTAAGTTTGATTCCTTTCATTCCAAGTTTGATTCCCTCGAATCCAAGGTTGATCTCTTCAGCCTGACTTAAGGGGTATTAGAGATAACTGTTCTCAGCGGTCCGAGCATGAGCCTCTTTTCCGTCATATTATTCCTACTCCTGATTCTACCCCACAAAACTCTCCCTCCCCATTGCCCTCTGATCTTCCCCAGATTAAAAATTCTCCCAAGTCTAAGGCCTTAGTTGTTCCGACTAGAAGATCTACTAGGGTTGGCAGAGTTGCTGCTTCGTTGGGGTCTCCATACACTCGAGGTTTGAAGAAGCGCGCAATGCATAGGAGGCCTAAGTATTCGTATTTCGAATTGGATGATCGAAAACAGTTTTATGATTGGATCAATTCTGATGAGTAAGTGGTTCTCTTTTCTGTTATTTTGAAATGTTTTTATTCTCTGTTTTTTAACATACTTGTTCTGATTCTTTATTCATATTCTTTATTCTTTAATTTGTCTTTTTATTGCCTTGCTTTATTTTTATTATTTAATTGTTGTGTCTTTGTGTGTGTAGGGATGATTGTCCTCAGATTCAAGGCAATGATGTTCTGATGGACAAGGCCTTCTTCTCTGAACTTGTTGGGAAGCATCAGTGGCTTCGTGCTGAAGTAAGTCCCTTGTATTATACTCCCTCCGTTGCAAAATATAAGGGCGTTTACTATTTGGCACATTTTTTAACGAGCTAAAAACTCCATGAAATATTAATTTTTTATTAAATTTTTTTACATAGTATTATACATATTGTTAATATGTATAATACTATGTAAAAAAATTTAATAAAAAATTAATATTTGATGGAGTTTTTAGCTCGTTAAAAAACGTTTCAAATAGTAAACACCCTTATATTTTGCAACGGAGGGAGTAACATTTTCCATTCTTTTCTTCTTGTTATCTGTTGACATATAGTTTAACTGTCATCATTATTTATGTGTGTTTAGCATCTTGGAGAGGCATTGTCTCACTTTAGGAAGTATGTTGCTGACAATGGTGAGAAATACAGTGGGATTGTGATCATGGATTGGGCGTTTTCTGCAAAGTTCACCCAGGGTTTTTTTAAGCACTATAAGTTGGGAAAAATGTCTTTTTCCTCTGCTTTTTTCCGTTATGTTAATGGTGTGTTTCCAAAATTCTGTGGGAAATCTTGGGTTGCTGCAACCACTGTTTATGCACCTTTCAACATCCAAAATAAACACTGGGTGGCATTGGAGATTGACTTGGGCCAAGGGAAGGTGAATGTGTGTGACTCTAGTGTCTTTCTTTACACTGAGGAGCAGTTGCAGACACATTTGGAACCTCTCTGTTGTATGCTTCCTGCGCTTTTGAAAGAATCAGGCCGGTTTTCACATTTGGGAGAAACACTTGAATCTCCTTTCAAAATCGAGAGATTTCGTGATCTTCCTCAAAACAGTGATGGGTATGTGCATTCCTTCTTTGATAAAGTCATATAACCTTTTATTTTTAATCTCATTTGAATTTTTTGTTTCTGATGATGCTTTTTCATTGGCTTTACATTGGTTTTTTAGGGGTAGCTGTGGTGTATTTACCATCAAAGCCATTGAAGAGTTAGCTTTCGGTGGAAATATATATGCATTCCATGACGACCATGTTCAAGCACATCGTGAGAAGCTGGCTATCGAGCTTTCCAAGAAGTGTTGGACTGTTACTCCTCTGTAATGTGTTTCATTTGGTAGCATTTAGTTTGGACACCCGTACTGGCGGCTATTATAAGCAGTTTAGAGCTTGCATGCTCTGATTTTGTATCTATTGTATCTAGTTGATATTATATAGGACTTGATAACCCATCAACACTTAGCCCTTAGAGCTTGCATGCTCTCATTTTGTCCCTATGGCATCTTTGCGTATTTGATGGTATCTACCCCTTGTTGAGTCGTTAACAACTATTGCTTAGAGCTTGCATGCTCTCTTTTTCACTCAGGATTCCATTTTGGTATATACTTTTCGTACTATGTTCTTGTAATTGCAGTTTGGATTCAATATCAATTTGCTATCTACACTATATGGCTTCTATAGTTGTCCTTTATTTTTGTATATTCTACCATCAATTTTAAAAAGCAAATAAGATCTATTATGCATAAAACAACATTGCATTATATCATTGCATTCAACTATCGCTTAGAGGATTGATGTCGGTTTTTGGAGAGGCCAAGTTTCTATTTATCAAGCCATGACACTAGCTTGGTAAAAAACACAGTCCCTCAAGGTTTGTCACATCCTGAGCTGTGAAGCGCTTCAATGTTTCGTAAACTGACCATCTCTTGAAGTCGTTCAGATGCCAAAAAAGTGTATAAATCCATATTTGACTTAACATATGAATTCATTTATAAGTATAAAGTGTATAAATCCATGTAACTGCAATGTCTATATGCCAAAAAAATAGTCACCATGTATCTACTCAAATCTTATTATATTGTCCTATATGCAAAAATAAAGAGTAAAGACTTGACAAATGATATGTAATTTCCTATAAAGTTTCATGTTTCATCTTCTATATATGTGTTGATCGAGGCTTTGGTGGGGCATGTTATCTTGTTATGCCCTTTCTCCCCGCAAGTGCCACACTTGTATGTCACGTTCCTCTTTTTCCTTTCACCAAACGATGGAATCCGGCATTTTCTTGGCCTGCCACTCTTCTTCCGGACTGTTGGAGGAAGACATTTGATGTTTCTGATTTCTTCTGGGACATACCAATTATCCTCACAAGGCACCGGGTATATGGTTTCTTGGTATGCCATGCACCAAGACTGAATCTTGTAGTATTCACTTACAAAATCAGTTGTATTTAGTTTCATCCGCTGAATTGCAGCAATAGCATGGACACACGGCATATGATCAACATCAAATACCCTGCAGCTGCATGTCTTTCGTTCCAAATCAACCACACCAGTAAATTTTCCACCATCTACTTGATAATTGTGTCTCATTCAACACCTTCACTTCATACCTTCCTGAACGGTCATACCTTGCCTGCAGAATCTCTTTCACTTTAGGGGGCAAATCGGTGTTCTTTGATGCTGCTTCTCTATGCTCAGTGAACCACTCTGCCATTTTGTTCCTGATATACTCAAACAGTGCAACAATGGGGTATCCTCGAGTTTCTTTCAATATTGCATTTATACACTCTGCGTTATTTGTTGTCATAATATTGTACCTATCTCCCTGGAAGTGTGCCCTTGCCCATTTTTGAAAATCTGCATCCTCCAGGTATTTGGCAATCTCCTTGTTGATGTTGCATATGCTTTTGAAGTTGCTTTCAAATTCTCTTATTGTGTAGCATTCAGATGCTTTGGTGACAAAGTGGTTGACACATCGGTTTTTGAATCTTCCCTTTATGTTCTGTTTCAAATGGCGTGTGCATATTACATGCTTTGCAGAACTGTATACTTCATCTATAGATTTGTTGATGCTCAGGTGCCTATCAGATGCAAAGACTATCTCATTTGAATCCGGAATCAGAAGAGCCAATCTTTGAATGAACCACTTCCATGCATTGTCATTCTCTGAGTCCGCCACTCCAAATGCTATAGGGTACACATGTCTGTTAGCATCTTGTGCGGTTGCTGAGATGAGAACCCCTCGGTATTTTCCATGTAAAAACGCAGCATCTACCATGATAACCTGTATAATGCATAGTATAGTTGTTAAAGTAGTTTATTTATAAACTTTTTATCATATCAATTTCTATAGTTTATACCTTTCTTATCATTTGGAATCCCTTAATGGATGCTCCGAATGATAGGAATGCATACTTGAACCGGTTATATCCATCAATCTCAAGGAATGCATATGTCCCTGGATTTACTTGTTGCATCATGTGGAAGTATGAAGACAACATTTCATAGTTTCCCTCTGGAGTTCCTCTTATCATGTTTTGTGCTTTTTCTTTTGCTTTCCAAGCCTTCCAATAGCTTACATTCTGCCTAAATTCCTTTTGCATTGCATTCTTAATCTGCATAGGATCTGGCCCTTTTGTCACACCTTCATACCTTCATTCATTACACATAGTAAGTAAGCAATACTATTCTAGAGGCATATGTAATCAAATTTGCACAAAACTTCTCAATTTTGTAACCAAACTTAAACACAACATCTTATTTTCATCTATTCCAGTAGTTACTGCAGTATCTGTTTTTTACATATTCAAGTATATTGAACAGTTAAGGACACACATCAGTAAATAACATGATGAAGATGAAGATCATACCTGATCTTCATCTTTTCCGCTATAGCTTGGTATGATGGTTTCCGTCGTTCCCTACACCTAACTGAAAATGAACAAGTGTGCTCTTCATTCACCCTTCTAACTTCAAAGTAGCTTGAATTCTTCAAATATGTAGCTTGTATTGTCCACTTGCATTCAGCATCAATACAAACAACCTTGTACTTTTTTGTTGTTGATCTCTCCACTCGAAATTGGAAGTTCTCTTTAATTGCCATGTTAGCCACTGCATTCCTTAGTTGAATTTTTGACTCATAAATCTGCCAAACATTGATGAAATCGGGCTCGTCTATCTCATTCTCACCGATGGCTTCATTTTGATCTTCGTCATGGTATGCTTCTGTATCTTCTTGTGCAACACTAGTAGTAGTGAGAGCCAATGCTCCATCAACACTTGTATCTTGAACGCACTCATCAGAATCTGTCACCACACTTGGTTGTTGAATTGATTTTGTTATCTGATTCCCATTGATCCTTTTCTTTGCTAATACATTCAACGGCAACGACCATCCAACTTGAGGTGCATCATTTATATCCATGAAAGCCTTTAGATCCTCACTTTTGCTGATTATAAACAGATCTTTCAATTTTTGCAAATGATGCAAGTGGCTTAACTTCAGCTCATATGTTTCTAGGCAAATATCAAATCTATCACTAATCATCTCTGTCAACGATTCCAACTCAATATTGTTTTGAATGACAAATGTCTTAGATACAATTTCACCAACATACTCGGAATACCCATTTGTCATCCTTAACTCTCCTCCAAAACAGACTTTCAAAATTTTCAGATCCATATTTTAGCAGCGGGTTGGAATGGATTCAAAGATTCCAATGTCACAATCAACACCAGATTTTGGATTCAAAATCAAATTCTGTATTCAAACAAATAGATCGACAATTCAGGATCATATTATCCCTCACATCCAGATTTGCAATTGAATTGAGAATTGAGATTTGCAATTGATATTCAGACATTGAAATTTAGGTTGAAATTTATGCGTCGTACCTTGATTCCTTGAGTGCGTGTCAATTCGTTGCTCTTGATTTCTCGCAATTGATGCCCGAATTCGAGATTCCTTGCAGATTGGTTCTCGTAATTGATGCCTTGATGCCTTGATTTCTCGCAACTGATGACTGAATCCGAGATTCCTTGCAGATTGGTTCTGGCTGTTTCATCAAAATTTCCCGATTGATAATCGAGGTGGACTCAGGGGATGAATTCACGAGCTGGATTCATCCTGATCTTCGGATTTTTTGTGGAATCAATGGTTGGAAGCTTGATTTCAGTTGTTCAATCTTTAGATCTGCTTGATTTTTTGAGCTCCATCGCATCAGATTTGATGAAATTGGGAGAGGAGCGCGCTGAAAGTGAGGGAGATGGGGGAGCGCGCGTGTTGTAGCGTTTTTAGGATGGGGGTGCTAGGATATTTAATTAATTTTGTTGGGTTGCTATTTACCAAATTAGAGCTTCATAATGGGCTAGTTGTCAAAATTTCGCAAAAAAATATATTTGATTGGTTTAAAGAGTTAAAAATAAAAAGTAAAAATGACACGTATGTTTTAAAAATATAGATATAGATATCTCATACAAAATTTTGCAATTCAGCATAAACTTAAACTATCTAACACTTTAATGTGTCCTGAATTTATCTAACTATGTGGTTAATCACTATATTCCGAAGGCTTTTAATTACGCATCAATGGACACCTTCAATATCCCAATAATACTTAACTCGAGTGATCAGCTACGTACTTGATCGCTACGTACTTGAAGAATCAATCAATAAAGCTCAATGTAAGTTACGGTTAGCACGAAAGCAGGGTACCCGCGGGTGTCTGCGCAACAGCAGGCAGCAGCACTATGATTCCGAGCAGCTCGACCTGACGACGGCGACCGGAAGCTCCAGGCAGAGTAGGAGGCCGAGTTATGGTACAAAAAAAAGAGGAAGAGAGATGATGAGAAAAAGACAGAAGATGGTTGTGATCCAGCTGCTGCCAATGGATTTCAAACCTCCTCCTCCTCCTCTTTGGTCCATTTCCACTGGAAAGCTTGTTAACTTATATTTGTTTCAACCCTTATATATTTGCAACGTACTCTAGAATCATAACCCTTATATATTTGCAAATTATAGAAACGAGCTCGAGATTGACCGACTAGCTACCAAGGCTTAACTATAATATTTATATTTATAATTATATATTAATCTAGTACCGAAGGGAGATCTGAGGAGCAATCAGCTTTGAATGGCTGGTGATTAATATTGTTCTTAACTAGTATATCTAGCGTAGGTTCCATCCACCGGTTATCTATATAATCCTTTTTTAAGTTTTAAATGAGAAACCTTAATTCATACGTGGCCATATGTCATATTTTGATGAAAATTTATTGACGGCCATCTTTATTATAAATTTTCAATTAATCAAGGTCTGTAATTAAATCATCAGTACTCCATTTTCACATTATAGAGACGGACAGAAGTCGTCTCCAGAATGGTGCTTGGGTCGCCTACTATTTCTGGGACATATAATCATCCCCTGAGATCCGTCTTTTGTGCAGCGACCCTTGAAAACTTAAAAGACGGACCATTTGTACCTCCGCCCTTTGTATAACATCCAAGCGACCGAAAATTGTTCGTCTCCTACGTATTCTCCGAAATCCTTGTCAGACCAGTAAGGGCTGAGGCCATCAATATAGTTCGTATCTTTATAACTAAAGGGACGAATATAAGGTGAATTGACGTTGTCTCTCACGGGTTTAGGCAACCAACATAGGTTGCATGGCGGTTGTGTATATGCATTGGGATTCAAGAGACGGCCTAGATAGTGGCTTAACGATTTAGGGGATGAGCATTTGGTTATCCAACCTCCTTCAAACCATTAAAGGGATGGGGTTTATCGTGGCTTGAGAGTTTAGGGGACCAATATTGACTTCAAAAGGTTTTTGGGTTTAGTTATGAGAGAATAATTTAGTCGTTTTAGGTTCATCACCTAAGTCTATTTTAAATTAAAAAAAAATGTATTCCATTCATTAACATCATAGACCAACATAGTTCCAACAAATATACGAACCCAACATGTTCCACACAAATTAACGCACACAAACTCGCAAACTGCATATAAACACACAACCATATATATTCCATTCATAACATCATAGACCAACATAGTTCAACACCCTAAACCTACAAATATGCTTACATAGTTCAACACCATAAACTGCATACTAAATGCACAAAACATGCAATAACATGTCCATCTAGAATGGTAACCAAAAAGTTATGCAAACTAACCCATAAAAGAACCAACACAGTTCAACCATTTCATGTGTCACCTACCTACGATGTCGATTCGGAAGCGACAAGCTGAGCAACCAGCCTCTCCAAGTGCTCCATGCGCTCACTCATCTAATTGCATTTGTCATTCACAAGTTTAGCGTCCTCTTCAACCTTCCTCGCTCGATCAGCTTGCGCGGCTTGTTCTTCCAATTGTCTGTCTTTTTTCCATGTTTGCATCGTCCCAATACCTCTGCTCGCATCTGCACAAACTGTCCGTACCAAAAACTCATAAGTAATTATATAGTCGGTACCATTTCTGTAAATTGAATCCATAAATATTGCAACAAAGAGCTCATGAGTAATTGAATACTTAATTGAATAAAGGTATTGAGTTATTATTTAAAAGAGAAGGAAATTTGATACTTACCCTTCAAGAAGTTCTTGTGAGTTTATTATACAATCTTTCCAACAAAGGGATGTCATTTTATATTACTCCTATTAAAAACACATGAATAAGGTCAAAAGACATACCAAAACTTCCAAGTTAAAATGGGTACCAGAACTTCTTGCTTCTATCTTTGCTTCTAACTTCTTGCTTCTATCTTTGCTTTCTTCTATCTAGACTAAATCATGATTCCTGACATAAATTTAGAAACATCATCAAAGTTAAAATGGGTGCCAGAACATCCAAGTTCCACAGTGTAATCCATTCGAAACTCTAGGACACAATTCTACTGGACTAGCAAGCATTATAGACAGCACATGCAAGTGGAAATGATAAAATGACAACTTCAAAAGAAAAAAGCAACAAATCAACAGAAATGTGAATGGAACGAGGGCTAAAGAGATATAAGGTGGACATACATATATAAAACTATAAATAATAACCAAAAACTCAATCTCGAACTCAATATATAAAACTATAAATAATAACCAAAAACTCAATCTCGAACTCAATTTCAAATGGAAATCGGAAATTCATATATATAATCTATCATAAAATCTATATTTATATATTACCAAAATCTCAATCTCACTCTCTATCTTGATCTTGAATTGATCTCAATCTCAATCAAAATCTTTATCCCAATCTCAAATGAAAGTTGGAAATTCATTTATAACATCGATCGCAAAATCTTTATTTATTAACCAAATCTCAATCTTTTGATCTCTATCTCAATCTTAATCACAATTACAATCACAATCTTGATCTCAATCACCATATAAATCTCAATCTCAAAAGAAAATTGAAAACACATATATAATATCTATCACAAAATCTATATTTAACAACCAAAATCTCAATCTCAATCTTGATCTCAATCTCAATCCCAATTACAATCACAATCTTGATCTCGATCTCATTCTCAGTCTCCATCTCAATCTCAAATAGAAATTGAAAATTCATATATAACATCTATCACAAAATCTAAATTGTATTTAACAACCAAAATCTCAATCTTTTGATCTCTATGTCAATCTCAATCTTAATGACAACCAAAATATCAATCTTTTGATTACGGGTCGGGCCTGCGGGCCGATTCAATTATAATGGAATGGAATGCATTCATGAGCTGACCAGTCTCCACCCTATCAGGAAGGGGGTGGAAGTAGGAGAGGGATATACCACTTGGTATTTTGTGATAAGGCCTTATTATTATTATTATTATTATTATTATTATTATTATTATTATTATTATTATTATTATTATTATTATTATGCACTTGATCTTAGGGGTGATGGGCGCGCAAATTGCCATATTTTCTATGCACATTTAAGTCCATTTTATCATTCATTCGCATGCATATTAGTGGAAAAACATGGGATTAGTGTAGTTTACGCTTAAATGTCAAATATATGGGTCTGCACGAGTTTCTATGTGATTTCGCAGAAAACAGGGCAAAATGGACAGATTTGAAAGAGCGGAAAAAGAACTCGAAGTCTTCTGAAGAGGTCGAAATCGACTGACAGACCTCGACATCGAGTGCAGCAGTGAGGGAGAAATCGAGCAAGAAGAGAACAAAGCATGTCGACACCAGCAGAGGTCGATATCGAGGATGCATGGTCGATATCGAGTGCCCAGATCGAGATAAATGATAGAAGTCGAGTTCTAATCCGAGTAGAAGAAGGAGAGCTCGAGATAAAGTTTTACAAAGGTCGATATCGACGTCTGAAGGTCGATATCGATGTTGCCAGCAGAAAAGTCCGACACAGATTTTGATAGAATTCTATCCGAAGCTTGCACATCTATCCTAAAGTCGAGATTTCTTATCTTCAACATCAGAGATATCACATGAGCTGTTTTACCATAGAACTTTTAGTTTTTACTTTATTTAAGTTTTATCTTAGAGAATAAAGATAAAGTTTCGAGTCTTTGGATAGCAAAGTTCGATATCTATATCTAGAGGTCGTTAGGGCTGAGTTTAAACATCCACACATGCAGAGAATTCAGTTTTCAATAGAGAGAATTTGTAAAGAGAGAGATAAGAGGCCGAGTGAGGTGGGAAAGAACCGAGAGCGGAGGTTTAGCTTGGTTCGGTTGTAATCTTCCTTTCATAGTTCAATACAAAGTAGTTTTCTTTCAATGATGATGATGAGTTGCATGATGAGAAGTGAGTAGTCAACCCATTTCTAGGGTCGGGGTGAGCCCGACGATAGCGATGTAGGGTAAGTGCATTAAAGGTATGACTTTTATGTGATTTCGTCTTCTATCCTATGCATGATTCCTTTGCGAAAGTTAGGGAGATTCATTATTTGCATTATTGAAGCGAAAGCCACTCATATTGTGAACTTGGATTAATCATGAATTGGATAGTAACTCTTAGAAACTATGCGAGAGCCTCTAATCACCTAAGTGTTGGTAACGAAAGTTATTTGACGGAAAGGCATTAAATTTTATAACTTTAGCATCAAACTTGCATTGTTATCGTTGTGGCATGAAACTCCGACTTTGGAAGCTTTAAAGTTTATTGAATTATATAAAAGTTAAGTTTTGTTTCTGATCATCCTTCTTTACCATTCTACGTTCTTCGGACACTTTTCCGACAACAGGTTATGCAAAACAGTTTATGTGACAAACATCGGAATTGACTGTAAAGGTCGATATCGAGTTCTAACGTCGATATCGAGGTTCCACTCGACGTCGACTTTGCTGCTTTTGTCTTCTACAGGAACTCTACTGGAAATCGACCAGAAATGAGGTCGATATCGACCAGACACATCGATATCGAGTGTCTTCTGAGGTCGAAATCTTGATCGTGATTACAACAAGGGAAGCGCTGACATACCTCCTCGTGGATTCGATCCTGAATTACCCTACCACTACATCGGGAGAGATTCTTGTATTATTTGCTTGGAACAGGGAGTTAGCATAGTTAGGGTTTATATTGAATATTTGAATCTACCTCCCGTTTTTAAGAACGAACAAATTGGCGCCGTTGCCGGGGAGGCAATCAATCGCCACCTAAGTTTTCTCACGGTCTTTTAGAGCTTATTTTGCAGGTTTATGCGACGTTCTGATCGCGAACCTATCCTGGAAACCATTGCCGAGCCTGAACGTTTCTTCCATCTTCGCAACAAAGCATTTCGAATCATGGCGGACAATGAGACGCAGACTGAGACCATAGAGCGATTGAGGAAGGAGATTGAGGATCACAATGCTACAATCGCTGCTGAGAGGGTCGCCGCTGCTGGAGAGCGAGCTCGTGCTGATAGGGAGGAGGATGCGCGTAGACAAGCCCAAAAACGGCTCAATCAGTATCCGCAGAGGGCAATGCAATACATGCATCCAACGCTTCACGTTCCTGAATCCGCTATACTTATTCCTCCTTCCAATTATGAGATTATAATTAACTTCCTTTATGAATTTAAAAGAAATACTTTTGAAGGAAGATCTAATGAATGCTCACTGCAACACATCTCTACTTTTATGGATTTATGTGAAATAATTGCTGATGGAGTAAATTTAGAGTATGTGAGACTAAAATCTTTTAGATGGTCTTTGGCAGGGAAGGCATTGCAATGACTTGAGAGTTTGGCTCCACGCTCGCTGAGGACATGGGCGGAGGTGAAGGATGCATTCCTCAATAAGTTCTTTCCACCTTCTAAAATGGCGATGATGCGACAAAGGATCACAACTTTCAAACAAAAGCCAGGTGAAACATTGGCACAGGCGTGAGAGCGATTTAAGGACTTACTGAGGTCATGCCCAACACATGGGCAACTTCCATATGTTATCCAGGAGATATTCTACATTTCCCTTGATGCGCCGAATAAGGAGAGGATCAATTCATATACCTCCTATCGGTACATTGAGCTTACACCAACGGAGGCATGGGAGACCATTGAGAGGATCGTGAACTTTGACAACACCTATAGGACTGCTGCGGCCTATGAATCAAGGCCTGCCCCATCAATGCCACTATATGAGCGTCCAAGGGAGATAAATCCTGATGTGCGACAACAATTCCACAACGATCAAAAGCAAGTTAGGTTCCTGAGCAACAATCAAACTTGTCAGGAATGTGGCTCAACAAGGCATAACACTAGTGCCTGTCCACATACTTAGGAAGTATCCATGGCGGAACAACATGAGGAAGCCAAGTGGACGAGAGGCTCCTATGGAGGGGGCAATCAACCATACTGGGCGATCAAAGGTTCTATCAACAAAGGGATCCCCCACCATATAGAACACCAGGGCACCCTGAGCGGGAGATAAGGAAGGATGACCTGCAGATCATTCTTGATGAGATGCGGAGGAACCATGCTGAGTTCAAACAAGCCAACAACTCCGTCCATACTCAACTGCAGGGCATCAATTCTAGACTTGGGGAGATCAACGTTTGGAAGCGCAACATGGAGACCCAAATGGGTCAATTGGCGGAAGCAATACCCAAAGCGTCAGGATCATTCCCTGGATCAACTGTGCCCAACCAAAAGGGCAAAACCACTGGACACATTGCGGCAATGAATCTAAGGAGTGGGCGTCAATTACAAATGCCCGATCAAAAAGCGTATGAAAGGGAGCCAGAACAAACATCGATATCGACCCCCCTGTCGATATCGACCACGGTGACGTCGATGTCGACCTTCCTATCGATGTCGACCCTGATACTGCGTCACCACAGAAATCGACTCTTCCAGTTGATGTCGACCCTACTGATGTCGATGTCGACCTAACTACAGCCGCAGGGAAGAAGAAGGTGTTGCCATTCCCAACTAAAAAGATGATTAAGGACCCGGCAGAAAAGAAGTTTCAGTGGTTCGTGAAGATGCTTCAAGGACTCAATGTCTCTATACCATTCACAGAAGCACTTCATGAGATGCCGTCCTATGTAAGGTTCCTTAAGGACATATTGGGTAAGAAGCGATCGCTTTCTGAGATCGCAAAGGAGTGCAATAGATTGGAGCTACCACAAAAGCGGGTGGACCCTGGTAAGTTCTCTATCGCTATAGGCTTAGGTCGATTCAAATTTAATGCTTTAGTTGACTTAGGCGCTAGCGATAGAATGATGCCACTAACCATATGGCACAAGGTAATGATAGGTCCTCTGGAGCCCGTGGATGCAAGGTTATACATGGCAAACAATACGGTAGTAATCCCCACAGGGATAGTAACTCATGTGCCAGTACAAGTAGGTAGATTCTTTGTCCCTGCTGATTTCCTAGTTGTTGATATAGCGGAGGCCCCTTCTTGTCCCATTATTTTAGGTAGGCTATTCCTAGCAACCTTCGATGCCAACATTAGCGTGAAGAAAGGATTGCTCTCATTCACAATTAGTGACGAGGTGATAGAGTATGCCTTCAACAAGACGGTGAAAAATCAAGGGCCAATGGAGATAAAAGGCATCAATGGCGTCTACATTGCATGTGGAGAAGCCAAAGTAAAGAGTATGACACCGGAAGAGCTAGAAAAAAGGGCTATAGAAGCCCAAGTAGGGGAGGTTGTGGCAATCTAGAACGAAGGAGCCAAACAGAACATCGAAATCGACCCAGGTAAGTCAATATCGACTAACAATGTTCAAGATTCTGTGCCAGGTTCTAAGTATGGGGTCGATAGAGGAGGAGAAGGAACATCGAAATCGGGCAGCAAGGTCGATATCGACCATGCCCTAGAGCCGAAGTCGACCACCATTGAAGTTGAGAAAGGAGGAAAGAAGACCTCGATATCGATCTCTGATGGTCGAAATCTGATCATATCGAGCAGAAACTTTCCAAATCGACTGAACCTCCAGGAGTATAACAGAGCTCGATATCGAGGACTGAACATCGATGTCGACCTGAGCCACAGACAGATAAGAAGGTAAGTCAAGGTATGGATTCCTCCTGTTCTATTACAATTAAAGATTTATCATTATTTGGAAGAGGTGTGCCTTGGCATGTGCGCTTATGTAGGGTATCCGATGACGATTCGAGCCAATATGAGATAGGAAACAAAGTTTACGTCGCCAAATCCAAAGATCATTAGTTCCCTACGAGATTCAAAGATAAGAATTTGGGACCATTCACGGTGAATCAAATCCATCCCGGCGAAATGCAGCTGCGTGACAAGAAAGGAGTAATATTTGAGGCCCAAGCCACATGGGCTCTGCAGATGCCGCCTTGAGAAGAACAAAGGAAGAAGTCGGCCTAGCGACTTAAAAGTCTAGAGCTTGTAACAAAGACATAGTTTTGGTTTTAGACAGTTTTTACTTTGGTTTGAGACACTACACTTTATTGTGTTTGCATGTTTTGTTTTGGTTTTGTTTTTAACAAGTTGCAAGAAAGAGAAAAGAACACAAAAGATACATCGATATCGATGTTAAAGATCGACATCAACCTTATGGTCGATTTAGATAGGCTTGTGGTCGAGGCCGGATCATCCTGAAGCTTGAGCCAGAAATCGATGAAAGAGGTCGATTTCGATGTTGCAAGGTCGATATCGACCAGGCCTGCTGTCTTCTTCGACTCCTGAAATTTGTGACGGTTTAGTAAATTTTTCTTAACCCTAGTTCTAATACAGTGAGGACACTATAAACTTTACGTATGGGGTAGGGGAAAGGCTTACTTACATTAAAGTGAAGAAAGTTTTGCACATTATATCAGTTATAATAAGGCGCAAACCCCGCCCGCTCGTCTCCAACTCTCAAGCCAAGACAAACCTTCATCTAGACTCACCAACTCGGATAACATCCCACAGAAGAAACCCCAATTCATTCCGACCTTTAATCTCACACCTCTTCCCACCAAGCACTCTCACTAACAATCCACCTCTAAGACTCCAACCCCTAACTCTGTTTTCACACCCGATCACCCCTGTATCCTACGTTCCCGCTATCCATAAAGGTCATTTCTTACACTTCTCACGCTTCCCAAGATATCACAAGCATCATGCCCTTCTAACCACACCTCTGCTATACGAATTTCCCCGATCACCACCTAGTCGACCTATTCCTATCCATGCCCCCACCTAAGACTCATCTAGAAGCTCGTCGGAACTACTAAGCATCGCCTCTTATAGCTCTCAAAACTCACCCGTTCCCACTTAAGCCAAACCCCTCTCATGCGACTTATCTCATACTACCCTCAATCATTCCAACCGCTCAAAACTCTTCACCGCTCTCCGACCATTCTCAAGAAATTCCCACCCACAAGTTCAAAGAAGAAGCAATCATGGACATTATTACACAAAAGGATTTCATCATATCAACTAGCATTTAAATCAATCGCATCATCAGTTCATCACTAAGCATTGCAATTGTATCAAAAGTCTCGATTTACTATCATGCTCAACAAGTATTGCAGAACATCATATATGAATATGGTCAATTCAATCTAGCAAGTTTCATCATAATCTTAGCTAATAAACAGTTCAGAGCATCTACGCATCAAGACATCGAGCACATTAAAGCTGTAAGGCAATCGAATCATATCATCATAGTCAACAGACAATCAAGCAACAGTCATCACCAAGTCATCACATCAATACGCAACTTTCAACATCAAGTCGGTGCAATATCATCATCAACAAGTACAGAAAGGATTAGAAATTCGAATGGAGGACACTCTCGCTTGCAAGTCATATTGTACTCCATAACCGCCCTCCTTGAACAAGCTTGTTCCGTTGGCATCGTCGATCTTGAGGCCCGTGGGTTATGGGCCCACGCTTCCGCTGCGCTGCTCTATCGCTATTCGACTTCCTGTTCCCTTTTTCCATGCGGTCGCTCGTCCATTGTAACGCGTAGGAGTATAAGTTAGCGGAGATAGGGGAGTGACAAGAGCGGACAACCCAACGTTTCTTTTGGAGATAAAATTGGACCAAAGCTAAAGATGACATGACTAGAGACAAACTCCGACCCGGGAATAGTAACGATGCCCTTAAGAAAGTCTATTAGGTTACAATTGTGACAAACACGCACGAATTCATTATGGAGCATATCAATCACATCAATCGACACTAACATGTACCTACCTCGGGGGCAACATTCGTATTCATATCAAAGACACAATCAAGTCCTACGCTGATGTATGGGAAACAAGCTAACATTCTAGTATTCCATGGAAACAGATATGCCTAGTAACTTCAAGCAAGATAGGCGGAACCAACAATGATCATGTATGATTCGAAGTCATGCGGGATTTAATAGAAGATAACGAGCATCATGTATATGAACAATGTAAAAGCATGGTATACACATCAACAAATGAGTCCAAATATATCATGGCAAGGTATGTCGTAACAAACAGGTGAAACGTCATACGAGAACACATAAGAGCAGCATAGTAATTATCACATATAGGAACAGTGCACGAGTTTGGTGTAAGCATCATACGAGATCATATAAGGGCAACATAGTAACTATCTCATCTGACACAATGATCACGTATTAGGTCAAGCATGGCACGTAATCATATGACGAGATACATTTAGGGAGCATGGGTCCTACATGATACTAGCTATACATAATGTGAGGCAAGCATAGTCAAGAGTCATTTAGAGGAGTTCAACATAATATTCACGAAACATGAGGCATCATCAAAAGTAACAAGAAGGACATCATGGATGCTAGATTATAATCATGCTAAGAACGAACCATCCTAGAGTACATATATGGTACAATAGTTGTCACATCATAGAACAAGTACAACACGTGATCATTTAGCGGGTCATACTGGAAATCATAAGTCTTACATGATACTTATAGCACATATCGAACAGGAGTACAACTAAAGGGATTCAACTAGGTTCATTCCGATATTCATGCGTCATGCATATGCAAAATCATGATATAGGGTGGTGTGTGGTCATGCGAGGTGTCAAGTCATACATTCATGGAAGCACGAGAGGATATCATAAAGTAATAGAAGAACACTACCGAACGATAACATGTATTTATCAAGACTCATTTACACTAAAATATTCTCGCTTTAGCACAATTAATACATAGCAATACTAATTATAGCATAATCAACAATAGTTAATCTAAGGAGGACAAATTAGACGAGCTTGCTATAGATTCTTGTCACAAGATGAATAATAAGCATCGAGGCATCATCGGCGAGCATGCTAAGGAGCACATCTTATGAGGCATTCATATAAAGAAGAGTCGATCACACTATCATGGACCTAATTCAGAAGAAGCAACAATCATATAGACTCATATCATGTGGTTCATGTTTCTAATCAATCAACGATCAATAGGCCAAGTAGAAATGTGATGACAACATATAATAATGAGAGATAGAAAGGCATAACACAGGACTAAGCAATGCAACTAACCACAATCCGAGCTTAAACAATATAATCATGATGGAGGGCAAGGCATAGCATGAGGCTAAGGAATGCAACCAACCACAGGTGTAATAACATGAGCAGCATTTTACAAATGAGCATTCACAAGGTACATGCAGGATGTTACAAAATCATGTCATGCAATTCATAGAGAGTCACCATTACAACCGGACAAAGATCCCTAAGGGCAACCCTTGACTTTTCCCAACCGACTCATCACCCCTCTATCCCGTGGAACTCCGGTATGACTCTTTATAGTAAGGAGACACTGGTTGATCATCATAAGGATTGAGAAGGACAGACTCAGAAACACCTTACTCCGGACTCAAAATGACAGCAAGAACTACCTTCCAATACCCACTCAGACAACCTTCATATCCGTACATGATTTTCCGACACAATATGTTTACCAACCTGATTTCCCTTGGAAGGGACCGATATTCAAGAGAAAGACTCGATAAGACCATCAAGGGTTAACATAGTGGAAGAGGTTATTCCACCCAAGCTGGGCCTGACCATATAGAAATAAGGGTACTCCCGCTATCCCGTTTGCACAGATAAGTCAATACACATTTCATTGTTAGGGCATCCAAATCAGATCTCTAGCATAGCAAGCACTCAATACAGAATCAGTTAATGACACTCATAATGATCTCCTCGGAAACTTCCAGACCCATCTGTAAAGAACAAGCTAATATTTCGCCTACCCATTCCCGACTACATCCAATAGGGATGGTCTAGCGCCTTTTCTACCCACTCAATCCATTATTAGTTGGTTCTCCTCTTTTATCATAAGCCAAGTTCATATTTAGTCCAATTGAGTTAGGCATATTAAGTTCGTTTTGCCCCTTTAAAACACTTTCAAATCTTTTGAAATTCATGGGCGGTTTTCCAAAACATACACTCGACCCTTGCGTACCCGAATTGCACAACCTCGCTCTGATACCAACTTTGTAACGGCTCGGATATAAATATCCGAGATACGTTTCGAAGGTTGGATACCTTCGTTCGGATGTTGCAATTCAGGTACGGGTCGAGGTTTCAAACCTCTAATGATCAATCAGTATTCTAAGCGGGGATTTTGAACCCCAGTCAATCGAAGTTACAGAAATTCAATTTAAATGAAAGTAAAGCGGAAGTAAGGGTTAGATACAAATGCCACGGCAGAGCCGGGTCAAACCATAGTATAAATTATAAGGTAGTATAGCCAAATTAGCGGGGTTAGACAGATTCTTTGCAATCGCCCGGGGGATTTTCCCACGCCATAGAGACAGGGAGCAATCATACCTAAAAACAATTGGTGCGAGCGGGATCAGACTGAGGCCCCAACACACCCTGTCCCACAAGCGAACATACACACACGCTAATAATAAAGATGATGCAGATGCGGAATTAAATCACACTAACATGATCCTAATTTACAATATGCGAAAAAGAACTAAGGCGCCCAAAGAATGTCAAGTGGCATATCCCTCTCCTACCTCTGCACCCCTTCCCGTTAGTGCAGAGACTGGCCAGTTCGATGCTATAGCATATCATATCTCATCATAGCATATCATATCTCATCATCATATCATATCTCATCATCATTTCATATATCATCATCATATCATATATCATGCTCATGCCCGATGGTGCTGGGTCATCATATCGTATATCATGCTCATGCCCGATGGTACTGGGCTATCTCATCATCATATCATATCGACTCGATAGACTCAGGGCACCCGATGGGGCTGGGCTACCGTATGACCCTAACAAAGACTCTAGGACTATCACAGATAATGACCGTTCTGTTTACATACGCATAAAGAAATAGAATGCTCAATCACAAGTGCAATCCTAGCATGATACTACATGGCATGCTTTAATGCTTATGCAACACCTAGTATGTCATATATTCACAAGCAGGTAATCTCTTTCGAATCTGAGTAAGCCCATAAAGGAACTTACCTGAATAAGCCGAACAGCAGAGAACAAGGCAGAAGCAGAATCCAAGCAATGAATCACCAATAGAAAGCAATGTCTAACATATCACAATCACCTAATAACATACAGATATGCATAAGTCTATCTACTTCACACAAGGCGCCCCTAACTATCATACATATCTTCTCATAACTCGTTTCAGATTATTCCATCTTATCTCATCATAATTCAAATATCATTCCATGTTCATCTCATCTCATCATCTCATTTCCAAACAATCTCTCAAAGAACTCAACTTAGAAAATCAAACAATTCTTTTAAAATCGCTTATCCAAATTCTGACATTAAACATTTAAGCCTCAAAACCAATTTCCAAAAATCATATTATAGAAATCATTCCGGCATGTTTCTTATTTCAAAACATTATATTATATAAATAAATTCCAATATTAAATCATCAAAATAATTTTATGCTCACAAATCATATTTATAAATCAAAACCTACAATTCACCTTAAAATTCCTAACTCATATAGTTAAATCCTCATAAATGCATCATATATAAATAATCCAATTAATAATATTTAAAACAAATAAACAATATGTGACGATTAATTTTCCAGAATTTATAATTATAACCAATCCCAAAATAATAATAATATTCAAATAAGGATATAACATATCATATAATCAACATATAACAATTTAAATCCTTAACCAATTTATAAAATCATACCATTTAAAATAATTCCGGCATAACTTTCTTTAAAATCCATATCTTAAAATCACCCTTATAAACATAATATAATAACTTATCTCAATTAAAATTACTTTTAAAATCCTTTAAAATATATAAATTAATAAACACATAACATATAAATATAAATATATACATTTTTCTACAATCGGAAATAACAAAACAATATAACACATATATATATATATATATATATATATATATATATATATATATATATATATATATATATATATCCGAATCCAAATATAAAACACAGCTTTAAACAACCCCCAACCCAATAGAAGAAGCCCAGAACGAAATCAAAACCCAGCCCATGACCCGGATCCGCTAGCCCAAAACCCAAGCCCATAACCCGGATACCCCTATCCAAATACTCGGATTAATGAACCGAGAAGAAATAAACTGAACCGGCCCCAACAAGAAAAGAAAGAAAAGGAGACCGAACCGGCAACCGAACCCGCCTCTCCCAAGGTTCCTCCCCTGTGTTGATGGAGAAAAGGACGAAGAAGGAAGGTGAAGCGCAGGCTTCTCCGGTGACTCTCTCCGCCCCAAACCCACTCCCAACTGATCTAAACCCTTCCCCGACCAAGACCCAAGCCCAGAGAGCAAAGCGCGAATGAGGAGGAGGGAGAAAGAGAAAGATTACCGAGGCTGAGCTTCTCCGACTCCGATGGCTCGATTCGGGCTCGTCGATGAAGAAGGAGACCTCCGGGGAACCTGGGTCGAGCTGTGATGAGTCTAAGGAGGGACCTTTACACAATTGCAAGAGAAAGGAGGAGAGGGGCTTACCGACCTGAATCGGAGAAACAGGGGATTGGGGAGGTTGGTGGCGGCGCTGCAGCTCCGGGGATGTTTCTGGGCTCCTGGGGCTGCTCCATACTGCTGCTGCTCGGCGAGAGAGAAAAGGAGGAGAAGGCTGGTGGTGTGCTCTCGGTTCTGGGAGGCTTCCCAAAACAGGGGGGCGCTGAGGAGTGGAGCTCGGTGGCAGCTTTTTTGAACGGAGATGAAGGTGGTGGTTCGGTGGGTGACAACCAGAAACGGAGGGAGAGGTGTGATGCTCGATGAAACAAAAGCCACGGGGGTTAGATGCTGGGGGTAATCAGGCGATTCAGGCCATAAAAGAGGGAGAGGGAAGCTCTGGTACCACTGAAATCGGATGGAGGTGGTGGGCTCTACTTGGTCTTCCTGCAGGGGTGTGAGGGTGGGTTAGCTTTTAGCCGAAATTAGTGAAGCATGGTGGCGAGGGGATAGGATAAGAGGGGTGTTGCAGAGGAGGGTGCAATTTTGCAAGAAGAAGGCAAGTGTGTGCAGTGTGAATTGCAGGTGTGAGGCAAGGGACTGCAGAGAGAGAGAGAGAGAAATAAGGAAAAGGAAAAAGAAAATAGGGAAAAAAGGGGTCCCCACAATATCAATTTTAAATCCCGACACTCGACCCCAATCCCGCTCACTAGAACGAAACCCGACACTCGACAATTAAATAAAATTTTAAATCATATCGGAATGAAATTAATTTTATTAATACCCGGAACTCGAAAGCGAAAATCAAATCCCGTCAAAAAATCCAAAATTTAACTGATGCCGGAAGGATTTTAAAATTGAACTCGTGCTCGAGGACGACTTTTTCTCCGCTTTTACAATTGAATAAAATAGTAACGTATTTAAATAAAATATTCATAATATAACATACAATATATACCCGGTCTTTACACACCAGATGCCGTTTTAGGCCTCTGCTTTAGTATTTTACTAGTATTATTACCCACCCGTTGTGCGGTTTCTTAATAAACAAAATCATATTTAATTTATATTTTCCTTATGAAATTTGATGGTTATTATAATTTCGTTGAGATCTTTGGATCTTTTAATAATAATAAACTAAATTAAGAGTATGTTTACTTCATATCAATATACATCATAATATATATAAATTATGTTTGGTTGAAATTAATATATTTAAAATTTTCTTAAATAAATAAATCAAAACCTTAGAATTTTTGAAGATAAAATTAAAAAGTATGATTAGAGTTTAAAGATTATGAAACGAAATTTATCTTATTGAATATAAAATGATTATTATTATAAACTATTTATTTAAGTTATTATCGATGCAATTAGGGTGAACTCATATATATGATTTTGGTAAATAAAAATTTTTATCTTAAAAAAATTATGACTCAAAGTAAGTTATTATTTTATTTATTACAATATTTTTCTTTTAATTTAGTAAATAAAAGATTTATTAATTAAATCAAGTATAATATTTGTCTTTTATGAAAAAATTTATTTGCAATCGACAAATAGGTGGACAGAGGAGGCAGCTGATTCTGAATCACAGGAAAGGGACAAGGAAGGGAGGAGGAAAGAAAAGAGAAAGAAAAGGTCAAACACTAGTGGTCTCAACTCTCAATTTTAAAATTTCGGAATTAAATCCCGAAACCCGTTCGCTCGAACCAATCCCGACCCAAAATTAATATAAATTTCCAGATCCGAATTTAATAATGAAGTCCGAATATTATTTCACAACTCTCGACATATGAAGCGGAACGAAATTTATTTAAAATTTTCAATTAAATAATGTCATAACTCGCTTCAAAAGATTTAGAATAAACCCAATAGCTCGAGGACGGAAATTTTAAATCTCCCGAATCTTAGAAATCGAATCGATTATAAATCACTTTTTTTTTAATAAAATAATATTATAAAATTTTTCGGTCTTTACATATACAAACATTACGCCTAAATCTTCAAAAAAAATCAAGTTGGATATCAATACCCTTTTACTCGTACATTTATTCATCTTAATATTCATTCAACATAGTATTTTCTTAGAATATGATATCTTGAATAAATTATTGGAAATACATTTAAAAAATAAATTAATGTTTTATACACAAAAGATGACACATAGATAAATAGATTAAGTCGTTGTACGACATCACTAAAATTGATTGGATAATCGTTATTTTTCAGGTCTCAGTTTTAGTGTGTATATAGTATGTATAAAAATATTATTTTTTTAAAAAAATATTGTTATGAAATTTCAACTTTTGAATAAAAATTCAAAAGCAATAATTAGAAAAAAAATCATATAAAATAAAATGTATCCAATATTTATCTATCCCAACCAATTTTTTATTGAAAACAAATAAATTCAATTTGATTATTATTTATTGAAAAACAAATAAAATAGATAGATTATTTGATCTAAAAAGATGAGTTTTTTTACCTAACTATATTGGCTTATTAATTACTGTGTCCAAAAAAGATAATACCATTTTAATCCAAAATATGACACGTATGCAAAAATAACCCCGTTTTAATTCAGAATATGACACGTATACGAATCGCACCAGATGCCACTTCAGGCCTCTGGTTTAGTATTATATATAGATACTAGTCCAGTACCCGCACCTTGTGCGGTTTTTTTATTTAAATAAATTTGATATTAATACCCATTCAACCAATTAATTAATTTCTTCGAATATTTCTTAATTGTTACGTAATTAACATAGAATTAATCAAACAAAACTCTTATAATATATATATATATATTCTTTCAATTTTTTTAATTTAAATAGATTTTATATTAATACACATTTTACTAATTTAGATCTATAATTCTAAAATAAACCAAAGATTAAATCTAAATAAATCTCATAATATATTAATATATTAAACCCAATAACATGCAATATGAACCTTAGACAACTTATTCTTTTAACTTTATAAAGATTAGATATCTCATGCAATAGAATCAAATAGATACTTTTTGCAAAAATAATAATTATGGATGGATAGAATTGGATTGAAGATATAAAAATTGTAAAAAAAAATGTTATCTTAAGATATACTCCGTACTATATTTCTTATTGATCAAGTGTATGAGATAAATTATTTTTTTATATGATTATTTTTTTATATAATTATTATCTAAATATTATAAAATTGGATAAAATCTTTCCAAAATATATCTATATCTAAAAACTCGAAAAATCTATTATATTTAAGATTGACTAAGGCAAGGAGAGAATTTTTTTTATTATATATAATAGAAGATTATGCTCAGTTGAAGGCATATTAACAACAATGTACATAGTGAAAGGGACACCTTAAATTTACATAGTGAAAGAACTAATTAGGAATTGATTGAAAGAACACTTATACCATGCACCCGGTGTATCTATACATTCGGGATTAGAGCTTCCATAGTCTCTAAAGCGTTAAATTATAAAAAAAGCATGCTAATACGATTAGATTGAACACCTACAAATCAAAGAGTATAACAAATTTATAGATATGTATATAACTACATTGATCAAAGAGCTAGAGAAGAAATACGTAAAAAATATTAAAAAGAAGAAGAGAAAAAAATATAGTGGTTGAATTAGATATAAATTAGATGATATTTATAGGGTTAAAAGTTGAGATAGAATTTTTGAAAAAAAAAATACCCCGTAGCATCTTTATTTATTTTTTACATGACAATTTATAAATTAGGCAACTATAGCCACAGATCTATAGGATAGAATCAAATAACATGATAGTTAATTAGTAAATATTTTGATTAAGGGGAGTTTGATAAAAAAAAAAATTGGTAAAAAAAATTGTAATTGATTCATACGACTAATATCCATATCTAATGAAATTAGGTCAAATTTTATCTTATGCATATATAGATATATTGATTAGATAGAGTTAACATAAAATTTTATTTTATGCATATATTGATTATTTTAAAAAATTGTGATTGATTCATACGACTACGATTAAGGAGAAGCCGTCATGTGTCTCAGGCGACTTCTCCTTTATTATATATAATTGATAGATTTTATATAGATATATAGATATATAGGTATATATATAGATGTAGATATTTTGATAACCTTTTGTGAAATATAATGAACTAATTATTTTTCAATATATAAATCGGATTATTTCAATATAGAAAATATTGATTAAAACCCGGATTTCATTTCATAATTATGTGCGAGAATCATAATTAGTTATATTTTGATAACCTTTTGTGATTTATTTAAATTAATCTAATTGAACTTGATAAAATAAATAATATTCGAAACATACTATAAACCCAAAATTTTGAAGAATTAGTAATTGCGTACTATATTTAATCAATGGTTGTTAATATTTTGTGACCCATACGTGGGCATATATAGGTTGAGTTTATAGATAAACATTGACGTTTTTTACTTTGGTCAATAATTGCTAGAAATTAATATAAATATTTTAATTATAAGATTTTATTTTTCAATAGATAATTAATTAATAATAAAATCTTATCATTAGATATAATTTTGCCATCAATAGTCCCTCTTATTTGTTTTATAAATATTTCACCTTATATCTTAATTAGTTAGAAAACTTATCTTTTTAGATCAAATAATCTATTTAATATTTGGTTAAAATTAACTATAATATATATACATATCAATTCTCTCTCCACATTGTATATGATCCAATCCATAAATTAACTCAAAATAATTCAAAATCCATAAATTATGCATTTAAAAAATGGTCAAAATTTGTTAGACTTAGTAACGTAAATTTTTGAAAAGGTATTGAAATATAGGAAAATTAAAAGATGAATTGAAATATAATATATTTAAATATAACTATCATCTTAATGATAAAATAAAAGATATTTATCACTTATTTACCTACTCGTTATTATTTTATCACTTATTTATCCACTAAAGGGTATATAATAAAATAAAAGATATTTATTTTATTTATTATTTGAAAATATAAAAGTATATATATTATAATAGATATCACATATTTATTTCTTGGGGTATTTAAATGTTATTAGTTGAAAATAAAAGATTAAATTAAATGATCGACATATAGAATCTTCTTAATCGATTATATATAAAATAAATAAAAAAGATTTGTATTTCAAAAATTATGAAGCAATAGCATATTAGAAATTAGTTAAAAATATGTTGAAGTTAATTTTGGGTATGTACGTGTATGACGGAATGTAGTTGAGTAGTTTCAAAAGTTGTCATCAAGACGTAAATCCTAGGTACGTACATAATATCATTTTATAAATGTTTATCAAATATTTTTTTCTATCTACGTTTTGACTAATATACTTAATATCCAATATTAGAAAATATAAATTATAAAATAAAAAAGAATGTATAGAAACTTTTTATTTATTAAATTATGATATTTTTATATAATTATCAATATTTTACAAAAATAATATTGGATAGATTATTTGATTTAAAAAGATAACTTTTTTACCTAATTATATTAGTTTATTAATTGATGTGGACCAGAAATATAATACCACTTTAATCAAGAAAATGACACGTAAGCAAAAATAATCCCGCTTTAATCCAGAAAATTCTATGGATGTGAGATCGCACCAGATGCCGTTTCAGTCCTCTGCTTTAGCATTTTATATAGATTTGACTTAATTACATGAAATAGCCAATTTTGTAAAAATATATTCCATTTTTTTATAGAAGGCAATAATTTGGGAGTGGTCAACCGCGGTTAAACCTCTATCCAAGAGCGTCCTTCCAAACGATATCATCAATATCAGTAGGGTATTGCACCTCGGCAAAGGTCGAACTTAATCCAAGATGTGCCAACTCATCCGCCGCCTGATTTCCCTCACAAAAGGAGTGAGAGAAAGTGATCACCTCGAACACCGTGCATAAGTCGAGCGCATCAAAGATCATCATCTCAATAACCCACGGGCACGAACAATATCCTTTGAGGGCGTTGACTACTGCCAAACAATCACCCTCCACCTCAAGGCGAGTAGCCCCCATCTTCACGGCTTTCAGAAGACCAACATGAAGGCCAAGATTCTCTGCTTGGATCGCGGAAACCATGCCATAGCTCCGCGCACCACAGGACAATACGCGACCGAGGTGATCACGGATGATAAAGCCCGATGCAGCATGTCCAGAGGCTACCTTAGCTTGGCATCGTCAAAATTAAGTTTCAGGAAGCCATCCTTATATTTTTCAAATCTTTTTTTTCTGGTGTCTGGGTTTGTTTTGATGGTGTTTTTGTCGTATTGTAACGTTGCCCTCTTTTGTTTCTTCAGCTTGCGCCTTCTTCTAGTTTATCTATATTGTTTTGTATGGTTTACTCATTCTTCCATATTCCTTATATCATAATTTTAAAAGAGGATTTTGTTCCTCATTGACCAAATACCCCAAAGGCGAAGTCTAGTTATGATTTTTTTATCATCTAGGAGTTTTTAGAAAATTTCTGTGATAATATCCTTGTATGCCTTGTTACATTTATTGGTACTTTGTATTATTCTTCCAAATCATGTGTCTATTTTACAGAGAAAGGTTAGATATTGTCATAAAACTTCATAATTATTTCCCAAATCAAAACCTCACAATTCAATTCTAGTTGTGTATTATGAAAGATGAATAATAGATGTGATGTTCTAGATGTCTCTCAACCCTATGTAAAAACAACCTAAATAGAATTAGAGTCGGCCCTCATAAACACTATAAAGAATATAATTATTGCCTAATTAATTATTCGAAAAAGTTGGCTTGGAGTATACACTATTAGTAAACTAAGAGCAAGCCCCACAAATTTGGTAAAAAATCTCTAAAATAGAGATTAAAATATTAAAATCTCTAAAAAAAATTCACTCCAACTCCAACAATTTCTCGATTTTACAGATTTTTATATTTATTAGAGACTATAATAAATAAATGCATTTATTAAAGATGTTTAATTCTACATTTCTAAAAAATTTATTTAAACTTAATTCTAATATTTAGCCTCATATTTGTTGGTGAACTAGTATATGTTACCCATCCTCTTGCACGATATATTAATTATTATTATATTCTCACATGATATTTTTTTAAACAAACTCTAATGATAAATTTGATATTTATTTTTAAATGTTATTAATATTAAATTTAGATTGTTACTATAAAAGTTATCATGAAATTGGATAAAATATTATTCAAATTTAATCTTATTATTTTCAATTGGTTAATATATATTTTATTATAAATTAGATTGGTGATTGATCATATATAATTAATTAATTAAATTAATTAACTAATAAGGCTTACTTTATAATTTATAAAAATAAAATCATTCCAATATCAGTTATGATTTCAAGTGAATATTTTTTGAAGTGAAAATTTTATAGACTAATTTTTTAATGTGAACTTTATAGCATTAAATTAGATGAAATTAATTATCCTATTTTATTTATAAAAGTTATCATAGAATTATGATGTTTGGTTTATCTATCTATATTGATTTAACATAATTAATTTATATATTATATCAAATCATATCACACTACAAAAAAAATAATTTAGCAACGGCTATTTACCGTGGCTAAAAGACCATTTGCTGTGGCAAAAGGGTAATAGCAACGGCTATAGCCACATCAAACAAGCCATGGGGAAACCTTTGGTGGCAAAAGAGTCTAGCAACGGCTATAGCCGTGGCTAGATGCTAGCCACGGCAAGTTGCCGTTGCTAAATTATTTCCAGGAAAATAAAAAAAAACACTGCTTTTTAGCCCGAATTCTTCAAATTTGAGCTAAAAATTCTCATAATTTAAAAAAAATATAATAATCAGATGATTCAAGTATAGGCTATAAAACTCCATTTTGAACCTTGCTAAAATCAAATATACAAATTTACATCAATATAATTATACAACGTCTCCAACAAAACTACATAATTTACATAAAACTCCAAATTTACACTTTTAGAAAGAAAATAAACAATGCCATGGCTTGTTTGTAAAGGCGGAATATAATTTATATATATATATATATTATATTTTATTATTTAATTAAATATGTTATTATTGATTGCAATTTGTAAAAGCGGAGATAAAGTCATCCTCGAGAACGAGTTCAATTTTAAAATCCTTCCGGCATCATTTAAATTTTGGATTTTGACGGGATTTGATTTTCGCTTTCGAGTTCCGGGTATGAATAAAATTAATTTAAGTTCCGAGATGATTTAAATTTTGATTTGAATTGTCGAGTGTTGGGAATTCGTTCTAATGAGCAGAATCGGGATCGAGTGTCGGGATTCAAATTTGTGTTGTGGGGCCCACTCCTCCCTATTTTTCTTTTCCTTTTTTTTCTTTCTTCTCTCTCTCTTTCTCTCCCTCGGATTTCTGTTGTAAATTGGATTTCTGTTGTAAATGAGAGATTCTGGTCCCCTCTCCTATTGTCCCTTTCCCTTATGCTGCATACACACCTTGCCCCCCCCCCCCCTTATGTCGACTACCCTCCTACCTCACCCTCTTTCCTACTTCTGAACCCCACAACAATCACCAACCCACATCTTTCCCCCTCTTTTCCTTACCTTCTCCATCTCTGTGTCCTTTTCCCCAAAAAACACCAACACTCAGCGCCTCCACCTCCCTCCGTTTTGATTCCGAGAGCTCCAGCCCTTCCCTCTGTTTTCTCAGCACACCAGGCCGAGAGCTTCCGCCTTCGGCCACCAGAGCACCACCAGCCCTCCTCGTCGTCATGTCCTCACGGTTGCTGCGAAGGAAGCCGAGCCTCCCCTGTTTCTTTTCGGGAGACGCCGAGCACCACCTCCTCCCTTTCCTCCTTCCCTCTCCTCAGTGTCCAAGGCAGTAGCAGCAGCAGCAGTGTAAAGACTGAATATATTCATATTATTATATATTATTATTATGGAAAGGTAATTGATTATATTTGAGTAGATTCGAAAATTCAGAAAATTTTGAATATTCCGTCCTCGAGCAACGTGTTTTACTCTTAATCTTTTGAAGTAGATTCCGGCATCATTTTAAAATTTGGGTTGTAGCGGATTTTAATTCCGCTTTCGAGTTGGATTATCAATAAAATTATATTAATTCCCGTAATGATTTAAAATTTGCTTTAAATTGTCGAGTGTCGGGAATTCGTTCTAGTGAGCGGAATTGGGATCGAGCGTCGGGATTAGCGGGTTCCGAGTTTTAAATTTCGGGAATCTTGTATTTTGATTTTAGGGACCACTCTTATATTTCTTTTCCCTTTTCTTTTATTTTCTTTCTTTCTTTCTCTCTCTCTCTCTGCTCCCTCTCACGCCACTGTACCCAGCTGCCCTTTTCCCCTATTGGCAAGACAACAACACTTCCTACTCTCCTCCTCCCCTACCTTGTTTCTCTATGGATGGCAAGAGGCCAAAACACCACCCAAAAACACTGTTTTCTGGATGCAACAAGAGCTCAGACCCTCACCCTCCTCTCTCTCCCTCCTTTCTATTTCCACAACCACCCCCTCACTACCCCCAGCCACCGTCGCCAGCCACCGCTGAAGGCCGCAGCCCCACCCCCTTGTTCCCCTGTTTGCCGAGAGGTCCCAAGCCACCCCCTTGCTCTCCCCTCCTTCCACCTAAGGTGCCAACAGAGGCTCCCTCGACACCCCTCGGAGCCGCCAGCAGCAGGAGCAGCAGCCAGGACCCGCCGGAGAGCCACCGCCGAGCCCAAATCCTTCCTCCTCTTCCCCTGTTTCACCATTTTGAATGGTAAGCCTTACTTCTCCTCCTTTCACTTCGAGATGTCCTAAAGCTCCGCCCTTGACACTCTCTCCTTCGTTTAAGGCCATGAACGATGCTGTTTCACTCCCGGCGAAGCCCAATCGAGCTCCGACGACCCCTTTTTCCGGCAGAGCTTCGAATCTAGGTAAAGCTCTTCTGCTCCGTTCCTCCTTGCTTTCGTTTCTCTCTTATGGGTTGGGTATTGGTCGGGTTTCCTCGTGGGTTCTATGGGTAAAAGTTGGAGCTGAACGGCGCTCCCTAGTCGGAGCTCTTTCCCCTCTCCTCCCCGTCGCTTTTCCCGCTCCTCCTCTGCCGTGTCTGAAGGAAGAAGATGAAGGAGGCATGGCTTGGGCCTGTTTCCTCGGTTGGGATGGGTTAGCTCAAACGGGTTATATCACTTTTGATCCGGATCCTTCTTTTCTTCTGGGTTGGGTTCTGATCTCGGGCCGGATCCATTTCCTTCTTTTCTTCTGGGCGGGTTTGACTCTTTCCTTTCTAAGACTGTTGGGCCTGTTCTTTTCTTTCCTTCTTCTTTCGGGTCTTCGGGTTGGGGCTCCGAAAATCGAGTTTGGGTGTGGGCTTCCGGGTTGGGGCTTTTGAATGGGCTGATGGGATTTTTTCTATTGTGGGTTTTATTTTTTCATGTGTTATATATAGGTTATATTATATATTGCTTGTGAGGATTAAATTGTTATTATCATTATTATTATTATTTTTATATTAATTCTGAGTTCATGAAAATATAAATTCTGAAATTATTTTATATATTATAAATGGGTTTAAAAGTAAGATTTATTGATATCGGGTTGTAATTATAATTATGGTTATTAATTTGAGACTTTATGGGTAGTAAGTGTTGAATTATTTGAATATTATTATTATTTTGGGATTTGGTTATAAATTATAAATCCTGGAATTTAATTGTTATATATTGTTTATTCGTTTTAAAATAATGTTAATTGGATTATTTAATTGATGCATTTTATGAGGATTTAAACATGTGAGTTAGGAATTTTAAAGTGAATTGTTGGTTTTGATTTATAAATATGATTTGTGAACGTAGGTTATTTTGATGATTTAATATTGGAATTTATTTATATAATGTTTTGAAATAAGAAACATGCCGGAATGATTTCTATAATATGATTTTGAGAAATTGGTTCTAAGGCTAAATTTTTAATGTCGGGATTTGGATAAGCGATTTTAAAAGAATGGGTTGATTTTCGAAGTTGAGTTCTTTGAGATATTGTTTTGGAAATGAGATGATGAGATGAGATGAACATGAATTGATATATGAATTGCGAGGAGATAAGATGGAATAATCTGAAATAAGATATGAGATGTATGGATGATAGTTAGGGGCGCCTTGTGTGAAGTAGATAGACTTATGCATTTGTATGTTATTAGGTGATTGTGATATGTTGGATATTGCTTGCTATTGGTGACTCATTACTTGGATTCTGCTTCTGCCTTGTTCTCTGCTGTTCGGCTTATTCAAGTAAGTTCCTTGATGGGCTTACTCAGATTCGAAAGAGATTATCTGCTTGTGAATATATGACATACTAGGTGTTGCATAAGAAATTGATAATTGATTGTCCGCCCTTGTCACTCCCCTATCCCCGCTAACTTGGACTCCTACGCGATATATTGGACGAGCGACCGCATAGAAAAGGGAATGGGAAGTTAGATAGCGATAGAGCAGCGCAGCGGAAGCGTGGACCCATAACCCACGGGCCTCAGGATCGACAGTATCGACGGAACGAGCTTGCTTCGAGGATTGCGGTTATTGATTACGATATGACTTGCAAGTGGGAGTGTCCTACATTCGGATTGCTACTCCTTTCTGAACTTGTTGAGGGTGATATTGCACTGACTTGATGTGAAAAATTGCGTGTTGATGTGATGACTTGGTAATGATTATTGCCTGATTATCCGTTGTCTATGATGATATGTGATTCGATGCCTTACAGTCCTAATGTGCTATAATGACTTGACGTAATGTAACTCTGAGTTGCTAAGCATGATCTAAATTCCTTGCCTATGAAAGTATGAACTGCCAATGCTGGGAACCTGAACTGTTTATTAGATGAGATTATGATGAAACTTGATAGTTTGAATTGACCATATTCATATATGATGTTTTACAATACTCGTTGAGCATGACGGTAAATTAAGACTTTTGATACATGTTGCAATGTTTAATGATGAACTAATGATGCTATTGACATAAATGTTAGTTGATATGATGTAGTCCTTATGTGTAATAATGTCCCTGATTGCTTCTTCTTTGAACATGTGAGTGGGGTCCTTTTGGTAGAGTGGTCAGAGAGTGGAGAAAGGTTTTGAGTGATTAGAATGATCCACGGTGGTAAGGGGAAAGTTGCAGAAAAGGGATGTTGACTTAGGTTGGACCGAGTGAGTTCGGGAATTTTAAGAGGTAATGCTTAGTGGTTTCGATGAGCTCCTAGGTGAATCTTGGATAAGGGGTATGGTTAGGAATAGGCTGGTTAGGTAGTGACCGAGAAAATTTTTATAGAAGATGCGTGGTTAGCAGGGCATAATGTTGTGATATCTTGGGAAGTGTGAGAAGTGTAAGAAATGACCTTGCGGATATCGGAACCATAGTATGCAGGGGTGCTCGGGTGTGAAAACATAGATAGGGATTGGAGTCTTAGAGGTGGATTGTTAGTGAGAGTGCTTGGCGGGAAGAGGTGTGAGATTAAAGGTCGGAATGAATTGGGGTTTCTTCTGTGGGGTAGTATCCGAGTAGATGTTGGTAGGTCTAGATGAAGGTCGGTCTTGGCTTGAGAATGGGAGACGAGCAAACAGGGTTTGCGTTTCATCTTGACTGGTAGTGATGTGAGGATTTTCTTGATTTCGTGATTTGCTTGTACTGACATGATGTTAGATAGCGACCATGATAAACCTGATATGGCCTGATATTACCTGTTGATATGCAATATTTGAAATCTAGTTGTCAATGACAAGTGTTATCATGATATAATGATACATTACTATTCTACTATGTTGTTCTAGAAGCATGTTATGATGTGTTGTATGAATCATGAAATAATGATATGTTGCTATGTGAGAGCATGATGTTATATTATGATGAGGGGATGTTAGATGATGAATATTGTTTTGGATCATGAATATGACTTATATATATATATATATATATATATATATGATATAATGGTGCGTGATTGCTAAATGATCGTTATATGGCATTGTATGAGTTGAGATGCTGTTTTGTGAGTATGCTGACGTTTTGGTGATTGATATATTGATTGACTTTCCCCTCTGCTAATTTTTAATAGCCTGACCTTGTTATAATGATGTTTTGACAATGGGTTTTGTTTCGTTGATTCTATGATGAGAGATACTTTTATGACTTCTGGTGTAATGTTGAGACATTGTTATGATTTTGTTATATCGTTGAGATGCATATTACGACCTTTAGTATGATATGGAGATGTTGATGTGACCTTGTGGCACTACTGTCGTATATGTTGAGACTTGCTGTGTGATGTGTTGATTGGAGATTGAATGGTTATACAGTTGTGCATTTCTTATGGCTTATACATCTTGCTTGAAATGAGACTGGTAGATTAATTCGATTCTGGAAACTAGGAAAAGAATATGGGATTAGCCCTTAGAGGTGGATGATTCCACCTCCTACCTTCTGAATTTGATTGATTGGTTTGCAAGAAGCTGATTTGGTATTTGGGAGATTCAAATTTGTGTTGTGGGACCCACTCCTCCCTATTTTTCTTTTCCTTTTTTTTCTTTCTTCTCTCTCTCTTTCTCTCCCTCGGATTTCTGTTGTAAATGAGAGATTCTGGTCCCCTCTCCTATTGTCCCTTTCCCTTATGCTGCATACACACCTTGCCCCCCCCCCCCCTCATATGTCGACTGCCCTCCTACCTCACCCTCTTTCCTACTTCTAAACCCCACAACAATAACCAGCCCACATCTTTCCCCCTCTTTTCCTTACCTTCTCCATCTTTGTGTCCTTTTCCCCAAAAAACACCAACACTCAGCGCCTCCACCTCCCTTCGTTTTGATTCCGAGAGCCCTAGCCCTTCCCTCTGTTTTCTCAGCAAACCAGGCCGAGAGCTTCCGCCTTCAGCCACCAGAGCACCACCAGCCCTCCTCGTCGTCATGTCCTCACGGTTGCTGCGAAGGGAGCTGAGCCTCCCCTGTTTCTTTTCGGGAGACGCCGAGCACCACCTCCTCCCTTTCCTCCTTCCCTCTCCTCCGTGTCCAAGGCAGTAGCAGTAGCAGCAGCCCCACTCCTCCCCTCCGACGACCAACGATTGAAGCGGAGCCACCGCCGCCGAAAGCTGCTCTCCTCGTTGCTCCTCTGTTCGTCCTTCCAAAACACGGTAATTCCATTCGATTCTTCCCCTCCGTCTTAAATCCTTGTACAATCGCTCTCTCACTCCTTCTGCGTTTCCTAGAAGCCAAAACAACTTCCACGAGGAACCGACGAGCCCGAAGCGATCTCCGACGAAGATTCTGGCGGAAATCCAACTCCCACGGTGAGATTTCCTTCTCCTTCCTCCTTTCGCTTGTTTGGGTAATTCTGGGTGGGTCTTGGTCGAAAATCTGTGTCGATCATCGGGGTGAAATCTCGAGCCAAAAGGCCGCCGGCTAGCCCTTCTTCTTCTTCTTCCTCCGCTTCTTCGTCGCCGTCTAGCTCTGTTTTGCCCAGAGGTAGGAGACGGAGCTCTCTCCTTTCTTAACTTGGGCTGGGCCGGTTTGGGCTCCTTTTTTCTTTTCCTGGGGTGGGCCGGATCCGGGGTAGCTACTCCGGGTTGTATCTTTTCTAGTGGGTATTCGGTGGGAGAGGATTTGATTCGGGTCGGGCCTTCTCCTTTTCCTCCTCCTTTTGTTGGGCCTAATTTCCGAGTGGGTCTTCTTTTCTTCTTTTCTTGTGGTCCGAGTTGGGTATGCTTTTGGGCTCCCTTTTATTTCTTTTCGGGTCATGGGCTGGGTTAGTTGTTTAGTTGTTGATATATATAGTATGTATTATTTATGTTATGTGTTAAGTTTATATTATGTGATATATTATTTTATATATATATATGTTATATTATATGTTATTTTTGATTTTTAGATATGTATATATATTCTGAAAATATTAATATTTTATTTTACATGGTTGCTAAATTATTTAGAAAAGGTTTTAAGAGTAATATTAATTGATATTGGATTATTTATATAAGATGCATTTTATGATGATTTAAATATGAGAGTGAGGAATATTAAAGTGAGTTGTTGGTTTTGATTTATAAAGATGATGTGTGAACATAGGATTATTGTGATGATTTAATATTGGAATTTATCTATATAATGTTTTTGAAATAAGAAACATGCCGGAATGATTTCTATAATATGATTTTGAGAAATTAGTTTTAAGACTCAAGTGTTTAATGTCGGAATTTAGATAAGCGATTTTAAAAGAATTATTTGATTTTCTAAGTTGAGTTCTTTGAGAGATTGTTTTGAAAATGAGATGATGAGATGAGATTAACATGAAATGATACATAGATCCTAATGAGATAAGATGAGATAATCCGAAATGAGATATGAGAAGTTATGTATAATAGTTAGGGGCGCCTTGTGTGAAGTAAATAAACTTATGCGTTTGTATGTTATTAGGTGATTGTGAAATGTTGGACATTGCTTACTATTGGTGACTCATTACTTGGATTCTGCTTCTGTCTTGTTTCTCTACTGTTCGTCTTATTCAGGTAAGTTCCTTTATAGACTTACTCAGATTCAAAAAATATTACCTGCTTGTGAATATATGATATACTAGGTGTTGCATAATCATTAAAGCATATCATGTAGTATAATACTAGGATTGCACTTGTAATTGAACATTCTATTTCTTTATACGTATGTAAACAAAACGGTCGTTATCTGTGATAGTCCTAGAGTCTTTGTTAGGGTCATAGGGTAGCCAAGCCTCATCGGGTGACCTGAGTCTATCGAGTCGATATGAGCATGATATGATAGCCAAGTATCATCGGGTAAGAGATGAGGTGATATGATGATGCCGTGGTGAGTGCACCACCACGAGGATATTGATATTGATATGCTATAGCACCGAACTGATCAGTCTCTGTACTAACGGGAAGGGGTGCAGAGGTAGGAGAAGGATATGTCATTTGACGTTCTTTGAGCGTCATTACAGTTTTTTTTCGCATATTGTAAATTAGGATCATATTAGTGTGATTTAATTTCCGCATTTGCATCGTATTTATATTAGCGTATGTGTATGTTCGCTTGCGGAATAGGGTGTGTTGGAGTCTCGGTCTAATCTCGCTCGCAACACTTGTTTTTAGGTATGATTGCTCCATGTCTCTATGGCGTGGGAAAATCATTCGGGCAATTGCAAAGAATATGTCTAACCCTGCTAATTTGGCTATACGACTTTAGAATATATGTTTTGATTTTGACCCGGCTCTGCCGTGGCTCTTGTATCTAAACCTTACTTTCGCTTTACTTTCATTTAAATTGAATTTCCGTGACTTCGATTGATTGGAGTTCGAAATCCACGCTTTGAATACTGATTGATCATTAGAGGTTTGAAACCTCGACCCGTACCTGAATTGCAACATCCGAACGAAGATATCCAACCTTCGAAACGTATCTCGGGTATTTATATCCGTGCCGTTACATTGTCCTTGAGGATTCATGCTACCTGCAAGTTTATAGAAGTTACAGAATATAAGCTTGCACTACATATAAAATTATAATGTACTAACTTATGCTTTTACCTTGCTTTCAAAGACCCAATAGACCACATGCTCGCACTCCCAGTAGATACTTATGGAATCCGGACCAGGGTATGAAAATTAATGAGATTATTATACAAAAATAAACAAACACAATCCAGCAACCCATTTCATTCTCTAAGTTATTTCTTTCTATCTAAATGTTAAAGAAAATACGAAGAATTATTTTTAATGGTCACTATCCTAACATTTAAGGACTGAACCAAAACAGATAAACCCAATTCCAGCCTCAAAAGTTTAATGATTGAAAATTAAACAAAACAGTCAAAATCCAGCATGTAAAATTATTAGAAAGTGGCTTACCGAAAGAAGAACGACAATTTCTGCCCCTTGAGCATCCTTGAAGGCGACATAAGCAGTTTGAGACCGCTCGTTCTCACTGGACATGGAGAAAAAACAGTTAAAATTGTTCAATAAATTTGATATCCTTCCAAAAAGCCACCAAGGTTATACCAATACAGCAAAATGCAGATTCATGGATTTCAAAAGCTGAATTTGACATAAATCAAGTTAGACTCCACTAGATCTAAGACCCATTTTCTATATTGCTAAAAATAAAGGGAAATTCAGCATTTCCCAACTTCATTACAAAGGAAGATAAAGAGTTACGTGAAATTGGTGATTTGATTCTTAATTAGTTCCCTATATTTTTATTATAAAATACCAAATATAAAATGTTTGATTTTTCATTCTTGAACTAAGAAAAAGATTAGTTGTAAGTTCAGGGTGGTCATATTACTCAGGATTTAACCATTCCATACATCAATTAAAAAAGAGAAATATATTTCAAAGACCTAGCTTATTTCACCACAATAACATATACCAGCCCCCCATGATATACTTGCATTACTTCAATAATGAGGTAACAAAATCTGATAGGCAAGTATAAGGCACAAAAAAAACCAACATGTGCATCTCAACATATTCTATTTCACCAGAAAAGGAGAAAAATTCCTTTTAAGTCTTGTTCGGATGCACCATGTGAAACATTGCAAACCTTCACACTTCTAATCTGTTATACAGACATTAAAAAGAAAAGATTTTTTAAGCAGAAGAGATATACACATAAATGTTTTCATCTATGAGCAAGATGAAAGAGAAAACCTCAAAAAGAAATGATGAATACAATAAAGAAATAGTTCAAAGTAGAAGATAATATAAAGTCTTATTTCACATTCATCAATCATCACAAGTGGGGGTGATCTTTTATAATATAAGCTCAACAATGCCCACGCACTATGTATTAACAACCTAACATAGATAGGTCAAAATTATTGAGCTTATAGTTCAAATCACTACAACCATTTGTATTAACAACCAAGCACTTTTATTTTAAATACATAAGTATAGCACTAACAAAAGTGATGAAATAGATGTTTTGAAACTTTAAAATCAAGTGTAATCTTGTTCCATTTAATATTCATAACATCTAGGAAAACAAGCCAAGCACTTTGATTCAAATCAAGAGTTAGCAAGGATGGAAGAAATCAGATAGATCTCTAGGCTCATAACGAGGTCATGATTAGGCTTTTAGATAAGGTAGGGATGGACTTTGCTAAAGGTTGGCTGAGCACAGACATGAATTAAAGATGAAATATAAGCACTTGAATAATCAAAAAAGCTAAGAATTATAGCCACTACTTAAAGTCATCGAGATAAATCCTTTCTTTTTCCATACTTATATCATAGAAAAGACCACCGGTTTAACATGACCTAACCAACAAACAAGCAAATACTTATTTATATTGGGAGTTAATTACTCGATGCATTACAATATTGATTTGACTGGAATTTTTGTTAAGAAAATTCAAGAAAAGCTTCCAGCTTTAGTTTTGTATAAAATTGCTATTAAGGTGGAAATTTTATAGTAAGCAGATAGGGGTGTCATTTACCATAAGAAGAACCCAAAGTTGTGAAGGATGTAATGCAGTGTTCTTTTGTTTCAAGACAAACATCTACAAGAAGTGGAGTTTTCACTTCAATTATACTAAATCAAGGATTCATTTCAATTCATATCAATGTTAATAAGACGTCTTCTAAGTGACCATTCAAAATCATTACCTTTGTGGTGCAAGTATTATGTGATTCTTCATCAGATTCAAGAAAGTTGAAAATTACCTGACTAATGAAGAAATCAGATTCAAGAAAGTATACATGAAACAAAACGACACAACATTAAGCTACAAAATCACTTGAATAATGAAGAGATCATATTCAATTTGCACTTGTTTTTATAAGGCATCTATTCTATAAAGTGCCCAGCTCTAAAATCTATCCTTGTTTGAGTTACGAAATTAGATTCAATGCAAAAGGATGTATCCAAAACCTTATAACTTTAGTAATCAAATCAAGAGTCTTGAGAATTGGTCATTCAACAAGGAGGAAAACTATATCAAAGCATTATCTAGGTTAGAATCGATTACCGTTAAACTGATATTAGAGTCCAATTCGACACATTAAAAGAGAGATGAGAGCCCAAATCGAGACATTGAAGGAGGGTTAGTACCAGTATCGGTGGAGCTGCCATGGAGGAGACCTAGAGAGAGTGGGTACTGTTGGTGGCGCCTTATCCAGTGTCGGTGTGCAGGTGAACTCAGATCTGATGTCGACCGGCCCTTCGACGGAGGAAACCAAGATGGAGGAAGCGAGAAGCGATGGTGGTGAACTCGGATCTGGCATCGATTGGCACTCCGGCGGCGGCGTCCCCAGCCCCACTTCGACGACGGCATCTGGCCTTAGAGAGAAAGCGAGCGGAAGCCCGAAGAGGAAAGTCGAGAGGAAAGAGAGTCCGGAGAGATAGCAAAGCGGGACCGGAGAGGAAAGTCGAGAAAGTGAGGGACGAGGATTCCATGGCAGAGAGAGATCAAGAGGTTAGAGAGAGGGAGGAGAGCTCAGATCTAGATCTGGATCTAGTTTTTGTTTTGAGAGACGAGGGGCTATTTTTTGGAGAAAAAAGGGAGCCCTTTGAAAAACATTTCAAAAAATTTCAACTTGTAAATTTTGAGCCTTTTATTTTAATTTCGAGGTTGAATTTTTTTTTAAAGAAAATTAACATCATTAAAAAAATTGTGATTTAGGTAACTAGTCACTTTTGAAAATGTAATTAGGTAATTAGACATTTCAAAAATAAAATTAGGTGTGATATCCACCATCTAAGTAATGGTCAATGGTCACTTTTGAAAATGTAATTAGGTAATTAGACATTTCAAAAATAAAATTAGGTGTGATATCCACCATCTAAGTAATGGTCAATGGTCAACTGTTTGACCACTGACTGGTCAACGGTTGACCATTGACCGGTCAACGTTGACCGTTGACCAACTTATTTGGATTTTTTTATTTTATTTTAATTTTTTTTAGTGGTGACAATTTTTGTGATGCCATTTTTTATTACATTTTATTTTCGCTTTGATGCCACTTTTCTAATGAAATGGTTTGATGACACTTTTTTAATGCCACTTTTTTAAACTTTGATGACATTTTTTGTTTATTTTGATGCCATGTTGACCACAGATGCCATTTTTTTTTACCGTTGACTACTGATGCCACTTTTTTTATGTTAATTTTTTTATGATATTTTTTTACCGTGATGCCATATTTTTTCAAAGTAGTGTTTTGATGACATTTTTGTCTTTAATGTGATGCAACCTTTTCAAAGTAGTGTTTTGATGCCATTTTTCTAATGTAATTATTTGATGTCAATTTTTTAATCAAAACGTTTGATGCCACTTTTTTACTTTAATCAATTGTTTATCGATATATTTTCATCAATTATACTTTTATTCACTGATGACACGTTTTTTATTACACTTCATTGATGCAATCACTTGTGGTGATGTGTTTATTACATTTTTATTCATTGATGATATTTGTGATTACACTTTATTGATCTCAAATGATGATATTGTTTGTTGATGGCATTTTTATTGATAATATTTTTTGTTTACTATGACGCCACTTTGCTAAGTGGTTTAATCTAGTCGATTGTATATCAATAACATTTTTTTATTAAAAATGTTTTGATGACATATTTGAGGTGGGTATGGGACGAGATGAGATAGGGGTCATCTAGCATCCCGTCCTGCGTATTTTTAGTGAGACAAGATCAGAACGAGATTTAATTTGTTTTTTAAAATCCCACATTTTTTTATAAATCATAGATGACATTAATCAAGACAAATAAAACATGTCAAAGATACTCCAAATCCAATCAATAATTTACTCCAAATATACTACAAATAAAAATTAAGATAACCATGTGTAACAAAACCAAAAAGCTGTGGAATAAATAAACTAAAATGATTCCATATCCACCACCGACTTCTAATCAGCTCCTATGTATCTATACCACTTGTTAGAAATGCTCATGCTTGTGCATTTCCTCAAATGTGCAAACTGCAATCAAATCAAAAGCTAGTTAAGGTGTTATTAATGCACTGATGTGGTTATTGCGATCAAGGAAAATAAAGATAAAGATCCATGGTTACCATGAGAATCAAAAGCAACGGTTGAATTATCTGAAGACTCTTTCCCAGTATTGTTGTTACCAACAATTTGACAGTGAAACAACTCGGGCACCAGGCCTAACATTATCATATGAGGAATTAGGAGTGAGTTTCATCTGATTATTGCTGCTCCTGTGTCTTCTCCGAAGATTACCCTTTTGCCTGCGAGTCTGCGCTACTCCCTTCCCCTTGACATCCAACTTTCTTTCTTCTATAGCAGCTAAACCTTCATTTTTCCATGGTAACTCAATAGCATTAGACACAGAACTACATGAAGCTTCACCTTCTAACTCAATTACCCCACTCTCCAACTGCTTCTCTCTCACCACTTTGAAAACAACCAAAAGAGAAAGGCAAACATACAGGGAAAAAAAGGAGCACCTTTGTCATCTGTTAAACCTATTCGAAACCACCAGTAATTTACACCACTCACTAATTTACACCACTCAGTAATACAAATCCAATAACGAAGTTTTACCAAAGGAAAAATGATAATATTAAAAAGATTTACTCACCAATACAGATTAAGAAACACAATATTTAAAGACTAGATTGCATACCCACTAAGTTGCTCAAGTAGCAAACACATCAAAAAATTAGTGTGCATGACTAAACTTCAAGATAAGTGATCAATTCCAGCAAGAAAAAATGCCCCTAAGTAGTTTTTTTCACACAGAAACAACACCCCATCAATATTTTTCACAGAAACAACATCGTCACTTCTCACATAGAATGTTTTTTTTTCACAGAGAAACAATACCCCATCAATATTTTCCACATCTTAGACAAACAATGAACCATCTTCTTGTAGAATGAAACTAGATTGACTTGCGATTTTAGCAAGACAACTGTAAATAACTTAAGAGCTATCAAATATCTTTCTATATGCTTTTGATTAACCTAATAAAATTAAAAGAAGCAAATATCTATCTTGTAGATATCCATCAACAAATAGAACCCATTCATCTAGGTGCCAAGGAATTACTTTCTAGCAATATGAGATATACATGTATGTCTCAACATAATTTTATCAGCTAAGAATTGAAGGATGTGTGGACCATCAAGAAGTAGATCTTATTTTCGTAGCATATTATATCAGCAAGTTTTAGTTCATTAGGATCAGGTGTAGATTTCTTTTACATACCCATATTCTTCAGAGCTTGTGTTTACCAATGAATATAACTTTCTAAACAAAATCTCCAGAGATGAATAACAGCTCGAATTGCAATCGATTTCTAAATACTAGAAGCCATGAACTGATAACTCAAATCAAACCACACACAGATGAGTGATGACAATATTCAAATACCTTCAAAACGATAAATTACTCCCTCACCATATCATTAAAACAATTTCAAGGACTGATATGTTCTTCTTCAACAGGCCTTTCTGAATCACACAGATGGAAGGTTTGAATCATCACTCACCATATCCTCAATTTCACTGAAACCCTAAAACGTTCGAAACTAAAAGCACATTATTACCGAACAAGAGGAAACAGAGAAAGAGATTCAAATTCGGGAAAACCTAACCTCATGACCACGGCCTTTGAACTTGAAGTTGCGGGGGAAGTGACGGAGAATATAGTCGAGACCATGATCAGAGAGCAAGAACTCCGGCGAAAGCTTGGGTCGGGTCTTCGGGAGCTTTTTCGGCTTCTCAGTGGATTTTCCTGAGCCTGGATTCTGAGAGTAGTTGCCAGATGATGGCTTTGAGAAAGAGGAAGAAGGTTGGGAATTGGGGAAATTGGAGGGTTTAGGGTTAGGGTCGGAGGTTGCAAAAGCGGAGGAAGGGCAGTCGCGCGACCAGTGTCCTGGTCGGCCGCACTTATAGCATCTCGTCGGAGCAGAGGTTCCGGCGCTGGTGAGGAAGACGATGAAGGCACCACGAGCGTACAGAGAGAGAGCGCGAGAGAGAGAACGGAGTAGGAGGGTTAGGGCGGCTAATTATTTTCCAGAAGTGTCTAGTGCGGCCAATTTATTTTCATAGGAGGCTAATTACCTAATTAAGATTTTTAAAATGTACAATCCACCAAATTTTCTCTAAAAAAAACAACAATGTTTTTATTTTTCGTTTAAAAATAATTTAACATTATGTATTTTTCTAATTACTATGAATGACCCAATGACAATGTTAAATAGCATTATTTTAGTAGTGAGTTTTCTTTTCTTTTTTTCTTTTTTTTTAACGAAAAAGAATTACACATTTTTATACACGCTTTTTGCCATGGCAGACGAGCCGTAGCTATGTCGTAGTAGAAATTGATTCAATGGCCACGGCAAACTTTGCCGTTGCTACCATTTGTAGCTAATTTGTTTTTTTTCCCACCCAATGGCCACGACAAATCTCTGCCGTTGCTACAAAGGGTGGTAAATTTGTTTTTTTGCCATCTAGTGGCCACGGTAAATCTCTGTCGTTTCTACCAAGGGTGGAAAATTTGTTTTTTTTGTAGTGTCAATTTTTTATTAATTTTTAAAAATAATTATATTTTTATTACTAGTAAGTATGAAATTATATTTTTCTATATTATGGGTGAAAATGTGGGGGTGTGTCATTAAATTCTATCTAGGGGAAAGTGAACATTAAATTATAGAGATCAACTTCTCTTCCTACAAATTTAGAGATGTTTTCACTCTCTCCATCCATTTCTCTATTTTAGAGATGAGTTTAGAGAAGCTGTTGGGGAGAATAAATGGTTTTTTTCTCTAAAATCTCTCATTTTCTCTATTTTAGAGAAGTTTTTGGGCTTGCTCTAAGTAAAGGGTAAAGTTGGCTCTGATTCCACATGATATCGATCCTAACGCTAAAATACAAATTTGTATCCCTACCACACCAAAATACCTCCATTGAAATGGTCTTTTTATCCTACATGTTGTTATGTTTGGTGGATGGGAATTAATGATATTTCAATAAAAGTGAAATAGAAGGAAATAAATAAGCACTGCTATTGAGAGTCAAATTGTGTCGCTGATTTGGTGGATGGGAATTAATGATATTTCAATAAAAGTGAAATAGAAGGAAATATATAAGCACTGCTAATAAGAGTCAAATTGTGTTGCTGATTTGGTGGATGGAAATTAATGATATTTCAATAAAAGTGAAATAGAAGGAAATATATAAGCACTAGTATTGAGAGTCAAATCGTGTCGGTGATTATATATCCAGGTCTATGGAAATATATATGTAATATCACGACCCTTCCTTTGAATAGTGAGCTTTGTACCATCATCCGTAAGGATGATCAAGGATGAACCTTACTTTGCCAAGGTATCCTCTTCCTTGCGTACTGTAAAAAAAAAGGGAAATAGAATGAAGTGATTTCCGTTGTTTGGAGAAACTAATTTAAAAGATGTGATTAGAAATGATAGGAAAATTAGCAATCAATTGGTATGAATGAAAGGAAAATAAATATCACCAAATTGATAGAATTTGATGGGAAAAATAAACTTAAGCTTTTAACAATGAATCGACAACTTTCCTACCTTATGAAATATAATAACGTTTCTTGCTTTTCTTCTCTAAAAACCAAACATAAAATTTTTTTAGGTTTTTTAGATTCTCATCCCTCTTCTCCCTTCTCTCCCTTTCCATCATTTTTCACTTTTTTTCTTCCTTTCATTTCTATTCATATTGACTCCACCTTGATCAAAGTCGTTATATATGATTATATATTTTATATGTTTATTGGTTTGATGAAAGCCAAAACCTATTTTGTAAGGTTGGATAAATTTTGGGCCTTAGCTTTATGGGTCTCTATTTTGTTATACAACTAACTTGCAGGATTGGTCCAAACTAAGCTTATCAAGCTCGACTGCTTCTAGAATGATGAAATTCAAATCGGCTCAAGAGATCTTCCAAGTATCCAAGTTGTTACAAGATTCTAAAGATCTTCAGCCCCTCTGTCCTTCTATCTCGGTGTGAAGTTTTTGAACATTCAAGTTCAAACGACTCCATTGAAAAAACCTTGAAGGCAGGCACATCACAACTATTTATATAGATCGATGGATACCAATGGAATACATATAAGCTTACAAACTGATCGATCTCCAGAGCGCCCACTGCATTCGATCTACTCTAAATCTCTCGTGCTTTATTAATATTACTTGTTTTCTCTTTAAGTTTTGAGAGGTTTTGTTGAGCATTATTGTACAACTCTAAAAAGTGTTACACTAAGAGTATTCATCTACTCAAACGTATTCACTAGACTATTATTTCACGAGAGGTTGGGTTGACTAGATATAGAAGCGGGTAGGCTTCGAGTTGATAGAAGAGATGCAATTCTTCTAGGTTGTATCTAGGATCTATAAGGAGTGAAATAATAATGTTTTTGAATCCTACGGGTTGGAGAACCCTAAGCGGGGAGTAGACCAAGTTCGTGCTGAACCTCGTTAACCTATCGTGTGTCCTTGCTTTACCTTCAGTTCTTTATTTTTCGCATTTTTACTTTTGTGTTTAAAGTTTCGCAAAGTGTCTTAATCAGTTCCTGGAGAGTTATCAAAGATCATGGGTTTAATTGCAAGACCTTGAAATACATTTCAAGGCCTTGACATTGTTACTGCGAAAATTTATCATACTCTATTCAAAACCCTTCTAGAGTATCGTTTATCACATTAGTTTACCTACTTCGACTCTTCATATTCTTTACTTATTTACCAAACACAACAGGCATAGAATAAGAATCTAATTAAAATAAAAACTAAACTAATTAAAATTTAAAATATAATTACAAAGTATGACTCTTTATTTAACTTTGGACATTAGATAATTGGGGAAGTATCCAGGAACAACTTTGACGGTCTCCCCAGCCTTAGCAAGCTTGTCTATGGTCTGCACCAACCAACCAGAATGACAAATAATCCAAACTATTTCAATCAAAATGAGGTGAACAGGCGCTTCAGGTAATGTAATGTAAACCAACCGAATGACTTCCAACTTTCTATATCTTAATTAGTCCCTGAGCAAGTGAGCAGTAAACAGTAATGGATGTCCAACCCCATCAATTAAACATTTTGAGGCTATAGTTGTAAGAATATCTTATATATAATGTTTATATGGTCCATGTGTCTTCGGTTTAATTATATTAAGTCCACATACATTATATTATAGTTATGGTTTTAATATAAGAGTCGGAACCGTGATGGATCGGTACCGGGTTAAAGACGTTAAAATCTGGGAGTATTTAATATATGAAAAGACCTCCCTCTTCTCCTGTCTAACACAATTACGTAAACTCATCTTCTTAATACATACTAAGTTAATTGTATTTTAACTACACAAGAGTTTCATTATATTAAGTGAAGAGTTGTTTCTCTTCCATTAAAGTTAAAGTTATGAACTCTATTAAGTGTTAGTTAATACATGAATGAAGAACGTATGGAATTGTGTAGATGGTTATACGTACTTCTACATTATAAAAGGAGAGGGAATGAAAGGGTTTTAATCCATCATAAAACAACTAAAAGAAAAGGCAAGGAGGAGAAAAGATTGTATACTCATATCCTGAATCGTGTTTCCGTATCAAAGCTTAATCTAATGGATTCAGGTAGTTTTTGTATTTGTCTCCTTGCAGGTCATAACAGGTTGATTTGTGTAAATTCTAGATCCTATATATATATTATGGATTTCATGATCGAAATCGAATAAAAGTTTACATTTGGTATCAGAGCGGGTTTAGATTTCTACAATTCACCTTTAAAGTGATACTTTTATCGATCAGTGTAATTCATGAAATATTGAGTCTGCTGATCGGAGTATGGTTGGTATTAGGTTCGGCAAATAAATATTAAAGTGAATTTTTGAATTCATAGCATTTGTTTACCAATTAAAGTTTGCCGGTTCTTTTTTGGTTGACCGTTCTCATGCATGCCTTGATTAAAGTTTGGCGTAATTAACTTGCCCTTTTAGCTATGCATTCATGAAAGTGCCGTTTGTTGATTGTGTTCAATGGTCTTAATTCATGATGAGTTGAATGAACGTACTGTTTAATTTTTTTTTATTTTCGAATCCAAATTTTGCATAGTATAAAAGTTATTTTCTTATGCATTAAAGTGAGATCATTTCATTGTCTAAATTATGTAAAAACTTGTTAGTCTCCAAAGTGGTCTTGTTGTAAAGAAATTTAGACTTTGATTTATAGTTGTCAATTGTTCATGGTTAAAATGATGCTAAATAATATAAAAGTTTGATTGAACAATTGATTTTATTGACTATCATTCTTGAAGATCACCCAAAGGTGGATCATTGAATGTAGTTGATAATATTAAAGGGATGATTTATCACACCTAGGATGGGTAATATGTATATCCAAAGATAGCATGCTTATTTGTCTAATGTGTATGGTGATTATCTGTAAAAGTTTGTATATTTTAGCATCGATTATTGTACATATATTTAAGTATTGCCCAAAGGTTACTTAAATACATGGTTTAAAGTTTATGAATTTGTCTGCATTTGTATAATGTAATCAAAGCACTACTAGATTCAGCTTCAGCAAATCTCTATGCATCTGCTAACTCTGTCGTGAAGTTCAATGGGCTCAACTATGATGATTGGTCCGAACAAATTCGGTTTTTACTGGGTGTTATGGCCTTGGACCTTGCCATACTAATGGATACACAACCCCTAGCCATTATAGAGGCCAGCTCCGATAATGAAAAAACTCTTTATGAGGCTTGGGAGCGGTCTAATCGGCTAAGCTTGAACCTCATGAAGATGACTATGGCTGAAAGTGTCAAGCCATCTATGCCGAAGACAGAGAGTGCAAAGGAGTTTATGCAGAGAATTAAGGAATATTTACAGTCGGACTTGGCTGACAAATCAATTGTAGGAAGCCTAATGAGTGAGCTAACTAAGAAAAGGTTTGATTGGTCACAACCTATTCATGATCATGTAACTCATATGTCTAATTTGGCAGCAAAGCTAAAGACCATGGGAATGGACGTAAGTGAGACATTCTTGGTTCAGTTCATCATTAACTCTCTTCCTGTTGAGTTCGGACAGTTTCAGGTGAACTATAACACCATTAAGGACAAGTGGAACTTTAAGGACTTAAAGAACATGTTAGTACAGGAAGAAGGGAGATTAAAGAAGATGAAGGACCAAAATGTCCATTTTGTTGGTCATAATGGTGCCAATAGTAGTAAGAGAAGGCCAGGTAAAAAGGACCAAAGGAAGGACAAGACTCAAATTAAGGAAAAAGAGAGTCACCTTCATACAGAAGCAAAGTGTTTCTTTTGTAAGAAATTGGGACACTTCAAGAAGGATTGTCCTAAAAGAAAGGCATGGTTCGAGAAGAAAAGTATTCACTATTGTTCTGTTTGCTTTGAATCGAATCTTATGGAAGTGCCTAATAATACCTGGTGGTTAGATTCTGGTGCAACTACTCATGTGTCTCATGTTAAACAGGGATTCAGTTCGATCCAGCCTATAAGAGGAACTAACCAGTATTTGTTCATGGGGAATAGGATGAAAGCACTTATTGAAGACATTGGAAATTACATATGGATCTTAGACACTGGTTGTCATATAGATCTTGAAGGATGTCTGTTTGTACCTGAATGTGCTAGAAATCTTGTTTCTGTTAGTAGACTGGATAATTTGGGTTTTGGTTTTGAGATTGAACATAGTGAAGTTTTATTATACAAACATAATTGTTTTTATGGTTCTGCTACTTTAATAGACTCACTTTACAGGTTCAATCTTGATACCATATTTTCTGAATCCTTACATGTTGAAAGCCAAGGCATTAAACGTAGTGCATCTAATGAATGTTCGGCTTACTTGTGGCATCAAAGATTGGGTCACATTTCTAAAGAAAGGTTAATGAGGTTGGTGAAAAGTGAAATTCTTTCTCATTTGGACTTTAGTGACTTGGATGTGTGTGTAAGTTGCATTAAAGGAAAGCAAACTAAGCACACTATAAAGAAACCGGCTACAAGAAGCACTCAGCTTCTTGAATTGATTCACACTGATATATGTGGGCCTTTTGACGTTCCATCTTGGAGCGGAGAAAAGTATTTTATCACTTTTATTGATGACTACTCACGTTATGGATATATATATATATATATATATATATATATATATATATATATATATGCTGCATGATAAATCTCAATCTGTGAATGTCCTTGAGGTGTTCATTAATGAGGTGGAAAGGCAGTTAGAAAGAAAAGCCAAAGTAGTGAGATCTGATAGGGGTGGTGAATTTTATGGAAAATATAATGAGAATGGACAACGTCTAGGTCCATTTGCAAAGTTCCTCGAAAGTAAAGGCATTTGTGCACAGTACATGATGCCTTATACACCTCAGCAGAATGGTGTAGCTGAGAGGCGGAATCGTACATTAATGGATATGGTTAGGAGCATATTAAGTAATTGCTCTTTACCTCTTTCTCTGTGGGTGTATGCATTAAAGCTTTCTGTATACCTTTTGAATCATGTTCCTAGTAAGGAAGTTCCTAAGACACCTTATGAACTATGGACCGGAAGGAAGCCGAGTTTAAGGCATCTTCATGTCTGGGGTTGCCCAGCAGAAGTAAAGGTATACAATCCACATGAAAAGAAATTTGATTCAAGGACAGTCAGTGGTTTCTTCATTGGTTATCCAGAAAAGTCAAAGGGGTATATATTTTATTATCCTAACCATAGTACAAGAATAGTAGAGACGGGCAATGTTAGGTTCATTGAGAATGGTCAAACTAGTGGGAGTGGTGAACTATGAAAGGTAGACATTCAAGAAATTCGGGTAGACACTTCCTTACCCGTTACTTCTTCTAAAGTTGGTGTTCCGATTGTCGTATCACAGTTAAATGATGAATTGGAGCATCCAAACGATGTCCAAAACCCACAAGATGAAGATAGAGTACATGAACCAGTCATAGTACATGAAGCAAATGAACCACATGAACCATTACAGCGGTCTGTAAGGGAAAGAAGACCTGTTATTTCAGATGACTATATGGTTTATGCCATTGAAGATGGATGTGACTTAAGCATTGATGAAGACCCGGTCTCATTTAGACAAGCCATGGAAAGCAACAATTCGGAAAAGTGGTTGAATGCCATGAAAGAAGAAATTAAGTCAATGGATGACAACAAAGTCTGGGACTTAGTTGAGTTGCCTAAAGGTTCCAAGTCCGTTGGGTCTAAGTGGGTGTTTAAGACCAAGCGTGACTTAAAAGGCAACATCAAAAAGTATAAAGTCAGACTTGTTGCTAAAGGCTACACCCAGAAAGATGGCATTGACTATAAAGAGACCTTCGCTCCAGTATCTAAGAAGGACTCTTTGAGAATTGTTTTAGCATTGGTGGCTCATTATGATCTCGAGTTTCATCAAATAGATGACAAAACCGCCTTTCTCAATGGTGATTTAGAGGAGGAAGTTTATATGGACCAACCCGAAGGATATTTGGCCACAGGAAAAGAACACATGGTGTGTAAGCTGAGAAAGTCAATATATGGGCTGTAGCAAGCTTCCCGACAGTGGTATCTTAAATTTAATGATACTATCACGTCCTATGGTTTTGTAGAAATCATCGTTCATCGGTGTATCTATGTTAAGGTTAGTGGGAGCAAATTTGTGATTTTAGTCCCATATGTTGATGATATATTACTTGCTGCCAATGATAGAGGAATGTTACATGAAGTTAAGAAGTATCTCTCTAAGAACTTCGAAATGAAAGATATGGGTGAGGCATCCTATGTGATTGGAATAGAAATATTTCGATATAGATCACAAGGATTATTAGGATTATATCAGAAAGGCTATATCACCAAGATCTTAGAGAGATATATAATGGATAAATGCTCTGCAGGGATAGTTCCAATACAAGAAGGGGACAAGTTCAGTAAAATGCAATGTCCTAGAAATGAGTTGGAACGAAAGGAAATGGAAGGAATTCCTTATGCGTTAGTGGTTGGGAGTTTGAACTATGTTCAGACTTGTACTCGACCTGACATCAACTTCGCTGTTGGAATGTTGGGTCGATATCAAAGTAATCCCGGAATGGACCACTGGAAAGCTGCAAAGAATGTTCTCAGGTATTTGCAAGGCACCAAAGAGAACATGCTTACATATAGAAGATCCAATAATCATGAGGTCATTGGTTATTCAGATTCAGATTTTGCCGGATGTGTGGATAGTAGGAAGTCAACATTTGGCTACGTGTTCCTATTAGCCGAAGGAGCAATATCATGGAAGAGTGGAAAGCAATCTGTCATTGCTACTTCCACCATGGAAGCGGAATTTGTGGCATGCTTTGAAGCCACTATTCATGCATTGTGGTTGCGGAACTTTATCTCAGGACTTGGTATTGTTGACAGTATATCCAAGCCGCTGAGAATTTATTGTGATAATTCCGCAGCAGTCTTCTTCTCAAAGAATGACAAGTACTCTAAGGGTGCTAAACACATTGAAGTGAAGTACTTGGCAGTTAAAGAAGAAGTGCAGAAACAAAAGGTGTTTATTGAGCATATAAGATCTCATCTCATGATAGCGGATCCGTTGACTAAAGGATTGTCGCCCAAGGCGTTCATTGACCATGTTGAGCGTATGGGTGTAAAGAAGGGAGCCTTGCTAGCTTAATTGAGGTGTGCTCATTACGTTTATGACACTTTGAATTCACTTATGGTTATGTTTCTGCATTATTATATATGTCATCATTATAGCAATGTGTACACATTATGTCTGATTTGATAACATATTTATTTTGAGACTTATGGTATTTCTCAATTTTAAAAGTAATATTGAGTTTGGATTAATCTGTGATACATGGAAGGGATCATGTCGCTCAATGACATGTGACCGCCATGATCCGATCAATTCTAATTCAAGTAAGGTTATTGACAGTGTATGGACTTGATAATAAAAGTGCGCATTTATAGATGATATTGAACCATCAAGTCGTCACATGGACCAAGTGGGAGAATGTAAGAATATCATATATATAATGTTTATATGGTCCATGTGTCTTCGGTTTAATTATAGTAAGTCCACATACATTATATTATAGTTATGGTTTTAATATAAGAGTCGGAACCATGATGGATCGGTACCGGGTTAAAGACGTTAAAATCTGGGAGTATTTAATATATGAAAATACCTCCCTCTTCTCCTGCCTAACACAATTACGTAAACCCATCCTCTTAATACATACTAAGTTAATTGTATTTTAACTACACAAGAGTTTCATTATATTAAGTGAAGAGTTGTTTCTCTTCCATTAAAGTTAAAGTTATGTACTGTATTAAGTGTTAGTTAATACATGAATGAAGAACGTATGGAATTGTGTAGATGGTTATACGTACTTCTACATTATAAAAGGAGAGGGAATGAAAGAGTTTTAATCCATCATAAAACAACTAAAAGAAAAGGCAAGGAGGAGAAAAGATTTTATACTCATATCCTGAATCGTGTTTCCGCATCAAAGCTTAATCTAATGGATTCAGGTAGTTTTTGTATTTGTCTCCTTGCAGGTCATAACAGGTTTATTTGTGTAAAATCTAGATCCTATATATTATGGATTTCATGATCGAAATCGAATAAAAGTTTACAATAGCATCATGAAGAACATATATATATGGGTAAATTGCAACTAATATCTCAATCTTTAGGGATAGTTGCTTTTAATACCCTAACATTGTAAAATTTCACAAAATATCCTAACATATACTATTAGTTGCACTTAAAACCCTGGATGAGATTCTTAAATTTTAAAAATTACCCACATCATACAAAAATTACAAAAAATCACCCATATTCATAAAATATTTTCAATAAACTCCTAATATATTTTAAAATTTGAAATCAAAAAAATCTCTTACAATTTCAAGCCACCCAACCCACCATCCAAAAATAATTATAACAGGTATATAAAATCTACTCCTTTAAAAATATAATATAATTATTTTAGCATTTACTCATTTAATATTTTAATATACTTACTCAAAATAATTAATTATTTATCTTAAACATAATACTTTTACAAAAATAAAATAATGTAGATTTTAATAAATAAATGGTATGAGATATGATAACCATTTGTAATAAATAGTTACATAATAAAGATATATTAAAAATAATATGGTAAAATTATTATTTTTACCATATTATTTTTAATATATCTTTATTATATAATTATTTGTTGCAAATGGTTATCATATATTTTACCATTTATTTTTTTTAAATCTACTTTATTTTATTTTTGTAAAACTATTATGTCAAACATTTCTTATAGAATCATTTTTTTAATACCATGAAATTTATATGTGATACATTATAAGATGTTATGTATTAGTGTTAGTATATATAACATAATATTAACCAAAAAGACAGTATATATTATATCAAATAATATATAGGGAATATATAAATGCACAAATCGGCATGTATCGAGACAGACTTATATAAATTTAGATTTTAATTATAATGTATGTTTTTTAGATAAATAATTAATTATTTTGATTGATTATATTAAAATTTTAAATGATTAGATGCTAAAGTAATTATATTATATTTTAAAGGAGTATATTATTTATATATATATATATCTATTATAATTATTTTTGGATGGTGGGTCAGGTGGGGTTAAATTGTAAGAGATTTATTTAATTCTCATTTTTTTAAAATGTATTAGAGATTTATTGAAAATATTTTATGAATATAGGTGATTTTTTTATAATTTTTGTTTGATGTGGGTAATTTTTTAATTTAAGAAATTTATTTAGGGTGTTAATTGCAACTAATGGTATAGGTTAGGATATTTTGTGAAATTTTACAAGGTTATATATATATATATATATGTATGTATGTACGTACAACATAAGTTAAAAAAAAAAAACTATCTGGGATTTTGTCCTTGTATTTCAGCAACCCTTTCAAGATGATGATCTCATCCTTATCACTGCAGACTTTCGGGAACAGATCGAGCCGATTTGTTCAGAGTTGGGAACCACAAAACAGATCACTTCTGCTTCGGAGGGTATGGAGCGACGACAAGTACGACATCTTCCTCTTAAAATCATTCAAGACGGATTGTTCGATCAACTCGATCTGTATCCTATCTAGATGTAAAGGGGTCAAGTTCAATCCATCCACTTCGTACCAGAAGTAAAAACCACTGCCGCTTGAGTCTAATCGAACCAATTAGCAATCGACATTTTTTTTTTTTTTTTTTTTTTTGATTAGGTAAGAATTCGGGTAGGAGTGTGTCCTTATCCGAAGGCATCCTGTCGGATGAGGCCAAGAAGGCCGGAATGAAGATATAAATCCGACCCCCTGGTCGTGTAGCTAAGGTGTGCAACCTTATCTGCTACACGGTTACCAATACGGGGAATATGTGATATCTTGATTGGATTAAGTTGTTTCAGTAATACCTGGATATCCGACATAATCATTTCTGCTTCCCAAGGACAACTGGTTTTGAAGTTAAGGAAGTCCGTAATGATTTTTGAGTCTCCTTCAATGAGTAAGTTATTGATGCGTAGTTCTCTAGCATTTTCCAGCCCCAATCTCAGGGCAAGGGCTTCCGCCATGAGAGGGGATTGACCACCGTTGGCATTACCCCCAATACTAATAGGTTCACCGCAGGAATCCCTGATGATGAAACCAGTAGAGCTGTTGGATTTTGATATGAAGGAGCAGTGTTCTAAAAAGCGCTAGACGGATCCTAGGCGGTGAGGGGCCGCCTAGCGCCTAGGCGGCGCCCAGGCGGCGCCCAGGCGGTCAAGGCGGACGCCTAGGCGCGCTTAGGCGGCCATTTAGCTCTAGGCGGAGGGGGGTCGCCTAGCGCCTAGGCGGTACCCAGGCGGCGCCTAGGCGCGATTTTTAGAACAGTGTGAAGGAGCCATCGAAGTTAAGCTTGTAGGTACCCTGTGGTGGCTTCTTCCAGTGAGGATTTTTGTTTTTGGAATTTTTATGACCTGGTCTCTTTGTCTGTGATTCAGAGTCCTCTATGTCATCAATGTTCCATCTTTTGGCTCTATTCCATTCATCAATGTTATCCCTGATCATTTTTCGGAATTCCTGCCGGGATGGAATTTTCTTATTTATGAATATAGCTTGGTTTCTTACGTACCAAATCGTCCACCATCTAATAGCTATATATTTTCTCATTTCTGATGACAGAGTGTTGCCTATCGTGGATAGGATGTGATCCATGTTTCTATCTTCTTGTAATATGTTGGTAATATCTTGGAATATATCTGTAGGGAATTGTTGCTCGAAATTATTAACAGAACATTCTAAGAACAAATGTATATCATCTTCCTCATAATGGTTACAAAAAATACACGTGGAGGGAACAGAAACCCCTTTTTGAGACAGACGCTTCGCCGATGCCAGTCCTTTTTGTTTTATTTTCCATAAGAAATTTTTAACTTTGGGGGCTACATCGTTTTTCCAGATCCACATAAAATCTTCTTGTGTAGAGTTTGAGGTGGAAGTAATAAATGTAAAGGCACTGGAAGTGGTGAACCAACCATTTTTGTTTGGCCACCAATATAGTCTGTCTGTGAAAGGGGTTATAGGAATGGGTATTCTTAGAATTTCGTCCGTAATTTCTGATGGGAGTACTGAGAGAAGTTTCTCCTTCCACCATTGACGGCCAATAATGTAATCACTCACTAAATCTTCTTGGTTAAAATGTTGATGATGATGGAGCTTGCTGCTAAGTGGGGAAGAATCAGTCCAAAGGTCATCCCAGAATTTGATTGATTTTCCGTCACCCACCCGCCAAGTGAGACCTTGTTTGAATTTTGGGATCAGTTCTCTAAGTTTGGACCATTGCCATGATGTCGCGCCCTTCTTTGAATAGTTTAATAAGTGTGTGTCTTTAAGATATTTATATTGTATGATTTGGACCCAGATGTTAGCTGGATCAGCCAGGAATTTCCACAATAGTTTTAGTTGGAGTGCCGCATTCATATCCTTTGCCTTACGTATTCCCAAACCTCCACTTGACTTAGATTTGCATATTTTATCCCATCCAATAAGGGGGCGATGTTGGGCGTCCTTGTTCCAGAAAAAAGTTCGGTTGATTTGATCTAATTCTTTATGGACCGTTGCCGGAAGCATAAAGCTTTGCATGGTATAGAGGGGTTTTGAAGCTAGATTAGAGGTAATTAAAGTTGCTCTTCCCTGCTGGGATAAGGCATTAGCCCTCCATTTGCTTAATTGGGCTTTAGATTTGCAAATTATGTCGCTGAAGGTATCCTTTGAGACCCTACCACTTATAATAGGGCACCCCAGATATTTCTCCAGATTTCGTTCTAGAGGTATGTTGAGGATTCCTTCAAGTTCATGTGCTCTGTTTCTTGTGTATAGTGTACTCCCTAGGTCTTAAAATTTAATTCGTTTGACTTTTTGGCACGCTTTTTAATGTATTAAAAACTCTATGAAATATTAAATTTTTTTCAAATTTTTTTAAATAATTTCAAACTTATTATTTACTACGTATAAGTTAGAAATTATTTTAAAATTTTTGAAAAAAAAATATTTCATAGAATTTTGAACACATTAAAAAGCGTGTCAAAAAGTCAAACGACCTAAGTTTTGAGATGGAGGGAGTAGTTATGTAGACATTTTTTTTTTGTAATATTAAACAATGGAATGAGATCACCTTTATTGTAATGTTTCATTTGGGATTTACTACTTCAATTTTTAATTTTCATGGGTATATCTTGAAAATTATAAAATTATATTAATACCATGCGAAATCTCTCCAATACAATTTCAGGCGTAAACCTTGTTCATCGGCCTAAAACCGATCCGAATCGGGTCAAATCGAACCAAAAATCGAAATCTCAAAAAAATTAAATCGAAAACCAAACCGAATCTAATAAATTTGGTTCAGTTTTCAGCCGGTTCGTCTTCGGTTTGGTTCAATTTTAAACCTAAGTGAACCGAATTTTATTGAACAATTTGAGCTCGTGAAAATTTTACCCAACCCAATAGGGAAAAAAACTGCAAGTGCTTAGATTATTCATTGATTGCGCCTGGCACAAGTATGTACTCCGTAGAAGAATACAAAGAAGATAAATCACTGATTCAGATGACTCAGTTTTAGATTATTCAGTAATCTTCATCCTCTTCATGGATAGAAGATCCTACACAATTGAAGACAAATTGCAACTACTTGTATAGATTTGAAAAGAATCGGAGCTGAGATTTTGCAAAATGGAAATCGTCTCACTACTAAAGATATGCAGTAGAATAAATAAGCTTAATTAAAGCGATAAAAGAAGACAATTCTATATCTATCTATATAAAATACTAAAACAAAGGTCTAAAACGGGCTCTGGTGCGATCGCGCGTCCACGGAATTTTCTGGATTAAAGTGAGATTATTTTTGCTTACGTGACATTTTCTGGATTAATGTGGTATTATATTTCTGGCCCACATCAATTAATAAACAAATATAGTTAGCTAAAAACTTATCTTTTTAGATCAATAATCTATCCAATATAACTTGAATTAGTTGTTATACATATTTATTATTTTCATGCTTTTGTTAATAAACTATATTATTTATTATTTAAAAGATGAAGAAGGAATATTTGGTGCGTTATTCTAAAACTGAGTCATATTCTGCATTAAAATGATATTATCTTTTTGAGGCACATCAATTAATTAATAAGCCAATATAGGCAAAAAAAATTTATCTTTTTAAAATCAAATAATCTATCCATTATAACCTTATATCTTAATTAGATAAATCTATATTATGCACTTTCATTAATTTTTTATATGTTCACCTATTATAAAATTATCGTTATTTTACATTTTTAATTAATTTTTTAATATGTTCACCTATTGTAAAAATATCATTATTTTGCATTTCTATATCTTCATTTTTTTTAATCAAACGATGTTAAACCATCACATACAACTTACAAGTCCATCGAGTATAGTTATTGTGGTACTTGTGGAATTTGGATCATGACCATAATATATTTATATTTAAATATGCCGTATGTCATTATACATAAATATATATGTTCCTAATAACAAAAACAGAAATATGTACCTCAATATATGTTATGTCCGATTTTAAAAATATTATGTTAAATATAAAAAATACCCATAAATATTATAAAATTTAAAAAATATAATACAAACCAACTAAATATATTGAAAATTTATTATATTTAAAGTGTAAATATCATAAATTTCCTATAATAGATATTTTTATAGGATCGCTAGAATTGTTAAAAAAGATTTTTGGATAGTAAAATCGAATTGGAATTTTAACAACATTGCATACAAGTGTACGACATTGTGATTGATCTTAAAATTCAATGATATACATGACTCAATCTTGAAAGTAAATCATCTTATCATGATTTATTAATTCATAAATATTTTACCTTAAATTATTTTATTTTTAACTATTAAGATTAAATTTATATTAATTCATTATATCAAATCATAAGATTTTGTTTAACAAATTTTACCCACATGCTATATTTCCCACAGATAATGATTAGTTTTATTTTTTAAATAAAAAACTATATTTAATTAAAATAATAAAATTTAAAACAACTAATACAAAATAAAGAAATGTTACTGGGTATATGCCTAACCAATGATACTGATAACTAATACGGAGTATGTGATAACATTACATACATATACAAATATTTATCTTTTTCATATATTATGCTAATAGATATAGATCAAATTTGCTATGCTTTATTATTATTATTATTATTATTATTATTATTATTATTATTATTATTATTATTATTAAGAACTTTCGAAGATTTAATTATATTTAATTATCTAAATCTTATTTCGATCAAATATATTTCATGTATTATTTTTTAATATATGACCTTATACACCGTTTAATTAGTAAATAAAAATAAATTACCTTTTTTAATTTAAAAAAACCTTTTGATGAAATAAAAGGAAGATATGATGGTTTTATTTCACCAAATCATGATATTTTTCTCTTTCAAATTATTTTTATTTTTACATTGTTAACGGCTTCTGGTGCGATTCGCATACGTGGAATTTTTGGATTAAAACGAGGTTATTTTTGTATACATATAATATTCTGAATTAAAATATATGGTATTATATATCTTTTGGGGTACATCAATTAATCAGCTAATATAGTTAGGTAAAAAACTTATCTTTTTAGATCAAATAATCTATCCACTATAACCTTATAATTATATCTTAATTAGGTTTTTTTATAAATATTCAACCTTATATCTTAATTAGGTAGAAAACTTATCGTTTTAGATAAATCTATCTAATATTATTCAAGACGGAAATGGAACAAATAGATATAATACGCATGACTTTTTTAGTGACATGTTTATATAGCACTTTTATTCATATAGCACTTTTATTTATAGAATAGTTGGAATGCCATCCTATATAAATATTTAACACTTTTATTTAACAAAATATAAATAACCTAAAATCACTTTTTATATTTAAAACAAAATATTGTAAAATTACAATAGTTTTCTTGAGTTAAAAAATTACAATTTGCAATTGTTTGTTTTGGGTATAAATAAAAGTGCTTAATTTACAAAATTAGGAGAAATTACTTTACATTTAAAAAAGCATTACAATTCATTAACAAAACTATATATTTATTTTATATGGAGTAATAATTTATATTAATTCAAAAATATTTTATATAATAAAATTTATTAAAAAAATCGCACAACAGGCGAGTAATAAAAATAGTTATATATATAAAAAAAATTGCTTGACTTATTATGTAAAATATAAAATAAAAAAATCGGTTTTTTCCGGTTTAACCGGATCGAGTACATACCGAACCGAAATTAAAAATTTGCTAAACCGAAACAGCTATGTTCTGTTTAGGTCCGGTTTTTCGATTCGGTTGCAAAAATCGGTTCAAACCTAATTCTGAACGGCCCTAACTTGTTATAAAATTTTTCCAAGGAAAAAAATACAAATGTCTGAGCCCAGGTTCGAACTGGGGACCTTTAGTGTGTGAGACTAACGTGATAACCAACTATACCACCCAAACAATCTTACAAACTTTTAATTTTTAAATTATTTATCTCTTTCATATATTTTTTGTGAATTAGTGTCTTTATAGGTTGGTTGTTTTCATTCCCTTGTTGCATTGTACAATCTTGGCTCCCAAATTTGTCTTGCCATGGTGAAACCAGGGAGAATCACAGCAAGAAAGTTCTACTCGGAATGGAAATCATACGATCGGAGGTGGACATCAGTGGTGGAGCCAAGGGGTATCCGATGAACTACCTATGTGTATTCTCCTCATTGATAGCTTTATTTTGAAATACGTCATAATTCGACACCTGAATAAAATGTTATAAAAGTAAAAATTAAAGGTATATTAATCACTTTAATTTTATTTCAATAAACTATAATACTTTTATATTTTAAATAGATTAACATTCAGATACTATATAATTCATGAAGTGGCCTAGAATTGCTCTCTCCTCTCTCTTCTTGTAGAGAAAGAGGGCTTGTGAAAATCACCAATTGTGAATCTCTAGCGCTAAACAATATTGCATCATTCAGGTCCAAAATCTGCTCCACAATACTCAAAATTTCCTCTCAATACAACCAAACTCACACCTAAATCCGACAATCCCTCTAAATTTTGAAGGGCCGAGGTTTTTCTATGGAGAATTGCTCGTTGAAAATGATGAAATCGATGGTGGGAGATGATGGTTTCTTCCCCCTTGGTTTGTTCGAATCTGGTGCAAACACTACAAAATTTTTTTTAAATTTGCCACCCTATCTAGCTTCAGCAAGGGCTTACCTTGGCAATCCATACCCTTTTGCCATGACATTAGCCCCGGCAAGCCTTCAATTCTAAAAAACAAAGACATTAGCCACTGATGGTAGCTTCGGGAAGGTTGTCGTGGCTATTGGGTCGATTTTGTCATCCCTACTAGCAAAGGCAGTAGAGTTCCCGTGGCTAAAACATATAATTATTTTATTTTTATTTAAAAAAAGAAAAGAAAAACCTAACCCGTATATATGCCTCCTTATTTATACTATTGCTTCAGATATCGAAACCCTTCCTCGCACTTCAAATCTAGAAACCCTTCCCCGTGTTCCTCTTCTTCTCCTATTCCTCCCCTTCTCGCATTTGCCTTAAGCCCGACGCCGGCAGGAGCTTCGATCTCCGTCAACCGGAGTTCGATGTGAAGACGAAGGCCAACACCCGGCCTTGCGTCGCATCTGCAGATGGCTCCAGTCGACATTGACCAGTGCAGTCGACGTCGAGCACTCTGTCTTCACTCGACCTTGGGCACAACGTAGCTCAGTCGATGTCGAGTGCCTCGGTCGACCTTGGTGTATGTCGACCTCTTCTTTAGTAGCTAGTATTTCTTCACTCTTCTTTACTTAGTTTCTTGATCATTCATTTCAGTCGATGTCGAGTAACTCAGTCGATATTGACTGCTCTGCATTAGTTCTCAATTTCTCGTTTGGCTTCGATTCTGATACAATTTCTTCACAATTAATCAAAACTTGTTTAGACCTCTATATCTTACAAATAAGCATATAATATAAAAATTCAAGGCATTCCCAACCCTTAATGCAAATATAAAAATTGAAGTAAAAGATAGGCATAAAACATGGTCACATTAGTGTACATCAAATCCCCCGATACTTAAGCTTGTTTGTCCCCAAGCAATACTTTTCATGGTCACACAGCGGAACCCAACAAAAAACTCTCAACATCGTGGACTCATTCTTATATTTCCCTAACAACCATATGTCATCCTCGCGAAGGTGCTTGTTGATAGAGCATAATTAGATATGCATATTAGGATTCATTTAACATAGTTTGGTTGTAAATAGTGCATATTTTAGTTACAATTACATGTTTACCAGTGGTATTGGAAGAGTCGGAATCTATGCAATTTTATGGTTAATTTCAGGCAGATGTGGATCCGAGGAGGAATGAGGAGCCTCTTAGATGAAGGAAGATTCAAGTTGAGGAAGAAAAGTGAAGAGCACGGAAGCGAAGTCGAATTTTGAGAGCCTAAGTGAAAAACAAGTCAACAGAAGTTGTCGCCAGACAAGCTGAACTTGTAACGCACTTTCTTGAGGCCTCATTGGTCGGAATGCCTATTATAAGCATGCGTTGGAAAGCTCTTTCCGAGATCTACAACTTTTATGTTGACATCGAGACCAAATTCGAAGAGGAAAAATTACTGTGAACAGTAAGGTCGCTCCGCGACCGAGCTAGCCGCCCAGCGGCCCGAAGACTTGTCGAAGGATTTCGCTGATCGCCTGGCCGCCCCGTCGCCTGAGGTAGCCGCCCCGTGGCCTCAGCAGAACCGCCGATTCAATTTTAGACATTAATTGGGGTTTCTTTAGAATTGTTTTGGCCGACTTTCTTAGACTTATTTAAGGACTATTAGGGTTATTTTCTTAGGCATCTAACTAATAACCTTATGCACTTTTGAGAATTGTTGAGAGCACGTTGACCATGAGCAACTAAACTCTCGAAGGTTTCGCCTACAGTTTGGATCTTTGATTGTTGAATTGTGAGTTTCTTAATCTAGTTCTTATTCCTATTTGAATGTTGTGGCTTCCTTGCGCTTAAATATTTGAATGTGTTTTATTCTCTCTGGCCTGATCAACTAGTTAGATTATATTCATTCAATTGCTAGGGTTTTGTAGATTCCTCGTAGCAAACCTTAACCCAAGTGGCAATCATATCCCTTTAGGACTCGTAGGACTAATTGGATGTGTAGGAAGTTGAATATATGTTAAATATCGACTCGTAGCTTGATATTGCATATACCTTGGTTAATTCATAGTCTTAATGCTATCTCTAGGTTAAATCTTAACCGTGTTAGGGTTATTTAGAGATAAGGATTACTAGGACTCTTAGGACTAGCAATTTACCTAAGATCTGGACAAGGACATTGATAGGAAAAGAAAAGAAGTAGAGGCTGAAACAAGGATCAAATTCATCAATTGAAGTGACAAATTGTAGGTGAACCTATTTCTCTCTACTGCATCTTTCAACCTCCTTTACTTTGTTTGCTTCTTTCCGCTTTGACAAAAGGCAGATCTTTTTCCCACAAAAACTCTCTTCTTGGTTACTTGCGATTAGATTAGCACTAGAACTTACTAGATTTCTCTGTGGATCGACCTCTTTCTTACCAACTATACTAGTTGTAGGTTTGAGTATTTCTTTGGCAGGAACAACGACAGATTTTCCTCTTGTCACTTATGCCTTCAAATCCATGCATGTGAATAAAAGCAACATCTCTCACAAAAGAAGGGTTTACGCAAAACAATTTTTCTGTGACAAAACAATGATAATCAAGAGGACTTTATGCAAGCTTTAGAGGAATAAAAGGTAAAGGTATAGTGGTGGACTATTTTTAGGCAATGTGGTACTAATCAGGGGAAAAACTTTCAAACTTTCTTTATTTCTTTGATACACTTTCTCCTTTATTATATTTCCACATCCCTCATCCTTTCTTGATTCTCTCTTTTCTTTTTTTTCACTATAATGCTTCTACCTCTCTAACCTTAGCACTAGACATGGCCACGGGTCACGGGTCGACCCGTGACCCGCCGGGTCAATGACCCATCGGGTCCGAGTCAACGGGTTGAAGGGTCATCTCGGGTTAAGGGTTAGGGTTAGGGTCGGGGGAAAATGAACCCGTGACCCGGCGGGTCAACCCGACGGGTCGACCCGACTACGACCCGGCGGGTCAACCCAATGGGTCAAAATTTTTTTCTAATAAAAATTATAAAAAAACTAGAATTTATATTTATAATTATTATGAATTTTATTTATTCATAATATATAAATTCTCATGCATTGCATGTTATGAAAATCCTACCCACCCTTTAGTTCTTTTATAGACTTAGCACCCTCCCCCTCCCCTTTCCTCTAGTTTTCAATGTGGGATGGGATGTGGGACAAAAATAAGTAGAAACTAAATCATATCTTCAATCTCGATCATTCGGTTTTTTCATGTCAATCCATACTTATAAATTTTTATCATATACAAATACTAGTAATACACTTTATATAAATATTATTTTTTTGAAAAATATTTTACCTATCAATTATGAAAGATTAAAATAACGAACGGGTAACAAGAAAGTGTGAAGTTCAACACAATACCTTAAGCATTTGTGTTATTTGGTAGTTCCACTATGAAATCATGATATATGATACTAAGTTAGGAGTCTTTATGATATAATTTCAAAGAATACAAATATTGTTGTTGATAAAGTTGTTACACATGTATGGTATCCTTAATGTCGATTTTCACTTATTTTGAAAATGTTATAGAACTTCGGATTTTCAAGCACAATAATGAAATATATTATTGGGTAATACTTTTCAAATGTGTCTTTTCATTTTATAACATGCAACACAAATAGGTAATCCAATAACATCATCATTATGTGTATACACAAAATGTGGCTAATTCAACTTTAAACGAGAAAGATTATCATATATCTATATGAAGATGAGCCTAGATTTGAAATCAACAACCAAGAAATTAACATAATGCAAGTACAATAAAACACTTATGATTAATCAATGGATCAACACAACTATCAATTGAATTAAATAGAAAGATTAATCCAACAAATTTGATATAATGTATCATGATGCTCCATCACCACGTGTTATTCATTTCATTAAATCCTAAGAGGTAAAGACTTTAATTATATTATATGTTACATCATATAATCCAAAGACTTAAATTACATTATATATTCCACCATATAATCCAAATACTTTAATTACATTACATTTTACATCATATAATTTGATTCGTCGAAACATCAATTTCTACAATTTCTTTCATATCCCATATTTTTGTCCCACATCGAAAGTGTGTTATCTACCTCTATTTTCTGTATATATATCTTCTCATATCCCTACTTGTCATTCCCACAATCCAACTTTTTCTTTCCCACATCTAAAGTGTGATGAAATGATGGAGTGGAATGAAGGTATATATGTATCTTCCCACATACCATGTTTTGTCCACCTTAAATCTTTCCATTTCGTAAGTGTAGTGAATGTTAAAAGTAGTCGATGGGTTGAGTTTTTTTTTTCAAAACCAAATTTTTTTTTAAAATGGTTGACCCGGCGGGTTGACCCGCCAAACCCGGCGGGTACCCGATTCCTTGCCACGTGTCCCGACCCGGCGGGTCAACCCCTCGACCCGTCGACTCACCGAGTGACCCGAACTCGTCGACCCGTTGAATTTCCGGGTTAGGGTTCGAGTCATGTACCCCGGGTTCTCGACCCGACGGGTCCGACCCGTCGACCCGGTGGGTCGGACCCGTGGCCACGTCTACTTAGCACTGCCTTCTCGCGAGTCACAAACATCGGTGTCATGAATGGCCCCAGATACTTAGTGATTCGGACTCCTCACCTTGTGACCCATGTCACTCGAACTAACATCTCAAGCAAGAAGTTTGATCCACCTAACTCCTAGGTGATCAGATTTTCTTTCACTCGTTAAATTTTCCATATATTCATCATTCTGCCATCAAACTTCATATAATTTCAAAACATAACAAACCATACAACAACTCCATAACATTGCATTCATTTTTCAACATAATTCCCCAAATGGGTCAAAAAGTATAAAAATGGGCAATATAAGAACTTTTGGAGCAAAAATTTCTTTTGAGGCACATATGGTTGAGATATGATATGAAGGCTATAAATGCAAAGGTATGAATGGCAAGGGCAAATAATGCTTGAATGGAAAATATTAAGTCCCCAATCATTTTACCATTGTGTATGTTAAAGCAACTTCAATTGACCTCCCTTTTTGATTTTCTCAAGAAAATTTGCATTTCACTAAGACTTACCTTTACTAGACAATTGCATTGCAATGTCTCTAATGAATCCACTTTTGCATCGTCGAGTCCTTTTCGAAGCTTCCATGACACTTTCTTTGTTTTCGGGGTTGTGAATCCTCTCATTCTTTTCTCAACTCTCCTTTGGATCACTCTTTAAGAACAAATACAAACACAATATCCAAAGAGAACATAATAATCTAGACCATACAAAGTTTTATCCATAAGAAATTTTAAAAAATTTCACCGAAAAAACGATAATGTAAAGCAGTCCAAGAAATAACTAAGCAAATATAATCATGTGAAGCACATAAGCTCTTCCCCCACCCCATACTTAAAATCTACAGTGAGGACACTATAACAAACCAAAGAAAAAACAAGGGATAAAGGAAGTAACTGGTGGTCCGTGAATGTCGTTAGCTTTCTCTTCGCCCAAATAGTAATAATATCCTAACTCAATGCTCACACCAATAGATTAATAAACCAATAGATTGATAAACCAATAGATTATTATAATGATGAAATCCGAAGTCGAACCCACAGAGAGAAACGGTTGCAATTATAATATTCCTAACAATGATTTCTTAAGACAATAGCAATAGTTTATAGCAACTTAATGACAAAATAAAGTAAATAGGATAATGATTGCAAAGTATTGAACAAGATAAAAAAGCATTTCACCTGTAATTCTCGACAATGGTCGAGGTTCAAGGTCCTATGATTGATTCAATAGTATTTATAGAGTATATGTCGACTTGACTAAGGTTGATTGTTCTGTAAAAATACAATCTTCTTATTCAATATCACTAAAAAATAGCATTAACGATTCAAGTTCTTTAGACCAATTGGCACATCGATTCAATTCAAATAGAAGACAAGGGAACAACCCACTCGACCCTATGAACATCTACTCGATATAGATCAATCAATATCATCCACTATAAAGACATAGAAATATCACTAAATCAATGACTTCGTTTGCTATTAAGAAACCAACAACAGATTCATAGCATAGATGCAATTCCTAACATGGTGATCAATTATAGAAAGGAACACAAATTCATATCAATAAGAACAAGATGATAAATATACTTATAAATAACTAATTGAAATCAAATCCTCATAATTCATTCCACCATGTCTTCGAGGTGAAACTATGAGTTTAGAAACTCATAGCAAAAGTAACGCTCATCTCTCTCTAAGTGTCTCACAACAAAACCTCACACCTCTAGCACACATATGGCTGAATAACGGTAGAAATAACCTAAATAGAGTCGTACAAAACCCTAGAGAATAAGATAATAATATAATAATCAAATAGAATCTTCGGACTAAAATCGGCAATTGCTGAACATCCATTTATGCTCCTCCAAGATCCCATCAAATCTTCGGACTAAAATCACCGACGAGCGCTGGGTGAATAACGACGGGTGCCGTTCCATCAGACTCCGTAATCATTCTTAGCTTCGACGTTGTGCTTCCTTGCTCCTTTGATGCTCCTTTCTTAACCTTCATATCACTAGTAGAAAAAAGACATTTTAGCCCAGATATTTTAATTAATACAGCCCGGATATAGGAGAAATGGGGTCCGGGCATCAGAGTGGTGTGATAATAGGTATAGAGTGATAATAGGTATAGAGCCCGGACCTAAAAACACACGCCCGGGTTATTAGAGTGGGCCAAGCTTTGCCTTGAAATTTAGAATAGGTAATATAACACGGATTTCATTTTTACACCCGGGCTATTTGGCTTAGTATATAGCCCGGATATATGTAGATCCGGGCTATTATGTCCCTCTTATTTGAAAAAAAAATCAGACATTTAGCCCGGATTTAGGTGGTCCGGGCTCTTTTGTCTTCCTTTTATTAAAAAAAAATCTGTTTTTTTTTTGCTGTACAGAACATATCAGCTTCTGTACACCTGATTTCAGCACACAAACACAAGCATAATTCACAAATGTGCATGTTTAAAGCACGTGCAGTTTGCAACCACAAACATATACAAAAACCCAATAACAATATTTTAACGATTCCACACATAATCAACTAAGATCATGATACCAAAAAAAAGGATAATTCAATCACAAGTCTTGCCAAATCACAAGTGTTCACACTTGTCCAAAAATAAGTTCTTTTGTTCATTCTAAAATGGACTCAACCACCCAAAAATTGTCATAAGCCAAATGGAAGTGACATGCTAACTTCGTTGTTTGGATGTTCCAATAAATTTAGATACCTGTGCAAACTTCACGTAAGTGAGTTAGCAAGCCCCGTCCTTCAAGATAAAAAAATATTCTTATGTCTTGGAACCAGATGATGAAGCAGAAGCAGACTCTAGACCATCTTCGATAAGGAAGGCACCAAGCTGCTCCAGACAATTTGCATTTTCGTTGACATTCAATTAAAGCCTTCAGCAGCTTGGGATCCTGCAGGAAGTTAAGGCATGGTTCAGAAATAATTCTTTGACACAAATTAGTCCAATGTAAAGCATCTTTTTCCAGTTAGCCATCATAGTTTTGCACATCAACAACTAACTTGATACTTAATTCACATCAGCAACAAAAATTCAGTTAACAGACACAATAGCAATACCAAACAAATATTTGTACAAAGCTACTTCAAGAATCTTGTCATACTAGTACCACTTCACATGACAATTAAGACTTACAGTCATAGATGGATCTTGAAATAGCTAAGCTATCCACTTAATATAGCAATTAGGATTGTACCACTTCATATAACAATTTTTTTAAAAAATAAGTTATTTCTGGAGTTAATAGCTAAGCTATCCACTTAAGATAGCAATTAGGATTGTACCACTTCATATAACCTTGATTATAGTCGATATTCCTTTTTCTAAATCTAGAAAACAGTACCATGAACATACCTTACAAATATTCAATTCAAAGTTAAGGTTCTTGAGAGTTAAGTATGTTAATTCATCTTTCAAATGCAATCCACATAAAAAAATGATTAATAAGGCATAATGTTAGTAATAAAGAAAATATACATAAGCAAGGAAGCCCGCATTTGTAATATCATTTGCAAAAGATTACTCAAGAGCAAAGGAAATAGTAAACTTGTGGCGATAATGTGAAATAATGAAAAGAGGTGATTTTTTTAGAAGCCAGAAAATGTAATAAAGAGGAGTAACTCACCTTATGCAATTCCAAAGAAACTCAAATGTCCTCTCCAGCATCTCTGAACACATTAACACAAATATTCAGTCCAGAAGATATTTCATTTTTTTTATCACTAGTTTCAGTCCAGAAGGTATTTTTGAGTTGTATGACTTGTCTCATAATGAACAAAAGAACAAAGCAGTAATTTTACAAGGAATGAAACCACCTCATCAATGAGAGTACACTACGGAGATAACAAATGACCCTGAACTCAGTTCGTTCTCTTCGTGACAATAAGCAGAGCATGAGCTCGTTCCTCTAGGAGTTGTAACCTGTAGGGACAGGAAGCAAATGGATGGGTAATATTCAGTGCTAGATCAAGATAGTATTAAAAGTCAAGATTATTTATAGAACCAAGCAGCCAATAAAGGGTTTCTTTGTTAATGATGAACTAGACATTTCAGACATACAAGTGGGAAACGAGAGACATTATACCCGTTCTCACACAGAAACATACATAATGCATATGGCCTGTGATAACATGAACCTCAGCTCCACAGGCAAAGCAACACAAGCACAAAATGCAGCAATTCTAATAGAGAGAAACCATTAAACCCCAACTAGTGAAGATACATCTAAAAGCCACTAAAACAGATTACACTTCCACTCTCCACAGCTACAAATATTGTGAAAGCACAAGCTCTGCCAACATCATTCTTGATGACTGCAAAAGGGTTGATATTATTTCAACTATAAGGAAATTGAACTGTCTTTATTATTTGCAACACAATCCACAAAGGAGGCTAAACATGAATATCATGATGAAAGAAAGGTACCAAGAGGCTAAACATGAATAACAGGTAGGCAAATGGAGAAAGATAAGCATGAATACCAAATATCCTGGAAAGAGCCTTTGAAATGAGAAAAAGATGGATTTGTTAGTAGACTACTCATTTAAAGAGATTAAAGGGCATGCAGTATAGCCGTTATGGGCAAAGCACCTCCAACAAGACGGTTGAACACCCCCAAACTCAGCACAAACACCAAGTCCATAAACTGCCGCGTGACAAGTGACAAATCTTTATCAGTTTAAGATTGTAAATGTAAAGGAAAAATAATAAGATAGAGATTATTGCCAATTGAGCCTGTCAAACATCAGGATTTTCATTATTACATGCTTCCAATAGGAAAGGAAGGTAGGTATCATAATACCTGCATAACAAGCAAATCAAACATATTGAGGGAACATGGAAAATCAACAGCTCAAAGTAGGTTCATTTTTATGAAAGCTGACCTAAGTGCTGCTTCCCGACAGTGTTCTAATACAACATAAAAGATACATATGGCAATCCGTCTGTCTGCACTCGATTTATCCTTGCCCTACATATCAAAATATTGCTTTTGTAAGGTCTACCGTGCCAAGAAAGATCAGATAAAAACTTGGTACTTGCATGATGAACATTTAAAATTCCTTAATGTCAAAGGGTGTAATTACTTACCCATATGGGTGTCAAGTATGTTGAGATTTTATCAAAGAATGGCAAGAAAGCTGCCTTGCATGTTTTTTTATCAAGGTTCCCAGGCAATCACCAATCTGTTTTAAGAGCTCAAAAAAAAAAAAAAAATAGGATGAGCAATTGCAAATTAATTGATAACTTAGTCACATATAAAAGAATTGGAGTTTAGTTCAACAATGCTTTTTCCCTTTTCGACAGCCCCGTGATCATAATAATGCCACTTAAGCTTACCTGATCAAAAAGCTCCTCTTCTTGCTCATTTTCTTCGCGAATAAGTTCTCCTTCTTCGGCGTCAAAGTCTTCAGCTTTGGCTCTATCATCTCTTTCACTTTTTCTTGACGGACTTATAGTAATAACTTCCTTTATCTCATCCACAATTGATCTTACTTGGGCTTCTTCAAGGAGTGGCCCAGAAATCTAAAAGATAGGCATAAATTTGCAATTAAATCTTAGATAACCAACTTAGATTATTACCCTTGTAAACCCCTACAAGTTTTCAGAAAGAAGAGCAAGCATAACAGATAAAAATTACGTTAAAAGATACCTGTACACATTGATTAAGTGAATCCAGCATACTTGAACATCAAGATCAAGACACATCCATCAAATAGATTCATTGCTGAAGTTAGAACCATATAACATCAAAATCAAGGGCTATACAACAAACAATTGGCAACAAAGTTTGATTAAAGGAAGAAAATAAGAAAAATCATGCAGTAATAGACTTGGATTTGGTGTTAGTCAATTGACTTTTCAGATTAGAGGATGCTGAGTATCTAAATGATTTGGTTTTTCAATTAAAAAAAATAAACTAAAGCCAAACTTCACACTCGCACAACCTCAATAGAGAGTTTTTTTGGCTTCTAGGCGAAAACAACCCAAGGACCATAAAAATACACTAAACGAATTGACAACCTCATTCTAAGACTCAAAATCAAAGAACCAGTTCAATAATGAATGGAACAACTAATTTTAAGACTCAAAATCGAAGAACCAGTTCAAAAACGAATTGAACACCTAATTCTAAGACTCAAAATAAATAAAAAACACTAAAAAGGTGAATTGAACACCTAAATCTATAACCCTATGGACCAAAATCAAAGAACCAGTTCAAATACTTCAAAGTGAAAAGAGCAGTAACCCCAATTGAAAGAGATAAGAAATACCGAGTGTTGTTGTAGAGAACTGGAGCACAATAACCCTGATTCAATAGCAACGAAACTCCAACGAGGGAATGGGTGAATACATCGGTGCTGATTGAGGCAGAATTGAGGGGGGCAATCCATGTGAGCACAGAGACTTCCAGTTCTTCATCGAACCAGTCCTGTGGGACTTGCTCCTCTTAACCCTAACCACAATTTCGAGAAATTGAGAACTATTGAAGTCTACCAGATAAGAAAATTGGCAATAAGAGAAACAAATTAGAGATACTGATCGAAATGAATGAATTGTAATGGGCTAGGGGTCGGGAGAACCTTGAGAAGGTCAAAGGTTGTTAGAGGCAAGACAAGTGACGACCATGGAAACACGATACCGCAAGACGGCGAGACGGCGAGTAGAGAGAGGTGGCGAGACGGCGAGATGGCGAGTTGACGAGAGGTGGCGAGACGGCGAGATGACGAGAGGTGGCGAGACGGCGAGATGACGAGAGGTGGCGAGACCACCCTCCTCCGTTGCTACTTCCTCTCCTCCGTTGCTACTTCCTCTGAGCTCTCGATTTTGGAATAAATGGTGCGTTGACAAGGCGGTGGCGAGGTGATGAGAAGTGAAGACGACGAGATCGACCTTCCTCCTCCATTTCTACTTACTCTGAGAGTGAGCCATCGCTTTGGGGATGAAAGCTCTCTGATTTCAATTTGGGAATTCACGAAACCCTTGTTCTCAGATCTGTTCTATTTAGATTTCTTTTTACTTTAAAAAATATTATCACGGGGCTTAAAATCCGGGATATTTGGAGGAAATGACATGAGAACCCGAAGGTGAGAGTGGTAGAAAAACGCCCGGGATATTAGGACGAAATAATAAACCGGATATTTTAACTCCGGGGTATTTGGTGTGACGGGAGAAAACTCACTCAACATATAAGAGCATTCCCAAGAGCTTCCCTAAAACAATCTCCAAAATAGAGAATGAGAAATCAAATATTCTGAATATTTTTTTGCCCCATTCCAACAGTTTCCCCATTATAGAACTCACTCCAAAATATATAGAGTTTGCTCCAAATTTAGAGAATGACCTCTATATTTTCCATCCATTCTCTATTTTGGAGAATATAATGGGGAAGCTCTTGGAGCAAAAACCATCCCAACATTCTCCAAAAAAATGAAGATGGGGAATCTCTTGGGAATGCTCTAATAGCCCGGGCGTGTTTGGATATCCGACTTATATACCTATTTCTAGTTTTTTTTAGAAAAGAAAAATACATAACTTTCATTTTAAGTCATATTATACCCCGATGATTCCACATCTGGGCTATTATATACCGAGTTAAAATGTCATTTTTCTACTAGTGTATGCTTATAAATCATCCATTTAAGCTCCTCCAAGATCCCATCCAAGTTCGGAATGTAAAACTATAGAATAAACAGAAAAAGGCGTATATTCAGAACTCGAATACTTCACAAGAAAGATATAGAAATAGACCAAAACATATGAAAAACTCATATCTAAATGCAATAAGAAATACCTATAATGCATATATAAAATATGCATTATCAAATCCCCCCACACTTAAGCTCTTGCTTGTCCTCAAGCAACCATGAAACGTAAACATAATCAATGCATCCCACAAGAGATTCTCTCACAATTCTTCCTCGTCAAAAGCAACTTCAATTCAAAGTGCAAATATGAACAAGGCACAAAAACATCATAACATGTATATAGGCGATCAAGTAGCTTGCATGCTTAACAATCCAACCTCACAAGGGGAAAATATGTGTTTCTCTCACTCTCATGTGTTTAGGCTTTTAAGCATACACTCACCTTGATTCCATATACAAGCATCGAATTAAATATTGACATTTATATCACAAAATCTCCACCGGATACATCAAAATAAAAACAAGAACATCAAGAGGACTTTCGCTCAATGGAAACCTTCATTGAAGACTCCATTTGACGGGGTTGTAATGGGGCATGGTAAAAACATAAGAGCAAGGAATTGTATTTGGTCATGTGGTGTTGTTAATTCTGGGAAAATAAGATTCCTAAAACTCCCAACATAATGCAAACCAACTCAATAATACATCAAGCTCACAACGTAACACAACTCTCAAAATATTGCAATATGCTCATAACTCCCACAAATATATCAATAAACTCCAATAATCTCAAATATCTCAAAGTATGCTCAGTATGCATACGCAATACCCAATTCAAGTAACTCTCAATCAAACTCCTCATACGCAAAAATAAATAAAATAGCTCTTTTTTTTTCTTTTTCTTCTTTGCTTTTTTTCGAATGCCACTTTTTTCTTTTTATTTTCTTTTTATTTTCTTTTTCGGCATTTCTGATTTTTATTATTGTGCCGAAAATAATGCAATATAGCATATGGTGATCGACGAATGTCGTTAGCTTTCTCTTCTCTCAAATACTAATAATATCCTAACTTAATGCTTAAATCAATAGATTAGTAAATCAATAAAATTGATAAACCAATAGATTAGTATAGCGATGAAGTCCGGAGTCGAACCCACAGAGAGAACGATTGCAATGATAATATTCCTAACAATGATTTCTAATGAAAATAGCAATGGTTTGTAGCAACTTGATGACAAAATAAAGTAAATATGATGATGATTGTAATGTGTTGATAATAAGATAGAAAAACATTTCACCTGTAATTCTCGACAATAGTTGAGGTTCAAGGTCCTAGGATTGATTTAATAGTATTTATAAGATATATGTCGATTTGACTAAGGTTGATTGTTCTGCAAAGATACAATCTTTTTATTCAATATCACTAAAGAATAGCATTAACGATTTAAGTTCTTAGACTAATTGGCACATCAAATCAATGCAAATAGAAGACAAGGGAACAACCCACTCGGCCCTATAAACACCTACTCGACATAGATCAATTGATATCATCCACTACAAAGACATAGAAATATCACTAAATCAATGACTTCGTTTGCTATCAAGAAACCAACAACGGATTCATAGCCTAGATGCGATTCCTAACATGGTGATCAATCATAGAAAGGAACACAAATTCATATCAATAAGAACAAGATGATAAATATAATTATAAATAACTAATTGAAATCAAATACTCATAATTCATTCAACCATGTCTTCGAATCACAGGCGAAACTACGAGTTTAGCAACTCATAGCCAAAGTAACGCTCATCTCTCTCTCTATGTCTCACGACAATACCAACCACACACTCTTGATTGAATGAAAATAACCTAAATAGAGTCCTGCAAAACCCTAGAGAATAAAATAATAATAAAATAGAATCTTCGGTATAAAATCGACAATCGTTGAATACGTGACAACGACGGGCGTCGGTCCCAACAGAGACTTAATTCTTATTAGCTTTGACATTGTGGTTCCTTCCTCCTTTGGTTCTCCTTCCTTAGCCTTTATATGCTCATAAATCATCTTTTTAAGCTCTTCCAAGATCTCATCCAAGGTCGGAATGTAAAACTACAGAATAAACACTAAAAAGGCGTAGATTATGAACTCGAATACTTCACAAGAAAGATATGGAATTAGACTAAAACATATGCAAAACTCCTATCTAAATGCAATAAGAACTACCTATAATGCCTATATGAAATATGCATTATCAAATCCCCCCACACTTTAGCTCTTGCTTGTCCTCAAACAACCATGAAACATAAACATAATCAATGCATCCCACAAGAGATTTTTTTGACAATTCTTCCTCATCAAAAAGCAACTTCAATTCATAGTGAAAATATGAAAAAGGCATAAAAACGTCATAACATGTATATAGGTGATCAAGTAGCTTGCATGCTTAACAATCCAAACTCACAAGGAAAGTATGTGTTTCTCTCGCTCTCATGTGTTTATGCTTTTAAGCATACACTCACCTCAATTCCATATACAAGTATCGAATCAAATATTGACATTTATATCACAAAATCTCCACCGGACACATCAAAGCAAAAATAAGAACATCAAGAGGACTTTCGCTCAATTGGAAACCTTCATAGAAGGCTCCATTCGGCGGGGTTGTAATGGGGCTTGGTAAAAACATAAGGGCAAGGAATTGCATTTGGTCTTGTGGTGCTATTAATTCCGGGAAAATAAGATTCCTAAAACTCCCAACATAACACAAACCAACTCAATAGTACGTCAAGCTCTCAAAATATAACAATAAACTCATAACTCTCAAACATCTCAAAGTATGCTCAAATATGCATATACAACACCCAACTCAAATAACTCTCAACCAAACATAAATCCAACTCCTCATATGTAAAAAAACAAATAAAATGGCTCTTTATTCTTTTTCTTTTCTTTTTTTATATATATGAGCTGAAAATAACATAACATAGCATAATACGAGGGAAACTATAAGCACATAACATTACATCTTCTTCAAAACCATAAATCATGACAATCTCACACTTTAGCTTCTTCCCATAACTCCAATTGAATTTCCATAACCCACTCTAAATCTCAATTTCCCGGGAAAGGGTAAGACTTATCGTAGGCTATGAATAATGAATTTTTTTGGAGCTTACAAATAAAATAGGCTAAAGGCTCAAATTGGCTTCACAGCAAGATATAACATAAGGTAGATATGGATAAAATGTGGCTAAAAGGTTGCCTCTATCATTTGAACTTATCAAGCAATGATCATGTATATAATTGGCCTCGAAAATAAATAACCATGTCAATAATCAAAGATAAATGCATAGGAAGAGTAAATCACACAACAAAGCAAAAGGGTATAGATGTAATCCCTTATAAGGCCAAAATTCTCACTAGGACAATTTTTTGTTAGATATTAAACATGCCTAAGAAATTAGATCATACATGCTCAATTACCTATGCCAACTCATATTTCACGTAAAAATAATTTTAAGACAAGGTCAAATCATTCCAAAATTCCATGGGATATATAAGATCATGCTAGAATAAAATTGATAGGACAAAACTCAAACTTAGATGGGTATCTTTAATAACACATATGTATGCAATGCATGACAACTCTATTTTTTCATTTTTATCGACATTTTTTTATATTTTTTTTTGGTTTTTTTAATAATAAATAAACTTAAACATGATGCATGAATTGACAATAAAATTTAACATAAATAAAATCAAAATAACTAATCAATTTTCAAAATTAAACATGAAACATAAAATAAACATGACCTAACATGAACAAACTAAATTAACATAAACATTCCCCCCACACTTAAATGCTGCATTGTCCTCAATGCATAAACACAAAGAACAATGAAAATAAAATTGAGGGTGAAGGAAGCTAATAACTAACCTATCAATGAGAAGATGGGGCCTGGGATCTAGACCGCTGACGAAGACTATCCATTATGCGCAACGACAATGTCTGAAGACCAGTAATCTTGGCAGAAATACTCATGAGCTTATCTTCATTCCTTCTTTCCAAATCAGCAAATTGACGCTCAAGATTTTCCATAGTAGCATAAATAGGGTCCGCATCATTAACAATGAAATCCTCCTCTTCTTCATTCTCATTCTACTCAACCCCTATTCCCAAATCAGTTTCCTCGGGATCAAGTCCCTCATAATCATCCTCTAGTGGCTCTAGTGGCAAAGGAAAGATATTGTGGCGTATGATGAAATCAATCAGCCCAAAACAATAAGGTAGTTCTGCAGTAAGGTATAGATGATGCTCTTCATGATCTCCTAACATCCATCTAAAACACTCCGCTCCGCTGGAACGCCGGACTGCTATAGTAATGCCACCCCAGTTCAAAGCAGCAATATTGCAGATCGAGTCACCATCAAGAGGGAGCCATTCCATCAGACTCCGTAATCCTTCTTAGCTTTGACGTTGTGCTTCCTTGCTCCTTTGATGCTCCTTTCTTAGCCTTCAGATGCTCCTAAATCATCCATTTAAGCTCCTCCAAGATCCCATCTAAGGTTGGAATGTAAAACTGCAGAATAAACACTAAAAAGGCGTAGATTCCAAACTCGAATACTTCACAAGCAAGATATAGAAATAGACCAAAACACATACAAAACTCCTATCTAAATGCAATAAGAGCTACCTATAATGCCTACTCTATTTCTTGCACGTTAGCTCATTCTACACAAATTTGCATTATTTTCAACCTTTACTTTAGGAATCGAATGGAATATGAACTCAAAACATACAAATAAAAAGACTATAAATATGTACATCAGCCTCCCGCCGCCAAGGTTCTGCCTCCTCCGCCTTCCACCGGTCCAGCCCTCAATGTCACCCTCCTTCATCGGTCTCTACCGGATTGCTTCTGGCACCATTCATCACCTCCCTTTGCGACGGTGCTCTTCTTCTAATCGCTCACCCTCGTCAGACTTCATCTTAGCTGCCCCGGCTGCCCGCCGTCTCCCTTGGTTCACCACCGCCTCGCTCCGACCTGTGTCATTGCCTTAATCACCGGCCGACCTCCACGGTAAGCCGGCCCTGCCGCCTCTACGGGCTTCCGCCGCCTCGTTTCTTCCCTGACTTCTTCCGGTTATTTACGTCTCTCCTCCGAACTTCCTCGGCTCTGGCCTCCTCTGGGCACCTGATGTACATATTTAGAGTCATTTTAATTGCATATTTTGACTTCATATTCCATTCGATTCCTAAATTAAAGGTTAAAGAATAATGCGAATTTGTGTAGAATGGGCTAACGTGCAAGAAATAGACTCTGCACAAGTTTTGGTTTAAATGTATAGGAATTGGATAAGAAAAGTGGTCGAGATTGAGTACTGCACTCGAGATCGACAGGATAGCTCAACGTAGACATTGAGCGTCGACAGGAAGGACACAGAGCTACTGAAGAGCACTCGACACCATTTCATTTCTAGTGGAGGTATCGACATCGACATGATCACCAGAGCTCGAGTGAAGTGAAGAAGATCGAGCAGAAATAAAGCACTCGATATCGAGTGACTATGTCGATATGGAGTAGAAATAATCCACGGATTGGACGCGGTTTGGCAATCCGATTTTGAAGATCTATCTTGTGGCCACGGTTTTATCATCTATCATTACTTGATGTTGATATCGTTGTGTCTTGATCATCTCCTACGATTCTATGTTTAGTCCTTATCGCAAGAAAAGGGATTCATGTTAACAACTTGGGTTATAAACATAAAATTGGTAGAGACAATTAGGTTTATTTGCAAGAGTGTTCCTAATCATTAGTGTACAACGAAGCTTGTTCCTCGGGTGAGATAGCACAATTGTTCGTCTTATTTACCTTATGCATGTTTTGGTTAACGTTGTGGTAAACCCTAGCCTTAAAAGTTGCCTTTTTATATACTTTTATTCATCACAAAACGTGTTTACTTCTGTTCATCAATCCTATTTCCATCCTATTGTCTTCTGCCACCTTTGTCGACAAACCCTAACAAAATGCAGGAACCACTCGATATCGACACAGTAGGTCGATATCGACACCCTCTGTCTACGTCGACGGTCTTCTAGGTCGAGGCCGTTCACTAAGCCTGCATCTGAGCTCGAGATCGAGTGCATAACTCGATATCCAGTGCCCTAAGATCGACCGACAGTCTTCTGAGTCGGTCGACCTCGCTACTGACATATCTATATCGACAACCTAGGTCGACATCGACTACTTGTTTTTGTTATTTTAGGTCTTCTGCTGCACTAGGAATCGACTGCCAATACTAACGTCGAGTGACCTACTCGAGATCGATGCTTCTGGTTGATGCAGACGTGACTCTTGACTATCTAGGATCCTGCTGACACGCTTCTTCGTGGATCGATCCTGATTCCATACCACTACAGCGGGGAGTCTTCAATTTATTTGAAGAGGCTAAGGGTTGTGTTGGTTTATATTATATTATTCAATTCAATTCAATTCTCCCTACATCAAATTTTGGCGTCGTTGCCGGGGAAGCGATCAATCGCGCCCTAGTAGTCTTTCTCATGTCTTCTTTTGAGTTTCGCTTTATAGGTGTATGCGACGCGCTTATCGCACGCCTGAATTCGAAGGAATAGAAGACCCTGAATGCTATCTCCATATAAGATATAGAGTCCAAAGAGCCATGGTTGACGCTGAAGACCATGCTCAAGAGATTAAGCGCTTAAAGAAGCAAATCGAGGACTTCACAACTAGAGAGGCGGCACAAAGAGAGTGCGGTGCCAGGGAGGAGGAGGCGATATGAAGCCCAAATTAATGTCCTCCCTCAGAACGTAAAGCAATACATGCACCCAGTGCTCTCTGTGCCTAAATCGGCGATTCTTATCCCTCACTCAAACTTTGAAATTAAACCTAGCTTCTTAAGTGAAATTAGGAAATATCAATTTGAGTGAAAAACCTAATGATTGCCCTCTAGAGCACATAACGACCTTCCTTGATCTATGTGATACAATTGTTGATGGACAAGGCCTTGAGTATGTAAAACTAAAGGCTTTTTGTTGGTCTCTTGCAGGGAAAGCACTAGCATGGTTGGAGAGCCTAGCCCCAAGATCGCTCCGCACGTGGGATGAAGTCAAGGATGCCTTTCTCAACAAGTTTTTCCCACCATCCAAGATGGCGGTTATTCGTCAAAAGATCATGGCTTTCAAACAAAAGCCTCATGAAACCCTGGAGCAAGTGTGGGAGCGATTCAAGGAGCTTCTGAGGTTCTGCCCTACGCACGGGCATCAACCCTACGTCATCTAGGAGATCATCTACAACGCCCTGGACGTAGCAACTAAGGAGAGGATTAACACCTACACCTCTTATGGGTATCTTGAACTCCTACTGCAACAAGCATGGGATACCATAGAGAGTTTGGTGGAATTTAACAGCACATATGGGACTCCTGCGGCCTCCGACTCAAGGCCCGCCCCATCGATGCCACTCTATGGGCCTTCCAAGGAGATTGATCCCGATGTCAAAGAGCAATTTATGAAAGATCCACTCAAGAGGCTCCAAAAGCAAGCCAAGTTCCTCTCCGCCAACCAACCCTGCGCCGAATGCGGCTCCAAGAGGCACATCACCACCGCTTGCCCCCACACGAAACAAGTTGATCTAGCGGAGACTCACCAGGAGGTGAGGTACATGAGGAATCCCAATCGCCAGGGCTACCAAAATTGGGGAAATCAACCACCCCAATACAACCCTAGGGATCCTCCACCTTACCGAGCTCCAGGCCCTCCAGAGAGAGAGCCAAGGAGGGACGATGTCCAACTCATCCTCGAGGAGATGAGGCGGAACCATGCGGAGAACATACGAGCACTCAACCATTTTACCACGAGGATTGGGGAGATGGACGTTTGGAGTAAGAACATTGAGACCCAATTGGGTCAACTAGCGGCATGACAGATGGATTTTAGTCGCCTCAATCCCTATCAAAATAAATTCGAACCTACTAACTAATGTAGTGTGGTAAGCACGAGTCGATCCCACAGAGAATCAAGTTATTCTTAAGTTAAGTTTATTTACCAATTAAGAGAAAATAGGGGGTTTTATGTGATGAGAATAAGAAAGAAAATAAATTAAACTATAAACAAATTAATGGAGATAACAATTAAGAAAATAGTTTCATCTACAAACATCCACTTTAGTTTGGTTAGTTGATCTTCAATTCTTCTTCAAGTTCTCTTTTCATCCTATTATTGTTCCTGTCCTAATCTTGTGTAAATTACTAGTCCTACGAGTCCTAATAACCCTTACTAATTAGATAACCCTAACACGATCATGATTTAACCTAATAGTAGCATTAAGATTAAGGATTAACTAGGATACATGCAACACCAAGCTACGAGTCAGTATTTAACATGTAATTGATTCTCTACATACCAGTTTAGTCCTACGAGTCCTAAAAAGGCATGATTGCTACTATGGATTAAGGTTCGCTACGAGGAATCTACAAAATCCTAGCAATAATCTCAACTAGTTGTACAAACTAGAAGAAATCAACAATATTCACAAAAGAATCAATACGAATCAATAGGAATAAAACAAGAATAGAAATCTCACAACTTTATCAAACCAAAGCTTCAATCCATAGATGAAACGAAAGAGTTTAGATCTCCATAAAAATAAAAGAAAATATAATCAGGGTTTTAGGGTTCATAGGGACGGTCACGGTCTTTTTTCGAACACCGTATGAATGTATGAATGTATATATATATTGCAAAACGTGGTATCACAGCTAATCTATCCTAAATAATCTATAATATAAATATATATTATCTAATCTAAAATCAATCTAATCTATCTAAATATCTAATCTATCTAATGAAGTAACAGAAAGTAATAATAATTAGCACTTTGCATCTTCCGAACTCCAATTGCACAATGTGACACAACAAGCCCATGTATCGATTCGAGCCGGCCTCTTTGCTTCCAATTTGCAAAATAATCCCATAAATTACGACCGATCTCCGAATTCATACGACCAAGCCCGTAAATACCTGAAATATATAAAAACACTAGTGTAGACTCCGAAAATCAAATAATACAAATTAAGTTATAAAAACATGTAAAAATGCTCTAAATTAATATGCAAATCTATACTTAAAACATGACTAAAATAGACCCTATCACGGCACAAATTCCAAAGCCACCCGGAAAGCTTCTAGGACAACCACAAGAAAATCCAAAGGGGCAATCCGGGCACACTGCCGCTGTCAATCTAAGGAGTGGACGTCAATTGCACGAGCCACAGAGCAAAGGAGAAGTCACTGAAGAAGCAGTCGATGTTGACCACCCAGTCGATGTCGAGGGCGCTGTTGACGTCGAACACCAACTCGATGTCGAGCCCAATACAAATCCCACAACAGAGCCAGAGAGGCATTCGATCTCGAGTGACCCACTCGATATCAACACCCCTGTTGATGTCGAGGCCTCTGCAAATCGACAACAGCTTCAGAATCCTCCGAGTTCGACCAATCCAGTCGATATCGACCCCTTGTCGATGTCGACCAGTCCAGAAAGCCCAAGCCAACCACTTTGGCTCCGAAGCCAACCAAAGCACTCCTGTTTCCCTCCAAGGCATTAAAAGACCCGGCGGACACCAAGCTTAGGCACTTCGCGAAGATCCTACAAGGACTCAATCTCATCATCCCACTCACAGAAGTGCTAAACGAGATGCCGACATACATGAGGTTCCTGAAGGACATCCTATCTAAGAAGAGGTCCATCATTGAGATCATCGGCGAATGCAATTCTATTGAGTTCCCTGAAAAGCGTGGCGATCCAAGCAAGTTTGCTGTGACGGTAGGGGTAGGTAAGCATCAATTCAAAGCTCTTTGTGACCTTGGGGCTAGCGTTAGTTTGATGCCCCTATCGATATGGCAACAAGTGGGTATAGGAGCATTGGAGCCCGTCGACATGAAGCTATACATGGCGGACAACTCCTTCGTGAGACCAACAGGGGTTGTGGATGATGTCCCTATCAAGGTGGGAAAGTTCTTTATACCCACGAGCTTCATCGTGTTGGACATGTCGAAAGATCCCATTCTGCCTATCATCCTTGGTAGGCCATTCTTAGCAACCGCTGATGCACACATCAATGTGAGTAATGGCACCCTTACATTCACAAACGACAATGAGATCAACGAGTTCCGCTTCAACCCGATGATGAATGAGACAAAAAGCACCTCTGGAATCTATGAAGAAGTTGGGCTCACACTTGCAAAGGAGAAGCTTCGCAAATACTTGTCGGCAAAAATAGAAGCTGAAAAGAGAGTCGAGATTGACTGCCCCTAGTCGAGATCGACCAATTTACTCAATGTCGACCCACCTGACTCGATGTCAAGTTACCTTGAAGATCAATTGAGTTGCCAAGAGCCTAAGTATGGGATCCTCACTGCCGATGTCGAACACACCTGCTTGATGTCGACTGTAGAGCTCGAGATCGACACCACCCTATCGAGATCGACTGACACCCAGCCCAAAGATCGCTGTTTCGGGCCCGAAAAGGTAAGCTCAAGTATGATCCCTAACCCTCCTCTATCCTTTAATGATAATTCCATTAATGGGAGGGCCAAAGCTCCATGGTTTGCTCATGTTAGCAAAATTAGGTCAGGGAAGAGAAGGAAGAATCCCAATAAAGAACCTAATGAAGAAGAAGCCTTAGTTGCCGAGCTTGGGTACTATCGAAAGGACCTAGACCATCCAGGAAAAGAAACAAGCTTGAAGGTGCCCTACCTTAAAGGGTCTTGATGCATTGACGAATAAGTCGGCCTAGCGACACAAAAATCTAGAGCGTATACATAAAACTTTAAATTTTCCGCTTAGATGGTTTTAGGATTTAGATTTTGGATTTGGTTTTGAAAACTTTGATAAATCGTGGCATTATCTTTTATATACTAACAAGAATTTCAGGTTTCATAGTAAAAGGAACGGCGAAGAAGAAACAAAGCCCCTACAGAGGCACTCGAGATCGACTAGGCCAGTCGACATCGACTGCCTAGGGTCGAGCCATCTCCTGTGATCGACATCGATCACTCGGGAGAAAATCACTGCACTCGATATCGAGTAGGCCTCTCGATATCGACACCCACTAGAGACCCTCGACTTCGACTTCTTCTTCAACACACTGATGCAATCGACATCCAATCCCTTACTCGACATCGACTTCTAGCATTGATACAACCTGAAATCAACCTCAATCCGTAGGTTTCTCTGTGAGTTTCTCTTTTCACCCTTGTTTTTGTTTTAATATAGTGAGGACCATGTATATGGGGTGGGGATGAAACATATCTTACTTGGCTTATTTTTAAAATTTTGTTTTGCGTTCATGTTTCAAGTTTATGTTCTTAGTACATTACTTTCATAAAAATACAAAAATAAAAAAAATTAGAAAATGTCAAAAAGAAACAAAAAAAAATGCATATTTACCTTATTTAGTTTGTCTTAAGCCCTACTTAGATGTCCAATGATGAAAACTCAATAGCTGACTTGATCATGTAAATCCTATGACATATTTGGAAGGTTTAGCCTAAGTCATTAAAATTGTTTTTATGTAGATTGAGAACTTGTGATGAAATTGAGCACATATGATCCTAGGCTAAAAAGCAAAATCCAACAAAATGGTCTTAGTGAGAATTTTGGCCTATAGGGAGAACATTAAAAATCCCTCTACTTTCTTGAGTGTATTTACTCTTCCTATACATCTTTAAATGTTGTGATAGTTATTCAAAGCTAATGCATATATATGTTTATGTTTAAGGGGAATTAAATGATGGAGGCATCTTTTAAGCCATTTTTATCCTCTCTTTACCTACCCTGTGTTATCTCTGCTTGAAGCCAAAACACTAGCTTGAGCCTTATATTGAAAACTCCACAAAATTATACCTAGCCAAATTGAGTCTAGCCCCCATTTGGGAAGTGAGACTTAGAATGGTTAAAATAATGCCTTGTGGAAAGAAAATGTGTATGTTTAGTTTTGAGTATAGAAGAATTATGGGTTGGTATATATTTGCATCTTGTCATACATATTGTAAACGGATTTTTGGCACACCATATAAATGCACATCTCTATTTATTTATTAATTTTCATTTTAAAAAAATCCGAAAAAAAAGAGCTATTATATTTAGTGTATGAGCCAATTATTCCTTAGTTCTTTTATTTCTTGCAAGATTTATATTTTTGAGAGGTTTATTAGGTTTGAAAGAAAAGTTGAAGTTCTTCATGAGAAAGCAAGTTTGGAAAGTGCATTATTTTGGGAGATATGGTTTGTATAAGTTGTGTTGAAGTTTAGGAGTCTTGATTCCTGAATTCTAATAAGCACCATATAGCCAAATAATTTCAAACCCTTTATTTCTTACCAAGCCCCATTACAACCCCGTCGAATGGAGTCTTCTTTGAAGTCTTCCATTGAGCGAAAGTCCCCCTGATGGTTCTTGTTGCATTTACATAATTGGTTGCGAAGTGGATTATTATAAATTGCAATATTTATGAGTTCGTATATGGAATGGATTTGAGAGTTGGTCTTCATAGCCTAAACACATTGAGAGTTGAGTGCAAACACATTATCCCTATAAGGTTGGATTTAAAACTGCCTATGCCTATGGATCGCTCATATATGTGTGATGACGTTAAATTCACTTGCTTTGCTTTGCTACCACTTATGATGTTGGTTTTGACAAGAGCGAAGACTTGAAAGGTGCGTTGTAGGTGTTGGTTATTGCTTGACGACAAGCAAGTCTATGTATGGGGTATTTTGATGTACATATTTAGAGTCATTTTAATTGCATATTTTGACTTCATATTCCATTCGATTTCTAAATTAAAGGTTAAAGAATAATGTGTATTTGTGTAGAATGGGCTAACGTGCAAGAAATAGAGTCTGCACAAGTTTTAGTTTAAATTTATAGGAATTGGAGCGGAATCGGAGTCAAAACAAGAAAGCCAAGTGAAGCAGAAAAGTGGTCGAGATCGAGTACTACACTCGAGATCGACATGATAGCTCGACGTAGACACTGAGCGTCAACAGCAAGGACACAGAGCTACTGAAGAGAACTCGACACCATTTCATATCAAGTGGAGGTATCGACATCGACATGATCACCAAAGCTCGAGTGAAGTGAAGAAGATCGAGCAGAAATAAAGCACTCGATATCGAGTGACTATGTCGATATCGAGTAGAAATAATCCACGGCTTGGACGCGGTTTGGCAATTTGATTTTGAAGATCTATCTTGTGGCCACGGTTTTATCATTTATCATTAGTTAGATTATGTCTTGGGGTTATTTCCTTCTTACCCTAGGATATTTATTAATTACCTTAATAATGTTTTATCCTATCTATGATAGGATAGAATTTTAAATAGGAGTTTTAGTAGGATTAGAACTACTTTCCTTGGTTAGCAAGGATTAGTAGGCTATAAATAAAGCCCTAGGGGGCTAGTTTTTATTCATTCCAGAACACAACAATTAAGAGTAGAGAGTAGAGAGAAGCTTTAGGGTTTGGCGTTTGCGAAAGCCGACATTGAGTTGTAAAGTTTCGAAGTTCAATTCAATGCACGTTTCTTTTCCAATCAAGATGTTTGATGCAATGAAGTGCGAGTAGTTCCCCAAAGATCTTAGGGTCGGGGTGAGCCCGACGTTAGCCATGTGTGTTTGAGGTAAGTACTTGATGTTTATATCGTTGTGTCTTGATCATCTCCTACGATTCTATATTTAGTCCTTATCGCAAGAAAAGTGATTCATGTTAACAACTTGGGTTATAAACATAAAATTGGTAGATACAATTAGGTTTATTTGCAAGATTGTTCCTAATCGTTGGTGTACAACGAAAGATTGTCCCTCGGGTGAGATAGCGCAATTGTCCGTATTATTTACCTTATGCATGTTTTGGTTAATGTTATGTGATAGGCTTGAAACCTACTCCCACAAGTGTATGAGATCGGTTGTAGTATATCATGGTGTCGAACTCAGGGACTATAGGAGTATTAATCGAATCTTTGCAACTAGTTGACTAAGCCAAAATAGTAGAGATCAAAATTGAGGTTTTATGATATAACTAATAAAAACAAATTAAAACAAGCCAATGGAAGTTTTGAGCAAATATGGAGAAAACATTCTAGAATTGGGGATTAACCACCATGTGTCGTCGATAGACTTAAGAGATTTTTCTTGCTCGAATGAATTTGATTCTGTTTGAAGGTAGGTTGTCTAAGTTCATTACTAATCTCCTCTCGGTCTCATAGTAAATTGTACATAACCGGTTAACAATCACTCTCGTGCAAAGTTAAACTAAAGTTAGGTCCATTACGCTCTTAGAATCTAAGCCAGTTCATTCAAATATCTGTCTCCATTAGAACAAACAAACCTAGAATATCTATGACAACCTATTGATCCTCAAGAGATCTTGAATCATGCTATTATGTCACTCATAAGCAAACATCAATGTCTCAGGTTCAATCCTATAGCTCCAATGACAACAATCACCTCTCGGTCTCATGCAATCATCTATTTTCCTATTAGGGCTATCTCCTCTCAGTCTCAACCCCTAATTGGATCTAATCGATTATCAATTAGGCTATACGCTCAATAGGATTAAATCAAACAAAAATCAAACTACATTCAAGCAATAGTAAGTATGGTCTATCTCAACATAGTGGAATCACCCCAACCCTAGAATGATCGAATTAGCCAAACATGATAAAAGAGAACAAATCAAAAGCAAGATAAGAAGACATGGAAAAGAAGAGTAAGAGAAATACTTGATCTTCTATAGCGGAAATCGTCTCAAAGCTTTCGACTGCAATCCTCTATCCTTCAACTAATCTAGGGTTCTCCAAAGTTTTTCCTCCAAAATCTGAGTGTTTCCAGCCCTTGTCCAAAAACGTAACCCCCCTAGAATCTGGAAATTACATCCCTTTTAATTAATCCACCCAGCAAATGAAAGAAACAACGGAAATATGAAAGGTCTGGCCAATCTGGCACTGTCACGACTCGTGAAGAGTCTGTCACGAGTCGTGACATGTCTCAGTAGCGCACAAAACACACGGGTTCACTCGTCACGACTCGTGAAGGTCTTCCACGAGTCGTGGCAGCTTGCTGTAGCTGAAAATTGCACAAACTCCCTTGTTCCGCGAGTCGTGCTACATCGTCTTGAGCTCCTATGAGTGATTCACTTGATATGCTTGCTTCTTTGTCTCATATTTTTGCTCATATCTCGACCCCTTTAGCCCGTCTTTGATGACTTATTTCCACATGAAAGCGCCTCTAATCACCTCCTTATCCTTTAGCTCTTGAATCGGCTCCAAAACCGCTCAAAAGTACCTGAAATCACAACAAACTAGCGGTAGACACTGACTCCTCGAAATGGGACACAAAGGGCTAAGAAATAGGTAGAATACCCTAGTAAAACGCCCTAAACTCTACACAAGAGTGCCCAAAGACAATGCTAGAATAGACGCTATCATTATGGTAAACCCTAGCCTTAGGAGTTTCCTTTTTATATACTTTTATTCATCATAAAACGTGTTTACTTCTTTTCATCATTCCTATTTCCATCCTATTGTCTTCGGCCACCTTTGTCGACAAACCCTAACAAACTGTAGGAACCACTCGATATCGACACAGTAGGTCGATATTGACATTCTGTCTACGTTGTTGGTCTTCTATGTCGATGTCGTTCACTAATCCTGCATCTGAGCTCGAGATCGAGTGCATAACTCGATAACGAGTGCCCTAAGATCGACCGACAGTCTTCGAAGTCGGTCGACCTCGCTACTGACATATCGATATCGACACCCTAGGTCGATATCGACTGCTTGTTTTTGTTATTTCAGGTCTTCTACTATACTAGGAATCGACTGCCAATACTGACGCCGAGTGACTTACTCGAGATCGAGGCTTCTGGTCGATACAGACGTGACTCTTGACTATCTAGGATCCCACTGACATGCTTCCTCATGGATCGATCCGATTCTCTACCACTATAGAGGGGAGTCTTGAATTTATTTGAAGAGGCTAAGGGTTGCATTGGTTTATATTATATTATATTATTCAATTCAATTCTCCCTATATCAGCACCCACAGCTCCGCCCATGGCCTTCATATGGGTTTCACCCTCTTCATGGACGTCTTTGTCTTTGTTCTTTATGCCCACCAACTTAAACAAAAGGGGGTTTTTTTTCGTCCGCACTTTCATTCGCTTTCCTGTTCATTATTGCTATTTTTAGCTTCCTTGTCTCATTTTTTATTGCCCCTATTTGGGCTTATCCTTGTGATAGTCTGCTCACAATTTAGTTATCGTCCTTGAGGGTTAAAATGAGTGTGTGGGGGTTTGAATAGGCAATGGTGTGGTTTGGGTTTAATTTTGCGGGTTGATGTGTTGTGTTGTTCTTATTGTGTTGCAGGCTTCTTTTGAGTGGTGGTTGATTTGTCATGTTCGATGACGTCATGGATGTGCGATCGATACCTGATGGCTCATTTGAGTCCACAATCTGAGGTGTCTGCTAGTTTTCTCCAGAGTTCTCTGAGTGTGTTGTCCCTTTGGTCAATCGTTTCGTTCATCTTTTGGCTTGTGATTTACAGTGCTTGTACGTTCCTTGTGTTTTTTTATTTATGTCGTTTGCTTCTATAATTTCCTTTCTATCATTTGCTTTAGTTATTTGCTTTTGTAATTTACTTCTAGTTGTACATAATGGTTAGTCCATCTACCAGCCTGTCGTCTCTCGGTTTCTCTAGGCTTTTCTAGATAATTAAATACTTGTTTTACTTTAAAAAAAAACATCGATTTTGCTTTAATTTTTAAAAAGAAAAAGGAATGAGAATGTGTGGGAGAGGAGAGGGGAGTGGGGCGAGAGGAAATACAAAAGGGAGAGGGAGGGGTGTCAGCTTGTCAAGTACTTAGTGTATGGTATGGTGTGGGGGGTATTTAAATCATAGTCGTTGTTAAACAACGATTATGGTATATGTATTTTTTTTTTAATTTGTAAGTCTTTAACTAAATATACATTTAAAAATTAAAAAAAATGGTCTTTTTAACCTATGTCCATAGGGCATAGGTTAAGAAGCCTAATTGGAAAAGATTTTCTACCAAATAAAGCATCGACCCTAAAAAATCAATATTAAAAAAGCTAAAATAATTAAATTGAGGGGAATCATTCCTAATTATGCTTCTTATCATATACCATTGGGGCATATAATAGAAAATCCGTTAAAAAAATACCCTAAGTTGTTGTTTTGAACAACGGTTTTATTATATATATATATATATATATATATATATATATATATATATATTGAATAGGAAAGAATTCGGGTGAGCAGGCTCTACCCGATAGCATCCTGGCGGATGAGGTCTGAAAGACCGTAATTGTTGTAAATATCGACCCCCAGGCAGAGTGGCAAAGGTGTGCAACCTTATCAGCCACTCTGTTGCCAGTACGGGGGATATGAAAGAAGGAAACTTCTTTCAAAGTCGATAATAAGGCTTTGACGTCTGATAATATAAGCTCAATTTCCCAGGGGCATTTCGTGGCTTTGTTGAAGTGATTAATAATTATGCTGGAGTCTCCCTCAATATATAGCTTGCTGATTCGTAGTCGGATGGCGTTTTGGACCCCTAGTTTTAAGGTCAGTGCTTCCGCTTTAATTGCACTTTGTTTCCCCAACTTTTGGTAGCATACAGTTATCGGTCGTCCTTCCGAATCCCGAATAATAGCCCCTGCTGTGCTATCAGAATTTGTCAGTGTTGAACCATCGAAATTTAGTTTTATTGTGCCTATGGGTGGTTTTCGCCATTTTGTTTCTCGGCTTGATACGTTGGGATACCCGATCCTTCGCCTGTGGGCTCAAGATCAAGAACCACGCCGTATATTTGCCCGATCTTGCAATATTCTTTGATATCTCCTGATTTGGAACAATTATAATTCAAATATGAGTGAGAGAAACTAGAGTAATCGAAATCGAAGCAATAAAGAACAACACAAAATAAGGCAAAACAAAGTGGGAGCTGACGCGGCGACGGAGGCCGCGGGGGAGGCAGCAACCGTGGCGACGGGATGGACTCGGTGGCAGCGGCCGCTGCAGGGCGTGGGGCGGCCGCCGCCGGGCTTGGGATGTGAAGCTTCAGCGACGGTTTTCTCTCCTCTGGACGGACGGCCTAGGGTTTCAACGACGGTATTATGCAGGAATTTGTTTTGTGTGTTTGGATTGTGTTTGGATCAAAGTTTCGAATCACAATTGTAAGGATGATTCAAAATATGAAGAACAATCTGAAATTTATGAAGCAAGTGTTTGGATTGAAATCGAAGAACTCTTTAGCCAAAGGGTTTCCTCAATTCTATTCAATCTGACTTTTCCTAAAGACTCAAACGTACGTTAAATAGAAATCGATAAGCCATCCTCACCTTACAAAGGATCAGCATGGCTGACTAATAATAATAATTAATTAAAACCCTAGATTTAGTTTGACAAGTCAAACCTTAGTGGTTAAGGAAGAATCTAAGTAGATAGACTTTCCTTTTTACCTTATTTATCTAATATGACATAAATAAAATAAAAATAGTCTAAAAATCTGAATTTGCCGCCAGCCCTATGAGGAGGCACGAAATGGGCCTTCATGGTGGGTCGGGCCTCGCCTTCATGAGCTTGGACTGAGGTCGTAAGCTCAACTCTTGGACCGGTGGTCTAGTTTTGAGCAAAGTGATCCAAGGTGGCCTGAATCCTTGCTCCATAGCTCCTTGGTAACGAATGAAAAGTGCTTGGGTAGCATCTTGAATATCCTTAGCCCTCGCACGAGTGATAGGACCATCAAATGACACCTTCATGTTGTCCTCAATGTCACCAGGAGTCATCGCGTGTCGTACTGCATCATTCTCCTCCACTTGAACACGATTTGTCCTCAAATCGTCGTCAGAGTCATCGTCAGGCACGAACAATGAGAGATCTGCAACATTAAGGTGAATGAACGCTGTACTGGTCGGCCGGGAGATTCAGTTTGTAAGCATTGGGTCCCATCTTTTGAACCACATGGAATGGTCCATCTCCCCGGGGATCCAGCTTAGACTTCCAATGTGGGAAATCTCTCCTTCGGTTAGCAATCCAACCAAAGCCTCCTGAAACAGAGGATAAAACAAAACCAAAAACAAAAAAAAACAAAAGCAAACAAAGTCCAAAATAAACAAAGTCTATGTACAAGCTCTAGATTTAAAGTCGCTAGGCCGACTTATTCCCTGAAGCTCATACTTGCAAAGTCTCTGTGGAGGATGTCCTTCCTGTGGAAGGTTGGATGTAGCTCCTCAGGTTTGTCCAAATCGGAGTGCTCCTCCACTTCACCTGAAGTTGTCAGTTCCACCAAAGCCTCCACCTCGTAGTAAGGTTCTCTAAATCATTGAGGAGGACCTTCCGCTTTTGAGGTCAATCACGAGACACATGGTCAGAACCTCCATACATGACGCATCGGAGCTGTTTTGTATGGTCCTTGGGAGGTCTATTTTCACCTCTCTGAGACATGTTTCTGCAATATCAAAAGAGCAACACGTAAACGGAGCAAAGACCAGAAACCAAGTAATGCAAGCCCTTTTGATCCTAAGAGTGATTCAGTTTTAGAAATCAAAGAGGCGAGAAAACAAGGCACAATATTCAAGTAATCTTCCCTGGACATAGAATTTTGCAATATTGAAGATAGCAAGTAGAGATTAAATTGCAAATTAAATCAGCCACAACTCGGATAACAAGGATAGCAAGTAAGAACAAGCGGCTAATGTGTATGGAATAAAGATTACAATGTGATGCAATAAAAATCAGCAACGGTGTAATATAATCAATGCAATCACAAGGGCAATCAAGTGCACACACTCCGTCAACTATTATCTGACGGTTGCAACACGGTTCAGAGAAAGATGGGTGTGACCAAGGCTCCTGTTTCGGCACATCAAAAAATCACACAAATAGGGTTCTTTGAGATGCTTGAAACCAATTAGATCATCAATGGAAGTAGCTAAGAAAAAGAAATAACAATATGCAAGAGTTACTAACTCAAACAACGGGACGATGAATGCTATGCTTTTCTTTCTTTCTCTTTTTTTCTGTTTTTTTTTTACTAAACTACTGTCGCTGGAAGAGCTGATGTAATGGCGACAGAAATAAAAAATAAATAAATAAAACAAGCTACGATGATCTAAAAGTAAGCGAAATTAAAGAAAATAAGGGCAATAGGCAAAAATCTGGAAAAGTAGGGTTCTTTAGTGGTTCAAGTTCATGACAATACTTAATCCAAGAATCACATTCATAGGCATGATATGTAGCAACAAGGAATAAAAATCAAAACTTGCAACCGAAAACTCAATATCTTCCAAATTATAGATCCAAACAAGAAAATTACCCAAATAAAAGTGCCAATTTTAGGGTTGAATAATAAGATATAAACTTTATGCGTCAGATATGGTGAAAAAGATGGTACGAAAATAAATCACTCAAAAAGGAATCAAGAGAGTAAAGAACTTGTATAAACCTGAGAATCCGATACCACTTGATACGTTTGGATACCCGATCCTTCGCCTGTGGGCTCAAGATCAAGAACCACGCCATATATTTGCCCGATCTTGCAATATTCTTTGATATTTCCTGATTTGGAACAATTATAATTCAAATATGAGTGAGAGAAACTAGAGTAATCGAAACCGAAGCAATAAAGAACAACACAAAATGAGGCAAAACAAAGTAGGAGCTGACGCGGCGACGAAGGCCGCGGGGGAGGCAGCAACCGTGGCGACGGGATGGACTCGGTGGCAGCGGCCGCTGCAGGGCTTGGGGCGGCCGCCGCCGGGCTTGGGCTGTGAGGCTTCAGCGACGGTTTCCTCTCCTCTGGACGGACGGCCTAGGGTTTCAACGACGGTATTATGCAGGAATTTGTTTTGTGTATTTGGATTGTGTACATTTGGATCAAAGTTTCGAATCACAATTGTAAGGATGATTCAAAATATGAAGAACAATCTGAAATTTATGAAGGAAGTGTTTGGATTGAAATCGAAGAACCCTTTAGCCAAAGGGTTTCCTCAATTCTATTCAATCTGACTTTTCCTAAAGACTCGAACGTACGTTAAATAGAAATTGATAAGCCATCCTCACCTTACAAAGGATCAGCATGGCTGACTAATAATAATAATTAATTAAAACCCTAGATTTAGTTTGACAAGTCAAACCTTAGTGGTTAAGGAAGAATCTAAGTAGATAGACTTTCCTTTTTACCTTATTTATCTAATATGACATAAATAAAATAAAAATAGTCTAAAAATCTGAATTTGCCGCCAGCCCTATGAGGAGGCACGAAATGGGCCTTCATGGTGGGTCGGGCCTCGCCTTCATGAGCTTGGACTGAGGTTGTAAGCTCAACTCTTGGACCGGTGGTCTAGTTTTGAGCAAAGTGATCCAAGGTGGCCTGAATCCTTGCTCCATAGCTCCTTGGTAACGAATGAGAAGTGCTTGGGTAGCATCTTGAATATCCTTAGCCCTCGCACGAGTGATAGGACCATCAAATGACACCTTCATGTTGTCCTCAATGTCACCAGGAGTCATCGCGTGTCGTACTGCATCACGGCTTCTACGGTTTTGATGTCTTATTATAGGATTTTTAGAGTTACTAGGGGATTCCTCCTCAAATTCACTCTCCAGCTGGGATGTTTTACTCCAATTGAGCATGTGAGTTTTCGCCGTGTGTATCATAGCGTCTCTACCTGGAATAGGAATCTGTCTGAAGATGTGTTGGTTTCAAGTGTACCATATATATATAGTTGACCTACGTATACAACAATACAAAAATATTGGAATCTCAGCTCTTCCATATATGGATAGATGCTTTACATAATTTATAGCCAGTATTACAAAATATAACTTAAAAAGAAACCACCCAACTTACTTTATTTTAGAGCTCGTTTGGTTAACAATTAAAAAACCTAGGAAGTTTAAATACCTAGGAAGTAAGATAAATATAGGTGTTTGGTTGCTTTTTTGAATACTGAAAATATAGAAGATTATTTGTTATTAAAATGGAAGGAAGTAAAAGGATGAAGATGTGTTGGTTTCAAGTGTACCATATATATATAGTTGACCTACGTATACAACAATACAAAAATATTGGAATCTCAGCTCTTCCATATATGGATAGATGCTTTACATAATTTATAGCCAGTATTACAAAATATAACTTAAAAAGAAACCACCCAACTTACTTTATTTTAGAGCTCGTTTGGTTAACAATTAAAAAACCTAGGAAGTTTAAATACCTAGGAAGTAAGATAAATATAGGTGTTTGGTTGCTTTTTTGAATACTTAAAAACACATGAATCTATCTTATAGTTGCAATTCCACCCTTTTTATATGGAAAAAATCAACTTCCTCCATTTAAATTAATTCATGTGGCTGCTGGGATTCGAGCCCAGGTCTCCACGGCCACAACGTGGAATTCTAACCACTAAACTACAACAACTTTGTGATGTTTATTAATTTTCCAAAAATATGTTATCGTTTGTTTACACAAAAAGAAGATGTTTGTTTACCCAAAAAGAAAGAAAAAATATCTGCTATGTATTTCAGGTTTGTTACTAACCATCCCTCAAATACTACTTCTGATAGGGTGGGCGCGGGACGGGACTGGACGGGACGGAGTCATCTTGCGTCCCGTCCCGCGTAATTTTTTTGCGATATGACGGGATCGAGACAGGACCGGGACGGGACGGGTTTTGTCCCTCAAATAAAAAAATTATAAAAAAAATCGAAATTTCATGTATATATTGCGACTTTAAAAAATGTAATAAATATTTATCTATAATTTTTTTATATTTTACAGGTTCCACACACACAGATATATATATATATATATATATGTATATATATATATATATATATATATATGTATATATATATATATATACACACACACATACACACACATATAGGTAATGGTTCAAATGAAAATGGTTCTTAAAATGAAAATCCCTCTTAAAATGAAAATAGTCTAATTTGGATGTAAATGGGCCTAATTTAAAGATAAATGAGCCTAATTAAATGAGTAATAGATAAATGGATCTAATTAATATGTAAATGGGCCTAATTTTATGATGTAAATGGGTAAATGGGTAAATGACCCTAATTATGAGATAAATGTCACCACCTCTCCCCTACTTTCTATTTCTACCAATATCGCCCTTATTTCAATTATAAAAATTACAGATTTTAGCCCGTAATTTTTATTTGAAATAATATTATAAGGTGCATCTATAAGATTACAAAATGCAACAAAATATGCTACATCACATTTCTTGTCTTTATTTTAAAAAGTGAAAAATATGAGATTACAAAATATAAAGTGAACAAATAATACAATAAAGATTATTAATAATAAATGTGCATTTTCCTAATATAAAGTAAGTTTCCTACCAAATATTTTCTTTATGGGTTGCTATTTTTATGGCGGTTTTGTACTTTAATGCGACATGTGTCATTAAATGTCTATTAGCTCAAAATGGTATAACGATGTGCCCATGCACAAAGGTTCGAGTTCAAAATCCCACATAGGCTATTTATGGTTGTCTTCTTTTTGTTCTCGTTCATGAATAAGATTATAAAGTGCAATAATAAAATGATAATGTGCACAAATAAGATGATATAATGCATATATATAACATTATGGTGTGCAAATAAAATATTATATGTGCAAATATAATACTATGTTGTGCAAATATAATATTATGTTGTGCAAATAAAATGATAAGTGTAAGAATAAAATGATTAAGTGCAAGAATAAAATGACAAAATGCAAGAATAAAATGGTAAAGTACATGAATAAGATTATGAAGTGCACAATTAAGATTATAAAGTGCATAAATTAAATGATAAAGTGCAAGAATAAAATGATAATATTATAAAATGATAAGTGCAAGAATAAAATGGTGTATGAATAAAAATATGAAGTGCATGAATAAGATCGTGAAGTGCACAATCAATATATAATACTAAAACAGAGACGTGAAAATCCTATGTGGCGGGCTCTGGTGCGATTCGCTTACGTGTCGTACTCTGGTGCAATCTAGCCGAGTTTTTTGACACGTCAGTTAATGATGAACCAATATATTTAAGCCACTTCATATAACGACTCAATCTATTTACCTACATATCATCCTATGTGTCTACTTTAATTGATGAATAAATATTTAATGAAAAAAACTCGGCTAGATTGCACCAGAGTACGACACGTAAGCGAATCGCACCAGAGCCCGCCACATAGGATTTTCACGTCTCTGTTTTAGTATTATATATTGATTGATTATAAATTCTATCATTTGGATTACAATTAATTTGTACATTTGAAGTGATTATAAACTATATCATTTATATTCTTAAACTGATATAATAAAATACACTTTATTAAACAATTGTTACCACGTATTTAGGGTTGAATATGGTGCATACCACATAACTTATCATAGTAATAATATTTGTAAATAAGACAATTGCAAGACAATCAAAGTATATATTCAAGGTAATGATTTTTATTTTAGTTTTTAGTTACGTCATTATTATCAATTTAGTCGAAAGTCAAAAGAAATCTAATATATTTAAGCTACGTCACATAACAACCCTATTAAAAAATATTTTAAATAATTAACTATTAATTTAATCTTTTATATCTTATGATATAAAATTTCATCTGATAAAATTTGACTACCACCAAGAAATAAATATCTGATATTTTATTGTGATTTACGGAGTATATAATTTTATATTTTCAAATAATAAATAAAATAAAGATATTTTATTTTTATTGTGTACTCTTTATTAGGCAAATAAGTGATAAAATAATAAAGATAATGTAAATAAAATTACTCACTTTAATGAGATATAATAAATTATAATTAATTGACAAAACGTGTAAGAATGCGGGTAATAAATATGATGTTATTATAGTTTAGTTTTGAATATATATATATATATATAATAAAAAAGTAAACCCTTGCTACAAATCCATTTATTCCTAATTTCTATAATTTGCAAAGTTACATAGATGCGTTGAGATCTATTAAATATATATAGCCTATATTAAATAGCCGCGCATTTCATTTTTAATAACAAGTGCTTGTGCTACGTAAATAAATATTCCTAATTGAAAACACGGCTAGGGAGGAATTAGATAATTTTTTAAGTTTATCTCATACACTTTTATCATTTTGAATTCAATATATACCTATCTTTTTGTCAACGATATCGAAAAGAAATAATTAGTTATATACGTACTCCATTGAAAATATCATATAAAATAATCTTTAGTTATAATTTATAATCTAACAAGTTGGGTTAACGAATAGGGTGAGCTATGTACTCTAGAAAGCAAGTTAGTATACTCTAGATCAAAATTCTAATTATAAACAATGGACAACTCTAAAATCTATGTTCATATGTATTAGTGATTGATTTTTTTTGTATTGTGAAATCAAATTTTATAATAATGTAAATAGTTATCCATATCTTTAAAAAATATTTGTTTTTAATGTAAATTTATTAGTGGTGTCAAAGACGAAACTGGAATTATTAAATAATAATATAATAGGATAGATTTTTTCATTTTATTAAGTTTTATACATTTTTATTAGTTGCAATACAATTTTGTTTATTTTTATTCTTAAATTTTTAATGATGTTATTTATTTTATTAAGATATTTAATGGATTGTATATTGATTTCCTAAAAAGTTTTCAATCAAGTTATTTTTGATCTTCATAATTTAATTAAAAAAACATCAATGATAACATATATAATAAAATAATATTGATTAAAATACCGCGTAACACGCGAGTAATAAGACTAGTTAAGATTATAAAGTGCATAAATAAAATGATAAAGTGCAAGAACAAAATGAAGAAGTGTATGAATTAGATTATGAAGTGCACAATTAAGATTATAAATTGCATAAATAAATGATAAAGTGCAAGAATAAGATTATAAATTGCACAATTAAGATTCTAAATTGCACTTTTATCAATTTTGTTTTGTTTATTGGCAAAAAGTTAGTTAAAACTTCATAACTTATCAATCAATTGTGCAATTGTAAAATACAATTGCGTACAAGAACTTAAGATGAAGAAGATTTTGAGTTCCAACAGGATGAATGGATGATTGTGTGTTATTTTAAAGTGGACGAACAAGAGCTTACCAAATTCCTACAAACGGGGATGGCTTGTCACCAAAGTGAATATCTGCATGAGAGCTATTTAGGTTATAAGGTTATGAGCTTCTATAATTAAAGTGCATAAATAAGATAACAAAGTTCACAAATAAAATGATTAGGTGCAAAAATAACAATCGATCTAAACTTTGAACATTGAAACAATAAATAGATCCAGGTGGAATCGAACCACCAAACCTCCTGAACAATCATTCATGCGCTCATTCCTAATTGAGCTTATAGATCTTAACACAAGTAACAAGCTAACCCAAAATATGGAGAAGCTAAGAATATTTGAGTTCTAAATTGCACTTTTCAGTTTTAAGTTTGCACTTTTTCAAACTAAAATTGCAATAGAAAGACAAGGAAAATTCCTGAACCTAGCAAGAGTAAGAAAGCAGTCAAAAATTACAAATTGGGATTGAACCACCTGGTGCAGAACATGTTAATCTTCCACTGAGCAGATTTATAAGAGTTGTCTTTCCGCTTCTTGAAGGCCCCATCAAAGACAGAACTTCCCCTGGATTGACTTGACTCTGTAATTCCATAAAGTATCTGCTTCACCTCTGTAGAAGCAATTCCCTTGAGAACAACCATGTATGTGGTCACATCAGTGAACTGCAAGTTTCCGAACTCATTGATTATTTGTTAGTTTATCATTTACAAAACATTCATTACAATGTATGTGGTCGCATCTATTCAAAGCCAAGATCTCCCTTCTAAGTACATATACTTAAACAGTTAAGCACATACAAAAAGGGTTCAATTCTATTCTAAGTACATATACTTAAACAGTCGCATCTTCAACTCTTTTGTTGTTGATGCACCTGCAACATAATCACAGAACTATATGGATATATATCTAAAAAATATAAACTGAAACAAATATAATTAGCAAGAAAAACTAGGCAAAGCCAAAATCTACTATTTTTCTATTTGTCTAAGATAGTAATATATAGCCAGAAAATATATATATATGTATTAGGCAAAACTGAAACAGATTATATTTAGTAGTAATATATGACAAGAAGTATTAGGCGAAACTGGACTGTACTATTTGCCTATTTGTCTAAGACAAACCAAATACCACCTCAATGGACTTAATTTTATTTGCAAATTAAAAATTACTCCCACAAGACTTTTTAGCAATACTAGTCTTTCAAATTAGCTATTAGCGAGCAAATCCTAGATGACACAAACTAGCAAATCTACTCCAATTCCAGGTAAGATCACACACAACTCATTGATCCAATGTAATGTTTTTTCTAATAAAAAGTAACTAGAAAGGTCAAAGGAAAAAGAGGAATAAAACAGTAAAGACCTGGATGCACTAGAGGATGACAAAGAACTACATAGATCACCTACGAGAAACGTCTTTATCAATAATTAGAGTTGAATAGAAGGCTTTGATAAGATAAGTGCAATTAACTGCAAAATGACCCGAATATTTAAACGAACTTTATTTGAGTTTAGTAGAGAGTAGGGATTGTTAAATAACATAAACTGTCCTAAAAA